>JAIEZT010000016.1:5715023-5912523 GCA_019594935.1 Periophthalmus modestus | reverse complement strand
CCTCGCTCTATCCCTCTTCATTTCTCCCTCTTCTTCTCTCCCTTTTTTTCTTTCTTTCTCTTCCTCGCTCTCTCCTTCTTTCCATCTCACCCCCTCTCATTCTGTTTTTTTTATCCTTTCTCACTGTCTCTTTCTCTATTTTTCTTTCTGTATCTCTTCCTCTTTGCCATCTCTCCCTCCCTCACTTCCTCTCTTTATATCTTCATTTTTCTTTTTTCTCTTTCTCATCCTATTTCCCTTTCTTTTTCTCTCTCTTGTCTCTTACTATCATTCTCTCCCTCCCTCCCTCCCCTATCTCTATCTACCCCTCTAACCCCTCTCTCACGCTCTCTCTTTCTCTCTCTTTCTTTCTTTGTTTCTTTCTCCCTTTATCCCTCTCTCCTTCTCTTGCACACATGTTAAACAATAGGTCTCCATGAGTCAGAGCCAGTGATGGAAAGAACACTTTGAAAATGTATTTTGTTACAGAATACTGAATACCAACATTAAAATGTGTTTTGTAGCATATTCTAGCATATTCCGATACATGGGCCAATCAGAGTATTGTATTCTGAATACACAGAATACTTTTATTTCAAGTTGCAATTAATTAGAGCGTAAGCACGACATAGCTTTATGTTTGCTTCCCTGTTTGTTCCGCTTTTCACTAATGAGAGAAGAAAAAAACACAAATGCACGCACCATAAGAGCAGTGTTTTGCATGATCAAGTACCACAATGTATTTCTTTGATTTTAGTAAAGTAACTGCATTCTGAAAACCACCAAATGAAAAATGTGACTCTACCAGCATACAGTTACTCAAAATGTGTATTCTGAGTATGTATTCATTTACTTCCCAACACTGCTCAGAGCGACTGGGGAGAGCTGAAAAATACAGACACGATACCAAGATAGAGTTACTAAATACACAAAAATATCTATGGGAAGTAAAGCTGGAAATAACAAGAAAAGTACAAAGTTATTACAAAAACTTCCTGCTTCATAATGGGTCATTTAGAATCAATATAGCCATTGTAGTCGTAAATGAATAGTCCTATGTACCCTAGACAATAATAAAAATCAAATCATGATCTGATCCATGTGTTGATCTGCTGTTTTTTTTTGGTTTTTTTTTGAGACCTTAAAAAGCCAGATGTCAGCTTGCGTAGAAAATCCGCTTGTCATGTTGTGATTCGGGGGATCACTGCCTTTGTTCACACCCACACAAGACTTTTATTATTGTCTGATTTCTGGTCATTTAAGATGGTTTAAATGGCATGTTAACCTCAAAATCTGATGTGAGTAATCAGAGGGACCATGACCAGAAAGGAATCATCAGTTTTTGAAGTTTACATGTGATTTTAATAGTTTTGTAACTTCAAAAATCTAATAATAATCAGATTTACAGTGTACCCGCAGCCTCTGTTTAATGCAGTTCTAAACACAAACCCATTTCCCTGTCATGTCCCTTCTATTGGTCAGCCTCTGTCCTGCTCTGAGTGAGTGACAGGTGATTTCAACCAATCACAATGAATCACTAACTCACGCATTTGAAGACGGTATAAAGTGTTGCAGTCTGCTGTCTGAATCTTTATATCACCCCTCCCTCTGCACACATCTCTTTGTCAGTTTTCAGTATGTCTAGTATGCACACTTCAAAGTCTCACTTTTAAGAGCTTTTAAGTAAACATCCTTAATGTGATTATGGGTGCTCTGTGTCCTGCTGCGGTGTCTGGCTCAAAGGCGGCTTGAGTTTCACCGCTCTTCTTTGAAAATTAGAATTGGACATTACTTACTTACTGTTTGTTAGACTTTTCTTTCTATAGACTGCTATTACTGAGAGTGAGCAAAAGTTACGTTGGACTGCTTTAATTCTCAGATGGGACATTCTAGCCTCTAGCCTGTGTTTTTCCCTCATGTCGCGCTCTATGCTAATTAACACATTCCCATAAGTTTTCTCTTCTCTGCTTCTTCAACAACAACACCTGCTGCTGTCTCTTTCACTGCAGCCTCCTATACACTTCAGATTCAAACATGGACATAGCTAACATTCGAAATCTTCTGCAGAAAACCCAAAGATCCATTTTAGGGAACAGCCTCCTGACTAAGAGCATTGATGATTTCAAACTTGTAAGTGCCAAAATGCTGACTTTGTTGCATTTATTTTGTGAAGAGCTGCTTGGGTGGGGCTTTCTGCATGGTGAGAAGTTTATAGAGACATCTGTGCACTGTTAGAAACTAAATGTGGTTAGAATTTTATGGGGGCAACTTGCTTTTCTGAATATTAGTGTCTGCGTCTAGTGCAGAAAATTTACATATGTAAAGGAAAGGACTAAAACTAAAACTTTTGTCATTTTAGATCATATTGTAAATTGTCATATTTTATCAATTATTTTGTTTTTCTATTCACTAACTCACTAAGGTATTTATGTGTGTTACTGTTGTGTTTATAGTTGTAATTTTTTTTTTTTTTTTTTTTTGAACATTTAGATGCCTGGACATATTTAAAAGGCCCATATTATACTACTTTCAGATCTATGTTATAATGTTGTTTCCTCATCACAAACATACTTGGAGTTTTGTTTTGTTTCATTCACACATTTAACACACACATCCTGTATATTTAAGATGAGTCCTTGTCTCACGCAGAAAACACTCTGTTCCACCTTGTGATGTCATGTGGTAATACAGGACGTGCTCTGCTGTGTTTTCAATCTGCATACACCTTCACTAGAATCATTTGAGTAATTTCAGCCCTGGAATTTCTGACCGAACCAAAAGTAAAAGGTATGTGTTAACTTGAAAACTACTACTTCCTGACATCACAAGGTGGAACAGAGCATTTTGAGCTGTGACTAATAATACAGGATTACACAAACATCAGGTATGTTTTTGAGTAGGTAACAACATTATAACATGGAATAAACCTCACAAGAGTCCGTTTGTGTGATGTAGGACCTTTAACCCTCTAAAGCCCAAACCATTAAATAATTGACAGAAAATTCTAATTCTTTGAAATTGGAGCCTTTATTGGTCCCTCTGAACAAACAAACAAAAAAAAAATTAAATTGTCATTTTCCATATATGAGTTTCAATTTGTATCATATTTGATACATCAGGTCATAATGCTCAAAGATTCATTTTTCGTCAACAAGCAAAAATGTAATAAAACACAACAAATTCAACAAAATTGTAATTCCAAACATAAAAGTTGTTGCATAAAGTTGAGCATATCAAGAAGGTCAACACCTCACATGAACCTGTTATATGTGTCAACTACGGCAAGTCTGGGAACATTATGTAGGTTTTGGCTTTCAGATCCCAATGTCTCACATTATCAAGTGGTTCAACACCAACAAACAAACAAAAGAGAGCAGGTTCAGAACTTTGTTGTCATACCATCTCAGGATGATGTTATTATCCTGCTTTATTCTGAGGTGCATGTACATACCCAGAATTTGAGCGATTTCTTGAGCATTTGTGTACACTGATTTTGCATTTTTCTGCACAATTTACAAGTTTGTTTCAATTTCCTGTAGCATTTCATTAGTCACAAAATCTTTAAAATACATATATGGTGTCCAGTCAAGCCTATCTTCAGAGTCTTCCTCAACACATTCCACAAACTCAACAGATGGAGGTTCAAACTGTTTTCTTTTCCACTGATACACCTTCCTTTTCTCTTTACTCCTTGCCGACTGCTTTAGTGTTGTGTCTTTTGGTTTTGTTGTGTCCTCTTCTGGGACTTCTGGACTTTCATCATCAACACTGCTATCTGGGTTTTCCTCTTCCTCATCATCACTGCTACCTGGGGTTTCCCCAGTCCATTCCTCCTCCTCATCATCTTCTCCTAGCTGCTCCATGTCACTTGAATTCCGATCCATCAACATTTTCAGAGCATCTTCAATACTGTATTTACTTGCCATCTAAAAACACACATGCACACAAAAACAGATTTTGATTTTATTTGAATTGGTCAGTTTTTGGTGAAAAGCAGTAAGCAAAAGAAAGTCACAAGCAATAGTACCGTGGCAACACCGAACTAGTCATCAGTAATCATGATAGAGTAAGTTACATATATATATTTTTTGACTCTAACTGTACCAAATTATGTCATTTAAAACATAAAAAGACTTTGTTGTTTGATGTTATACTATATAATGCATAAAATACAATAAAATGACAATTGACTGATTTAGTTACATGACCTTATATACCTGCTGTATCAAATTTGATACATCATTTTCAACATGGTTTTACTAAAACATAGATTGTAAAGTTTTTTGTATTTTCACATTGCATCAACCCAGTAACTGTTCCTATTAATGTTTCAGTTAAAAAAATAATGTTTTTCTTACCTTAACCTTTTCAAACTTGGCAAAGTTCTTCTTCAAAAACCACCTGTGTCCAATTCCTGAATCATGCTTATCTTGCTGTGTCACTGGAAGGCCCTCCAATGAATAAATTATTACCCCCTGTTGGATTATCTGTGCACTGCATGTAACTGATTGTATACATCAGGTTTTTCAGGAAAAAAAACATCACACTGCTAAAGTAGAGGGCTGAAAAACTCATGTATCAAATATGATACGTTTGGCGTTATAGGGTTAAAGTCTATCCATGAACTAATGGCAGTTGGCGGTTCGAATCCCTCTTGTCGTAAACATCATTGGTTGAGTGGTTAGAGCCACTGACCCACAGGTTGGCGGTGCGATTCCAGCTCCCACAGATGAATGTTGTTGTTGTGTCACTGGGTAAGACACCCATCTCGCCCCCAGTGTCTGCGTACACTGGTGTATGAATGTGTGTGTGAATGGGTGAGTGGTTCCTTGGTTTGAGCACCTTGAAGGTGGAGAAGCACTATATAAAAGTGTGACCATTGTATCATTGCAAAGGACAATATATTGCCTTAATATTTTGCTTAATGATGATCTTTGCTGCCCTCGTATGGAGTTGTAATATCTGAATGAGCGTCCCTCGTCATTCCTTGCTCATTCCTCTCTTTGTGTGGTTTCAGGTGGTGGGGACAGACGGGGTGCGGGCGATGATGGAGTCGGCCCTCACAGCCAGAGACCGCGTCGGGGTCCAGGACTTCGTGCTCCTGGAGAATTTCACCAGCGAAGCAGCTTTCATAGAGAACCTGCGCAAACGCTTCAAAGAAAACCTCATCTATGTGAGTGAATGTTGACATGCATTATCTGAGCATTATCTGACCCCTGCAGTTATCAGATTATTCAAATGTAAACAGTTTCAGATTGTTTTTGTCAAGGAATGTGGCACAAAACAGGGGAAACCAATGGGACAAAGACAAAATAATGCAATGATCTGACTATAAAACTCATATGCAGTGTTCTGACGAAGGACAGGTTATATTACTATAGTCATACATTCAGAAACTTGCATTACAGATAAGGTGCTTTGCAGATCATTAACTTACTATTTATTAATCAGCTTTGTATATTTACTAAGAGTCAAAAGTTTGGACACATCATCTCATTCAATGTTTTAATTTGTTTCATATACACATTGAAGACATCAAATATATAGAAGTAACATTTAGGAATTATGTAATCTACTAAATATTTAACTTTTTGTCTTTTAGTCTGATAGTGTATGCTTAAACAACACCAGTCAAAAGTCTGGACACACTCATACATATGGACACACTCTACATACACTGGACACACTCTACATATGGAAGACATCAACTATATGAAGCATGATATATAGAATTAAGTAGTAAAGAAAAAAAAAGTTCAGTATCTCCACTAAATATTTTTCGACAAAGCAAAGAGTAGCTACTGAGAGTTTGAATATAGGATATGTAAAAACAGATATTTAGTAGAGTTATTTACCTTTTTTCTTTACTAAATAATTCCATATAACTTCAGACATCATATATTTCATGTCTTCTGTATGTATCTAAAATGTGGAAAGCAGTAAAAAGTTAAATATAAAAAAAAAAAAAAAATGAATGAAATGATGCGTCCAATCTTTTGACTGGTAGTGTATGCGTAACCAATTTAAGTAAATATCTTGTTTTTGAAAACTTTACCCACACTATTAAGGTCCTACAATTTAGTTTTTGCAGAGCGTTGAGACAAAATACCTAAGCATTTTTGTAATAGTTGTAGTAGTTAATGTAATAGTAATGCTCTATTTCCTTGTTTCAGACATACATTGGCTCAGTGCTGGTGTCAGTGAATCCATATAAAGACCTGGAAATCTACACCAAGAACCACATGGAGAGATACAGAGGAGTCAACTTCTACGAGGTCTCCCCACACATGTAAGAATGGATAAGGCTTTATTTACAACACTAAAGAGTTATGTGCAGTTTAGAGTATATTCGAATGGGGTGGTGAAGATGGATTAGATGAGACTGAGGTGGCTGATGAGTCTGCTCAAGTTAGACTGATATATCATTTAACAATATATCAAGCTGATCTGATGCTCTTTTTAGCAAATCGGCTATCTGCCTTAAATTTCCAGCACAGGCCGCTGTTTTGTTTTGGCCCACCCGCTGCCTAAAGAATCCACATAAAGCTTTATTTGAACATTTTAGTGCAAAGAGATAGCTGCAGAAAACTTGACTACACAGCACTTTTAAAGGTCTTTTGGTTAAAAAAAAAAGGCCTGTGGGTGAGTTTATAGTCAATTTAAAGTACAGAATTTAGGGAAAATAACAAAACAAAACATATCGATCTCTAGATTCTGCTGCTGTAGTGAAGAGGAAACATAGTGTAGATGGAGGAGGCTGGCTGGCTGCATTTGTAGTGTTTGAGAGGTTATTGGTTGACAGGATAAAGTCCACGATAATAGAATGGATAGCAAATTTCAGGTTTATTTAAAGGAGCACTATAAAGTAACTCATCGTATGTTATTGCTTTGCCTGGAATGTTACAAAATATGGCATTAAACATATTAAAGTAGTCATTAAAAATCTGTGGAGAAATGAGCCTGCTTACACTAAGAATCTATTTTTACCAATAAAACACCATACAGTATTGATAAGTTTAATGCCATACTGTGGATCATTTTGTTATAAAACAAAGCCTAACATCTTCAAGCAGTCGAGCAGGTGGCAGACCCTTTACTATAACTAGTAATAGTGCACCTTTAACTTGAAGAAAGAAACTCACCAAAATCATTTGCTAGACCACATAACTTGAAAATATATGAATACACACTCATATATGCCATACCAAAAGGTTGACATAAGGTCTTCAGTGTTGTAGTATTATGAACTTTTTCCCCTCTGTGATGACATAATATTTGAAGAAGTCTGACTACCCAACGCATCATGGCCCAATATTTCTTTCTCAATGACCTTCTTTGTGAGAGCTCGCGGGACGTAAGTGTTTGTTGAATAGTTGCCACAGAAATGGTCTTGGGGATTCCCTTCAAATCCTCCCACACAATCGGAGCATTATGGACTTTTAACATTTTAACATTTGGAGTCTCTTAAGCCCCTCTCAGATGAAGAAACACTGCTCTTTCTCTGCATTTTTGTACTTGGGATTAGGGAATAATGTTTTTTTCTGTTTCTCAGCTCAAAAGAAAAATAACTAAAGGTGATTTTGCTCAAGTTTTTGTATTTCCACCAGGGATTGGACTTATCTTCCTTGATCCAAGGAAATTACTTGGTCATACTAGTTCAATTGCACAATAAAGTTAAAAAATGGTTATGAAATATGAACATAGTGATGAAAGAGTAATTAAGTTCTACATCTAACAAGATACCCATACATATTTTTTTTAACATGTAACCGGCCGCCTGCTTGTCTCCATGGAGATCTTATTGCTTTGCCTGGAATGTTCCACAGTATGACATTAAACAGAAGGCACCACCACGCCAAGTTACAGGTCAAATCGGTGGAGAGGGGAGCCCGCTCACAGTAAGAATGCAACTCTGTGCATCACTTTCTGGTGAGAGATACGTCACCTGCCTGTTTCCACGGAGACGTCGCTGCTCTGCCTGAAATGTTCCATAGGACTCCATTAAACTTATTTACGTATTAATTTATAGGTGTTTTATTGCTCACAAACCCCTTAAAAACATGCATACAGTGAGCGAGGTTGGTCCTGGTCAGGTGCTGTCAGTTGATTGCCATACTTTGGAACATTCCAAAGAATAAACAAGTAGATGGTCAGCCGTCCACCAATAAAAAGTTCCATAGTGCACCTTTAAAGTACAAGATGGGATGATTGATCTTATTATGAGTGGAAAGAAGTATGTGATTTAGTGCTTGCGCCGCAGAATTTGGGAGTGTGGGTGGAAACTAAAGTAAGCAAAGTGTTGTTTTTTTTTTTCAGTGTTACCTCTGAAAGATTTTCCTCCTGTAAGGGAATTCCCCTGACCTCAGGCTGACCCCTCCTGATCACACTGTACACATGCAGTACTGTACAGGCATAGTAGTGTCTACTTCAATAGACTATGGGTTATTTTTCTGGAATATTTATATTAGTTTTAAAGGTACATTCAGTAACTTTTCTGGTGGAGGGTCTGCCACCTGCTCATCTCCATGAGTCATTACTGCTTTGCCTGGAATCTTTCACTATGCATCATTAAACTTGTCTGTCTTGTATTTACTGAATTACATGCGTTGTTATTGTTCAAAAATACCTTGAAAAACACGTATTCTTACTGTGAGTGGGCTTGCCTCTCCACAGATCTGATCTGTAACTCTCTGGTGGTATCATCACCTGTTTGCCACCATGGAAATAGATGAGGTTAATGACATACTGTGGTATATTTAAGGCAAAGCAGTAACATCTCCATGGACACAGCAGATGGCGAACTCTTCTCCAGAAAGCTTACATAGTGCACCTTTAAGATAGAAAGCCATATTTATTTTACTTTTAGATTAAAAAATAAATAAAATTTAATGAAAAATTGTGATCAGTATGAAAAAAAACAAAACTAATTGACATCTAGTTCACCCCTCTATATTCCACTATTCACACTTCCCACTGAAGAGCAATGATCCAAAAAGGGAGTGTGTTTTGTATCTCGCCATAATTACTTTGGTGTCAGAAAGTCTCCGCTCAGGCTGAAACAACAGAGTGGCCGTGATAGCGCCTGAGCACTGATAGATGAGCCTGTAATCGAAGTGGTCTGAGCTCCACTGAGGAAACTATGGACGAGAGTCTTCCAAACGCCAGGGTCAAACACACACATTCCTCACATGATTTCAAGACGGGATCATAGATTTTAGAGGGAAGAGGGAGACAAAATGATCTGTAGGATATCTTTACAGTTACCTCCTGCTTTCTGCTTTATACACAGCAGGGTAATAAGAACAGGGTACTCCATTGTAAAAGCTAACTGTCAGTCTTGAAATGTCTAATGTACAAATCGGCTAGAAATATTGGTGGAGTCGTATTAGTATCAGTAGCTATAAGCTCTGTGCACAGCAGCACACTAGCTAGCTCAATATGTCTCAAAGCTAACAGTCACTTTTATTAAAATCAGAAAACATAAAATAAACAATCAAATTAATTAAAATAAAGACTACCTGATTATTTTTATGTCAAAAATGTCACAAACATGTCTGTCTCTAAACAGTGCCCTCTGGTGAAGTATTAATTTTATTTGTGTAGTGACATGCACCTGCAGCTCCCTGTCCACTGCCTTATCTTTAAATATTTATTAATTTTAGCGCAAGTCTGCAAAAACCTCTTAGAGATAAACCTGGATAGGAAGTAGTGATGCTAACAGTGAGGTTGCCGGGCGCCTGCTGTAGTATAAACTGCATGTCAGTTTAGACTCTTCAATAGTCTCTAGCAATGTTCCCTCTAATTTTTTATGTATCTGAGCAAACACACAAACTCCCTGAGCGCTCTCTTGACCACTGTGAGCACAATCAGACGTGCACACTGTGAACACGCGAGCATTACATCCAAACAACTTACAAGATCTATTAAAAGAATCAAATTACAACAGTAATTACTGTCAAATTACTTTTAATACGAGATTTTGTATTATTACAATGAAATAGACAACGGTCCTGTCCATAACTACTCTCTATTAGGAGACTCCAACTGTTCTTCTGGGAGAATCCTACTGTTTTCTAAATGAGAGAAATCCTGCTGCTGTGGTCTGAAAGAGTCCTGCCCCTGTAACTCTGTCTGTAATATACAATTTGACAGTTTTTATTAGCATTTGTACTGCTCAAACAAGACACAATATTTAATGACCAATATTTAATTGCTCCGGAGGAATTGAGACATGCACATCTTAAAAAGAGACAGTTATGTTCACATTATATAATCTTCACATTCTGCACAATGGCATGTGCTGTAGCACATGTGATACAGTGAAAATTACATCAACTTTGTAAAATATATGATTATAGTTTGAATTAGCATTTCTACTACTCAAAGTAAAAACATTTAATGGTTATTATCCTTAATAAATTAAATTTAATAATAGCTCAACACTAGAATAATCACAAACTGAGGATTTAAATGTCACCTTATGTTTCCCTTCTGTCCTTCTCACTTCTGCAGTAGTTTTTCGCCTTATCCAAATTGATGAACCGCATTTCTTTTTTATCCTGGCTTGGTCAGTGCCACTGCCCGTTCGCTTCGACATTATTCTGAAGGGTCAGCGAGCAGCACGTTGCCTCATTCGTGCTGTGTATTCATCCTGTCGTCGCCGATAGACTCGCGGTTGTGGACTTTCCATTATTGTAACTCCGCAACCAACTGTGCTTCGTGTAAATTCAAACGGTATCTCAAAGCAAAGGCATGGGGCTCTTTAGATATTTTACTGTCATAACGATAATCTGCCTCTGTCCCTCGAAGATGACGAATGAGAGCGAAGGAGCCGCGGGGATTTTTCCCACTCTCTTAGTCAATGCGTCAAAGAAAAAACACGGATGGATTTGTAAAATAGAGGTAGTTGTGTGGAAAAAATGCAGTATATTCTGATACTTTAACATGATTTTTATGGATACAAAATAATAAAAGTCTTGGTGAGTTGTACTGGTCTATAGTGAGCTCAGTCCTTCACCTGAGTCATTTTGCAACATAAACACAGGTGGCCAACAGTATCAATGACGTTAGTGAGCTACGTGAACATGTGATACGTACGTGAATCATCATTGTCTGACCACCAGTAACACGTCACTCTCTGTCAATGTGGAAAATGGTACAAAATAAATGATGCGTTTGATTTTATTTTTTGTGCGCAGCGCAGATTTTCTGTGCGCGGAGACGGTGGAAGCAGTGCGCAATTGCGCACGCGCGCAGCTTAGAGGGAACAGTGGTCTCTAGACCCCAAGAAATTAAAAGTAGAATATGCCGTTAAGATGTTGTAAAATATGAATGACTTCTCAAACTCTGTTGGCTACCTGGTTAAATAAACGTTTAAAAAAAATATAGCTAACAAAAAAAACCTTTTTAAAAATCATTATATTTCACTAAAAACAAGTGATGTTAACTTTTTGTGATATTAATAAAATAATAATAATGCCTTACACTTGTAATGCGCTTTATCAAAGCCTCTCAAAGCGCTACACATTATTCATTCACTCCACACTTGGTGATGGTAAGCTACTATTGTAGCCACAGCTGCCCTGGGGTAGACTGACGGAAGCGAGGCTGCCAGTTTGCGCCATCAGCCCCTCCGACCATCACCAATCATTCACACACACGACACCACTTACATACTAGGCAATGTGAGTGAAGTGTCTTGCCTAAGGACACAACGACAGAACTTGGTCCGAGCTGGACTTGATTCTCCGACCTTCGGGTTGGGACATCAACGCTCTAACCACTGAGCCACTGTCGCCCCGACATTTGGTATCTATTGTTAGCTGGTTGACTCAAATAGAGATGGAGCGCATTATGGAACCTATTTTTGCCTTATCCATTTCAGGAACAGTCCAGTGGTACAAGTAAATGACAAATATTTCCCATGGATATTTTTATGATTGTTAAAAGAATCACTAAATTTAACAACACTCGACATGGGGAAAATTGTTAGAATGGTCAGATCCACTGACCCACAGGTTCATGGTGCGATTCCAGTGTCCACAGATGAATGCTGTCATTGTGTCCTTTGGCAAGACACTTTGAGCACTTGAGTGCAGTGAAGGTGTAAAAGCGCTAGATAAAAATATGACAGTCCTGTTTTGACAGTGATTTTGAAGATTCTAAAACATGTTTGAGTTGTTGCTAATTACTGATGTTGTTATAGATCATTTTTAGCACATCACAAAGTAAAAATCAGCCCAACATATCGACCCAAAACTATCGACAGACTGAGATGTTCTAACGCTTTGATCTGTTGATTTTCAGTTATGCTGTGGCAGATAACTCGTACCGCTCGATGAGGACAGAGAGAAAGGACCAGTGTATCCTGATTTCCGGGGAGAGCGGAGCTGGAAAAACAGAGGCATCTAAGAAGATCCTGCAGTACTATGCTGTGACCTGTCCTGCCAGCGACAAGGTGCAGACCATCAAAGACCGCCTGCTCCAGTCCAACCCCGTCCTCGAGGTGAGACCGCAGCAAGATTATAGATTGTTTTGCTTAAGAATTTTATTGATTGTATTATGAGCTGGACAAATACAAATGTGATATTGTCATGATTTGATGCTTATGAGTCGTCTTAATACTTGCATTTTCATATTTCATATTTACTACTCTACATTAGTTTTCTCTATATTCCTCTCCATAGGCTTTCGGAAATGCCAAGACACTGAGGAATGACAACTCCAGTCGCTTTGGAAAGTACATGGACATCCAGTTTGACTTCAAGGTGAAATTTACTTTATTCTTCGACTGTGCATCATGGGTTCCGAATTCAATCCATGGGTTTCAAAGTTTAAAGTAAAATAGCACTGTTGCCATGGCAATAAAAAAATGGAAATGGCAAAAGTCCTCAACATGTCACCTGTAAACCAGAAGCTGAAACCCATTAGTTCAAGATTTAACACAACTTTTGGTATTGTATAGCTGCTACATCTCTGGCCCCATGCTGGCTGTAGCTGTACAGTTATCTTATTGCATTCACTCTTGAGGAAGTGAAGATTTTATAGATTCATTCAAGATGAAGAAACGTGTTAAAGGACTTTCATTTGATTGTTATTAAGCAGAAAATTGCACATAGGTTTAGAGACATTCTGGCAGTGAGAATATTGTACATAATACAATTTTTTGCATGAAGTCTGTTTGCACACACATTGTGCCCCATGACCCCTCTTCACTTCCTCGCCTGAACCTCTCTCCTCTCCTCCTCTCCTCCTATCCCATCGACAGGGAGCCCCCGTGGGAGGACACATCATAAACTACCTCCTGGAGAAGTCTCGTGTGGTGCACCAAAACCACGGAGAGAGGAACTTCCACATCTTCTACCAGCTGATCGAGGGCGGAGAGGAGGACCTGCTCCGAAGGCTGGGGCTGGAGAGGAACACGCAGCAGTATCAGTATCTCATCAAAGTGAGTCACTGCAGTTTGCGAAGAATGAGCAAAGGGCATGAAGAAGGTTGTAAGGGAAAGGGCTAGGCTTGTAATGATTAGTCGCAGTAACTAAAAAGCAAAATGAAACGCTTAAGTACCGTATTTTGCGGACTACAAGCCTGCTACTTTTTTCTACACTTTAACCGCTGCCGCTTATGGTGCAGTGCGGCTTATTCATTTTTTTTTCCGTAAGATATACAGTGCTCCCTGATTTATTATGTTCCAAAAATACCTCGCGATAAATGAAAAAGTAGAAAACATTCTTTTTTTTTTTTTTTTTACAGTTATTCTATATGTTTTGCGGCTGCAGGTGAGTATTTCTCAGTTCCTCTTTCCCCGCCTCTTCGTCCTGGCACCGCTCTGCTGTAATGTCTCGTAATGCTCTTTTTCCGCAGTCACTGATCCACAAACTAAAGCAGACTCCATCCACATGGTTACAGCCCTTTTTGCTCCTTGTTAAAACTTATTCTGCTGTTGTCCTTAGTAATTTTCCTCCTTCTTTATGTTGTTTCACATGTAAAGTCTCTCGTGGACGCGCGTCTTGGCCGCGCTGCGTTCTGTGGCACATTTTCAAGCGTCAGAGACGCCGCAGAGCTGATCACCTCCGTTGATGAGTTTTATGCAATAAATACACTAGTCACTCTCAACCTGGTCTGCAGCGTTCACAAAGACACAGGGAAAACTAAACATCCAAAGGCACTTGCAGACCGCAACGGACTATCCATGATAAATAATAATAATAATAATTTAAAAAAATGTTCCATCTATCATTTATTAAACATTAAGTCTATATAGTAATTATCGTGACAAGACTAGGAAGGGCAAGATGGTTGAAAAAAATTAACAGTATAAACATTGTCCACAGTGCTCACAATGAAGCCTGTGGCATCCAAAATCAATAGCCTTTAATCAGTACGCTCGGCACCCTTTTAAAATCACATGAACTAAAACGTATTCATCATACTAATGTGAAGTTTAGGGTGACCACCTGTCCCACTTCTTTAATGATGCCACAAAAATGAAAAAGTGAGCTGTACATGTATGTATGTATGCATGTGTATAAAGTGTTCATTTGCAAAAACAAATAAGTGAAAAAGTACATAATACACATAAAACACATGAAAATACCAAAAATACCAAAATATCTGTAATATTGGTGTTGTCTTATAAGCCATACCTCTCCTAATGTGCTGTTATCTCACTAAAGCTCCATGTAGTGAACCTGCCTATTCCAAGCCCCAGTGGGAGTTCTGGTTTCTCAGTCTGACTCTTTTCCCTGGGGCCAAACGCTGCATTCAGGCTCCCTTCAAAAACACAGCTTCACCAACACACACACACACACACCCCAGGACAGCACTTCACACGTGTGTCAACAGCCCTTTATTTGTTACTGCTGTTTATAGAACCTGCTACATGTGTTAATAACTAAAGAACATGGTTTGGTACAATGTGACACTTAAACTTCTTGCTCAAAACATTAATTTAGACCTTGTCAAATTCAATCAGATCATTATGTTTTGCAATTTTCATTTCATTTCATTACTAGAGGACCACTAACAAAAGTAGTGAAAAGTATGCTGTATAATTCAAACCTGTCGATGCAATAGTATAGATGGTTGGTGTATGTCATATCCTGGTCTTTAATTTGTTGTTCTTTTTCATGTTTTCAGGGAAATTGTCCCAAAGTGAGCTCCATAAATGACCGTAGCGACTGGAAAGTGGTGAAGAAAGCTCTGACTGTGATCGGCTTCAATGAGGATGAAATAGAGGTGAGTGCTTTAAGTAGGAAGTAAGCGGAAGAAGAGATTTGACTAATAATGTGTAAAATCTGACTAGTAAGAAGTACAATTTATTTATTGATTGATTTATGTATTGCTCAAATTAGGGCGTGAAAAACGTCTGGTTTTGTTTACACATAGAAGGTTGTTAATATTTGTTTCGTTTCAGTCTGGTTGTCCTAAGGCAGGGTTAAGCCTAAACATACAGGGTTGCATGTGGTGATTTACTTAGGTGAACTGCACACTGTGTAATGTTGTCATGAATAGGGTAGGTATTTTAGGTTAAACTGCTTATAGGCCCATGTTACACATTTTCTGATCTACATTATAATTTTGTTTCCTCGTAACAAACATACATGTAATTTGTTTTGTTTCATTCACACGTTTAAGAAAAAAAAACAAACAAAACTGTATATTTAGGCTGAGCTTCTCTCAAACAGAAAAAAACCCTTTTCCACTTTGTGAATTCCAATATCTACTGAAATTGCCAATATCTACTGAACTAAAGGTAGCTGATGACATCACAAGGTGGAACTGAGCTTTGGAGATGTAGACAGACTAATAATAAAGGTTACTCCAACATGTGTGAATGAAACAAAACACAACTCCACATATGTTTTTGATGAGGTAAAAACATTATCATTGTAACATGGCTTAAAGCTCACAAGAGTCCAGTCTGTGTAATATAGGACTTTTAAAAGTAAGGGTGGGCGATGTCAAAAAATTATATTACAGTGGTGTAAAGGTGTAGCTATGGTAACTAGCTAAGGTAACTAAAAGTATCAGCTGTTTCTGAAGGTTTGCCCTTCACTGTGATTGGTTATATCCACCTGTCACTCACCCAGAGCATGATGGAGACTGACCAATAGAAGGTGGAAAGAGTCTGGATTTGACCATAGACCAGAATTAAACTTAGAAAGGGAAGCAGGATATGACGACTTTACCAAAATAGCACCTTCTCACCAGGATGAGATCACAATCTGACTTTTTTGTGATATCACTCAACCCTACTTAAAGCTACACTGCCACCTATTGTGTTAAATGGAAAGCTCCACAATATGTCATTAAACATGTATCTTCATCCTCCACCAGAAAAGTTATATAGGGCACTGTTAAATAATTGTAAATATCTTTTCAAAAATGATCATATTTGCTTTTGAGATCTAACCCTTTCTGAAAATCTTGTACTTATGTCAGATTTCAAACTTCTATTTCCTGTCTAATACCTTCCCGGTGACAGCGTGAGCTACATTCTCCCCTGTGTTTGGATTGGGCTGTTTCCTCTTTCCGTTTGTGAATCCATTTGAGAGTATATCTTCGGTCATTATACAGTGAGAAGTTATTTGTGCTCAGCGTGGGAGTCTCCATGTGTTTTATAAGTCTGGGCTCTGATCCAGACCTCTATAGATCTCATGCTGTTTGAGAAGCGCAGGTGTGTGCACTTAGAATACGCTGTTATGTCATTGTGTATAAAGAACATTTTTGACTTCTAATGTTGGAAAGCATACTTAAACTTTTTACTCAAGTGAAAGTACAGTTATTTTGACTAAAATATACTCGCGTACAAATTTGGCAGCACTACTTGTAGTGTTTACGAAAAATACTGCTCACACTGCTTGCTTGTTACTTATTTCACAAAGTAGCCTTTAATCTTTTAGTCTTTTTTTTTTTTTACAAATTTTGTTTAGATGGTTTAAAACTAAATTACCCCACAAATCTTCTCGATTACACTTACATGAGTATTTGTAATTAGTTACTTTCCCCCCCTTTTTACTTGAGATACACATAAAGATACATAGTGAGCTGCAATGTTTGCCAGTTTTTACAGTGTATTTCATTTACTTTAGTAGTTTTACTCGGTGTTAGCTTGTTATTTGCCAATAAAGCAAGACTGCTTGACCTGACCAAAACTAGGCCGGACTAAACTAGACCTGCACCTGGACATAATGAGAACTAAACCAGGACCCCAAGACCGAAAATAGGCCAGGACTATACTACACCCTATAACAATAATAATGATACTTCAACTTGTATAGCACTTTTAGACACTCAAAGACGGTTACATGCAAAGAAAGGATAACCAACAACATTAAAGAGCGTTAAATATGATATTCCTAACTCTTTTTCCTTCTTAAATGATAGTAAATTATGTTTTTCACTCTAAAAGTCTATTGTAAATACAGATCACTACATGCTGTCTCTATTTAATTTGAAAACATTTTGTCAAGAACTGTTTGGTTGTTCTTGCTAGTGGCCAAAAATTCATACATGAATATTAGTGATGTGCCACAGGGTTTGTGAGAGCTCAGAACAAGTTATATAGATTTGAAAACATACTTCCTGCTTTCACTGTTTGAAAATCCGTTACCGCAGCATTAAGGTGTTGGCTGATCTGAGGCGGAAGGGACAGTACTTATGACACCTTGTATAAAGCGCTATAAAGATAAAACTACACTTATCTTTGTCTCTCTTTTATGTTTATTTCCAAATTGATGATCTTGATCTAACCTTTTAACTTATCTTCCATTGCCATAGGAACTGTTAAACATCATTGCAAGTGTGCTGCACCTGGGAAACGTGCAGTACGGAGGGGAGGACGGCATCGCCTCCATCACCACGGATACGCAGATCAAGTACCTTTCCCGGGTAAGACTGTACAGTTTTTAGACTTTTTTTTAATTTTGTGGTACACATTGTGGTTAACTGATTAAAGAAACGTGTGAATAACTACTAGTGTATCTTTTGTTGATTTATTTCTGATATCAAAATGAGCCCTGTTTTTCCAAATCAGATTTTGGTATATGTAACTTAACTTGACAGGTGACCTTACCAACATGGCGTCTCTATCTCAGTTCATTTATGTATATTCTGAATGGTTGTTACGTATGCTAACTTTCCTTCTCTGTCTGCAGTTGCTGGGAGTGAACGGGGCTGTGCTGACAGAAGCTCTTACGCACAAAAAGATAATAGCCAAAGGGGAGGAGGTAGGCTGGTACACTGTTGCATTGTGGGTGATAAGTGTTTGTGTACAGGGCTTTCCTCTGAGTAATGTCTGCTACAGGCTTAATTACATTGTGGCATTCTCAGTATCTATGTTATGGCTGCACTAAACCAGGATTAAACCAGGACTAAACCAGGACTGACCCGGAACTAAATCAGGACTAAACCAGGACCTGGGACTAAACCAGGACCTGGGACTAAACCAGGACTAAACCAGGACCTGGACTAAACCAGGACTAAACCAGGACTATGTCAGGACTACGTCAGGACTATGTCAGGATTACGTCAGGACTAAACCAGGACTACGTCAGGACTATGTCAGGACTACGTGGATATGTTGATGTTGAAATTAAAACAACTTTGACTATATAAGTTAAGAGCTGATGTTGAATTAAAACAGCTTTGACTATAAAAGAGCCCTAAATAAGAGATTGCATTCTCTACTTGTTTTCCAATATTATGTAAATCTAAACCAGGACTAAGCCAGGACTATGCCAGGACTATGCCAGGACTATGCCAGGACTCAACCAGGACTATGCCAGGACTCAACCAGGACTCACCAGGACTCAACCAGGACTCAACCAGGACTCAACCAGGGGGCTCAGCCAGGTCTAAACCAGGACCAAACAGGTCCAAACAGGTCTAAATCAGGTCTAAATCTCTAAATCAGGCTAAACTAGATCTGGGTCATCAAACTAAGGGTGCATTCAGTTCACACTTGTTCTGACTGTGTCTTGTGTCTTTGTTTGACCCTGATTTAGTCATGATGCTAAACCTGTTCTAGTCCTGTTCTAGTCCTGTTCTAGTCCTGTTCTAGTCCTGTTCTAGTCCTGGTCTAGTCCTGGTCTAGTCCTGGTCTAGTCCTGGTCTAGTCCTGGTCTAGTCCTGGTCTAGTCCTGGTCTAGTCTAGGATTAGCTCTGAATTTAGTCCCAGTTTAGGTTCAATTTTGATGTAATCTATGTGCATGCGTAAACACACCCTAAATTATAGACCAAACCAGGTTGTAAACAAATCAGCTCTAAATCGGATCATAATCTGTCCCTAACCACAAATTAACCAGGCCTAGAAAATAATTTGATCAGTTATTTATATAGCACATTTACAGCAACTCCAACTGACCAAAGTGCTTCACATAAATGTCAACAAAAATGCATACCTGCATACAGATAGGAAAAGAACAATAAAACACCAACATATCCTGTCTGTCTATTATTAAATGCCAGGTAGAAGAGGTGGTTTCTCAGTCAGGCAGTTTAATAATGTCTTCATATCCACAGTTGGTGAGCCCTCTGAACCTGGAGCAAGCCTCTTCAGCCCGGGACGCTCTGTCTAAAGCTGTGTACGGACGTACCTTCACCTGGCTTGTCAACAAGATCAACACTTCATTGGCCTACAGAGTAATGCCATTTAATCAAATTTAATATAATAACTTCTCCCTTCACTGTTCTGTACCACAATTACCAAGACCATTATACATCATGTATTCTGTTATGGTACAGCACCCCCTTGTGGCCAAGAATGTATTAACAGCCATTCCAAATGCCTTAGCGGATTTGTGATGGCACTGTCAGCAATTTATGTCAAAATAAATCAGTTAATACCTAACCAACCATAGTTACCATAGTGACCTGTGTTGAATATAGCAGATTTTTCCTGTGCTAACTAATCACATGTATTGTATGTTATGTCTTTTAGGATGATTCTTACAAGCACTTCTCTGTGATTGGTCTCCTTGACATTTATGGATTTGAGGTCTTCCAAAACAACAGGTAAACATGTAGAGGACAAGTACATTAATGGTAGTACAACTCTTAATTACTCAAACAAATCAAGTAAAATATTTTAAAAGTTCTTACTATTGGCAGTTCAGTCTTTTAATCTTTATATGTTGTTTTGTTGCAGTTTTGAACAGTTTTGCATTAACTACTGTAACGAGAAACTGCAGCAGCTGTTTATCGAGCTCACCCTGAAGTCTGAGCAGGACGAGTATGAGGCTGAGGGTATCACGGTAGGACTGTCTTTAAACTACTACTACTAATACTCCTACTACTACTACCACTACTACTTTGAATGTTTTGTTGCTATTATGATGTCCCATTTAGTCAGAAAAAGCTTATGTGGTTTATTCTATCATACTACAGCGCTCCCTTGTGGCCAATTCTCACGCAACACTATTCTTAAAATAAAACTGTTCTTACGTTATAACCTACAACAAATTGTCGAGATATCTGTTCAACTTATACATCAAGAGACAAGCAAAATCTGCCTTGTTTTAATGTCTTTATTTCAAGTGAATTATGAGGAATGTAGATCATAGAAAGTAGCCAATTTTTTTGTTTCATATTTTTTTATTATATGGCTAATCATAATTTAAAGAAATATACATGGCATAAATGAATTTTTTTTTTTTTTCAGTCCTTGGTACTATCTGTCCTGTTCTATTTATCTGTTTTTGAATTGTTGCAGCCTCTAATAATTGTCAGAAGTAGACTATTATTATTAGAACAATTACAATAAAAGATATTTTCCAGTATTTGGAGACCTTAATGGTTCAGCAGTTAAATCTATTATTAATTCAAACTAAAACATTCCCCCCTTTGTTATTCCGTGCAATTGTATGCTTTTATATCAGGTTTGTTTGGCATTGTCGGACAAGAGTCTGTTGTATTATCGTGAATGCAGAACAAACATGATGTGGGAGACGCTTTGACTTGGCTTCATAAAGAGCCCATTATCGACTGACGTGAAAACCGTGGGCTGAGTAACTGTGTACAGATGATGCGGTCGCTAATGTTAACACGCTAACACAGCTGCTGTACATGTGTCTACTCCGCACATGCAAGTGGGTGAGGGCTAGATTCCTTACATTGTGTACATGGCTGGCAATACAAAAATCTACTTCTATATGAAAGTGTATAAAATATGCAACATGAGTATAAAGTATGTATTGAATTTGTATTGTGTTTGTTTATTGTTTTCCAGTGGGAGCCAGTTCAGTACTTCAACAACAAAATCATCTGTGACCTGGTGGAGGAGAAGTTCAAAGGCATCATCTCAATTCTGGTGAGAAAAAAAAAAAAAAAAAAACAAAGGAGCGTGTGTCAGTCTTTATGAGTTTGTCCATAATTTGGCCTTTCCAAATAATCACTTAAGTTAAAGGAGTACTTTTTGGTTGGAATGTTCCATACCAAAATAAATCTTATCTAGCATTTATTTTATTACAGTTGTTTTATTGTGTTTTTACTGTTACTGGTGTCACCTCTCCACAGATCTGACTTGTATCTTGGCCTGCTGTACATATACAGTAGGCCTATATACATTTAATGCCATACTGTGTAAAATTCTAGGAGACAAGCAGGTGGCCTATCCTCCACCAGAAAAGTTACACTATAGAGTTGGATTCTGATTAACTTAAAATATTCACATTCGAGTTGAATAACAGAGATTCTACCTAAAGGCCACATTCATTTTATCAACCTAAATAAAACTCATAATTTTATTTTTGTTTTTATTTTTCAGGATGAGGAGTGCCTGAGACCTGGAGATGCCAGTGACATCACCTTTCTGGAGAAACTTGAGGACACAGTGGGAGGGCATGCGCACTTTGTTACGTGAGTTTGGATTTTTTGTGTTTAAATTCTTACAAAAAAATGACAATCAACCATTTCACTGTAAAACTTATACATTTGAATTGATTTCTCCACAGGCACAAGCTGGCCGATGGAAAGACCAGAAAGGTCATGGGGCGGGAGGAGTTTCGACTGCTGCACTACGCTGGAGAGGTCAACTACAACGTCAATGGTGAGGAGCTGGGGAATACATCACATTTGTATAAAAAATACATAGTAAAAGTACATATTACAGTAAAATGTGATCAAATACTAATCTTGATTCAAAAAGTTATGATATAAACTTTTTGGCGTATTCCCCAGCCTTTGAAACAGCTGGTGGAAGGATATCCAAAATGTTTGACCCAGTCATACAGTTTAATGACAGTGGTACCAAAACACTAATGAAATGTATGTAAACTTCTGAATTTGAAGAAAGTAATTGTCAAAAAATCCTTCTCTCATTATTCTGGAATTTAGCAAATAGAAATTATTTTAGTAATCCTAAGTGACCTAAAACAGGAAAGGTTTAGTCTGATTTCATGTCAGACAGTGAGGAAAAAAAAAGCATATGTGTCTTTTTATATAGTGTATGTAAACCTCTGGTTTCAACTGTATAATCAGAATATTTCATTTTGCAATAATCTTGTTTTCTCTCTTAGGCTTTTTGGACAAGAACAATGACCTCCTTTTCAGAAACCTCAAAGAAGTAAGCAACTCAAAGCAACTTTAATAAATGTTGTCAATGAAATCTATGTATGTATATATATGTATGTTACAGTATAATGATAATGTTTACATGTTACTTTAATGTAATAAATAAATAAAATACAATAAACAAATAAACTAAACTAAATGTAATCACTGATAATGACTGATAATGGTTACTTTGTTTCTAGGTTATGTGTATGTCTGAGAACAAGATCCTGAACCAGTGTTTTGACCGAGAGGAGCTGAGTGACAAGAAACGACCTGAAACTGTAAGTGTATTGTTACTATTATTATTATTATTAGTGTATTACATTTTTTTATTAAATATTCTGTCTGTTAAAGTAGCCTGACATCCAAATGTTGCAAAGTATCTTCAGATCAACATTCAAAATATTACTGATAATTCAGTAGGCCAATATTGTCCACTACCTCCAAACAGGATTTTGTCCTTCATAATTATTTTGTCTGCATTGTGGTCACTCTTAAAATACCATCCCCTTCCATAGACTGATTATTAATTTAAACTTTTTTTTTTTAATGATCTTTTTAAGTTTTTCTGCATAATATTTGGCAATAACCTTATATCAGAACATGATCTAAAAATGTTATGTGTTACAGTTAATACCCATAAAAGTAAGTTATCAATATAACTTAACAAAAAATAAGTAATAAATAAAATCAATATATACATTTAAAAATATAACAAACAAACAAATAAATAAATGAATAAATAAAACAACAGAAAAATAATAATAATAAAATTAATCAAATAAAATCAATAAAAATTATGGTATTCCCAAAACACATCCAAATGTCCACTTTCCCTCTAAGTTCAATAAATTTAAACTGTTTTTTTAAAATAATTTCTTATGTCCCAGACTAAGTTTTCCCACAATAAAACCCAGATGTGTTCCCGGTCCTGTTGTGGCAGTGGGCGGTCCTAAAGGGGATTCTCTCTCTCTCCTACTCCTCGAGGAATGCCCCTTCAACGCAGTGACCCAGTAAAACGCCCCACTGTCTCAAACCAATCTGCCAGTCCTCTACAGTGGCCCTTGTGTTAGCCTCTGCACTGCTCGCCTTGCTATTTTCCCAATTAACTCCACCATCTCTGCAGCCTAGAGCATCCATAAAGTGTCTCTTCCAGTCTTTCTGAACTGACTTTTCCAATTTCTTTTCCTCCTTGTGTCTGTCCGTTCAGGCGGCCACCCAGTTCAAAGCAAGTCTGGCGAAGCTAATGGAGATACTCATGTCTAAGGAGCCGTCCTACGTGCGCTGCATCAAGCCCAATGACTCCAAACAGTCAGGTAAAGACCAATATTTTCTGAAATGATAATCTGACATTTTGTTGAAGAAGTGTAAGGCTATGATATATACACTTTAAAAACTTTCTTGACATAATTTACCCTTTTGCTATGTTAAAATTTTAGGCTTTTGATACAGCAAGTTTCACATGAGAATGTTTTATTAAGCCATTAACATTAATTTGCATATTTACATAGTCTGACTTGGCATAGATTTTACCCAGGCAAGGCAAGTTTTTGTGTATAGTGCAATTCGTACACAAAGTAATTCAAATGAATCAATGAATATCTTTTTTATTTAGTGGTTGTAATCGTTTAATGTTTAAAATTAAAATTAAAATTAAAAATTAAAAATGTTTATCGCGGGTACTTTTTATTTGTACTACTGGGATTTTTTTTTTTTTTTTTTTCTGTACTACAAAGAGATTTGAGCTGTAGAGGGTAGAATTATGAACTTCTATGACTCATTATGGATACAAACGAATTACTTAAGTGTTGCATTCAGCTATTTATTTTTTGTATATTTAGAATACTTTTTGGGGGTAATTCCGCTTTATGGTTTGGTTTCAATGTTATTGTTTATCAACTATATTTACTTCAGCAATATATACTTAAATTTTTTTTTTTATCATGACAGGTGTAGAGAGAAGACATTCATTTTTCACCATGATTCACTTTCTTACTGAGTACCATATCTGAATAATATGACTATTTTTATTTCATATGGTCTGTTTTATAAACTACATTAATGTTTATTAAATCAGACTTTGTTCAAATGTTGCTTTTATTATGAAATTTGTAAATGCAATTATATGAAAAAATTGGTTAATCTTGACATCGCTCCACTGTGCCACTCACCCCAAACTCAGTACCAGTGCTTGCATCTGTGTATCTGTATATCTATCTGTCGTTGTAGTCTTGAGTTTATGGCCATTGTTTGGTTTGACAGTTCTCCTTTGTTCATTCACACTGTTTCTCTGTGTGACTCCTACTGCTGCAGCTGACCCATAACTGCCTCAGTCCGGTTCATTTCTGCCCCACACGTTACATATTTCCAATCTGACAAACAGAACACCCCCCTCTGACCCTGTTTTTATGCCTCATCCATAATGTCCAGATTGGGAGTATTAGTTCTAATCTTGGTTATAGTGGTCATATAGTAAGACATTGAAAAATAACAAATTCTACATTTAAAATTCTTTATGCTCTTAAAAAAAATCAGCATAAATGTAAATACATTTTACATCTCATAGCAACTGTTATAAGGGATGCACCGATCCAACACTGAAAAATTGTCTTGATTGGATATTGGCTTCCATATACCGGTTCAAATGATGTCCTGTTTTGACATACAAATCTATGTAATACAACTATTTACTGGTCAAAGTTGGCCCAGAAAGTTTCATAATGTTTGAACTTTTATTTATACAAAGTTGTTCTGTTGTTACTGGAGAGATAAATAACATACATAGCTACATGACACATTTGGGTCAGTTTTGTCTTGTTTAATGGGGAAAAAAATGCAGTTTTCAGCCTCTGCAGTGGTATTAATATTGGGTATTGGTAGATAATCAAAGCTATAGTATTGGAATCGGTATTTGAACAGAAAAAGCTGGATCTGTTCATCCCTAACTGTTATACATGGTGTAAATAATTTTTTGTTCCACATATATTGTGAAACAGAAATTTAACTAAAGAATACCCCATGGAGAACCTGTTAGTAAGTAGAATATATTTAAGGAGCAGTGTGATGTTTATACTTTATAGTTGATTACATTAAGGTTGGTCTTGATAAAAATGTGTATAATTCAGGTAACCAGCTATTTTTTTTACAAATATTTTTTTATTAGGCAGTGGTTCGCTGTGCTGGATTTGTATATGGCAGTATTGTGCATATTGTTACGTATTTCCAGTCTAACTTCTGTGCCCCTCTCTCTGCCTCCCTCTGCTCCTCACTGTGCCCCCCTCCCCTCTTGTGTGTCCCAGGACGGTTTGATGAAGTCCTGATCCGCCACCAGGTCAAGTATCTGGGGCTGATGGAGAATCTCCGAGTGAGGAGAGCAGGGTTTGCCTACAGGAGGCGCTATGAGATGTTCCTGCAGAGGTGAGCATAAAATGAACGTTTTATCTATATTAAACTGACATAGGGGTTGCTTTAAACCTTGTAATATTGTGTCCTCACCAAAACACAATATATGACATTTATGTAAATAATAATAGCAGATATTCACTGTTGAAATATTTGACTGAGAGATTTTGTTATAGACACCAAAAAGTGCCAGGAATGTCTTACAAAATAATCACCAAAGTACAATGATATACTTGGTCACCATTCTCAAGTAATGGCTGTGCCCTACGTAGAAGCAGTCTGTAATAAGGATAGTTATAATAGCAGTAATAGAACTTCCAAATGGGAAGTGAGCATGGGCATGCTTCCGGCTCCATCGACTCTGGTTCTAATACACTTTCTATTAAAAAACTGCCCCCTCTCTCTGTAACTGCTGCTGTCAGGCTTGCCATTTTGATCTTAAAATGTTTGTATTAAATTGCTCTATGTGATCCTGGTATTTTTATTTTGCTTTTGTGTCCGTAAATCAAGATGTGAACAATAACAGACAAATCAGCCTTCTTTTCCCGAGGTCACTCCCACTAGTGTTAGCAGCAGGTTTGATTGACAGAGTTGCTAAGTACCCACTCATTCTAAACCCGATGCGGGCAGGGAGGGGCGTTACCTTCAACTGCCTACAAGTATGGAACTCTGCTGCCAATTCACCCCTATAACTGCGAGCCTCGATTAACTTCATTTGACTGGAGCCGAATGATGGTGACGTCACATTCCCTTAGTACAGTCTATGGTTGTAGTACTGTGATCATGAAATGATAAGATATTGAAAATGTAGTGGGAAAAAATCACTTAATTCATACATTGCTGGTGTTGGTATATTTTTTACTAACTCTAATCTCTTTGCAGATACAAGTCCCTGTGTCCGGAGACGTGGCCGAACTGGCAGGGAAAACCGGCAGATGGAGTGGCCACTCTGGTCAAACACCTGGGATACAAACCAGAGGAGTACAAGCTGGGCAGGTCAGAAAAACACTACTCTTATGTTATTATCTAAGCACAATTATGTTACTGTGTATTGCTACTTTGCAGCTGATGCTATCAACATTCCCTGGGGGTGTGATGCTTTAACATTTTCCCATTCTGAAACCCAGCTCCAGCTAAATATGTGGAACTTACAACAAGCATCTATCTACAATTTTTTTTTAGATCCAAAATCTTCATCCGTTTCCCCAAGACCTTGTTTGCCACTGAAGAGGCACTAGAGACCAGGAAACATAGTCTTGGTAACAATTTTAATGACAAAATATCATATAAACATAATTAACAAAAGGCTTTTATTATAATATTTTATTTTTGTGCCTTCTTCAGCCACTAAGCTCCAGGCCGGATGGAAAGGCTACAGCCAGAAGTCCAAATTCCAGAAGCTCCGAAATGCAGGTGAGAAATCTGTCGGGGAATTTTTCAGTTACAATGAAATTTGAAAGACTTTAGTAAACTTTAGTTTACAGTAGCCTTATGCATGTACCACACTTAAACTCAGTGGTACGGGCTCAGTGAATTAAACAGTGTAGTAATATAAAATAGGTTTACCGCTTATATAGTCATATGTAGTCGAATATGAAAATCAAGACAAGGCAAGTTTATTTGTATAGCACAAGTCGTACACAAAGTAATTCAACGTGCTTTACAGAATAAGAAAGACATTAAAATCACAATACAAACTAATAAAAACATAAATAATCATCATAAAATGAACATTAAAAGATAAGAGTGCAGAATAAAAACCTGTAAATGCAATTTGTTTCAGTGTGCAGTTCAGTGTATACTGACAATTTTGTTATGTAGCTGAGGAGTGAGTCCAGAATGGACATTGGCATTTAATCTGCTCTTTGAAATATTCATGATTGTTTTGTTGCTGTTTGAAACGCATAAATACATTGAAAATCTATCATGGAAATTGTGTATTATTCAAAAATGCTAATAGTTTGTGTTGTGCTCAGCTATCGTGTTCCAGGCTTGTTGGAGAGGCATTTTGGCTCGGAGGAGGGCACAGCGCAGGAGGCAGGCGGCTGACACCATTCGAAGGTTAGATCAATGTAGAAAAAGTTTATTATTGTAATATTTAGCTTCGAAGTTATAATGTATAGTCTAAGCATTTATTTAAAGTTGTATGGCTTATTTAGCACATTTCACAGATGATTAAAAATGGTTTACAAAGTGCAGACATTAAAACAAAGTAATACACTTTAAATAGTTAAAACAATGAAAACACCACAAACTGAACTAAAACTTTGCCTGAATTATATTTTTTTTTAATTAATGCAAATTAATTGTTATGGTGGATTTTGTGATTTTTATAAATAAAGTGTATGTGTTTTGCCAATCAGCTTATCATATAATTGATTTTTCCTGTCCAGGTTCATCAAAGGTTTCATCTATCGCCACAAGGAGCGCTGTCCTGAGAACGAGTACTTCCTGGATTATGTCCGCTACTCGTTCCTCATGAACCTCAGACGGAATCTGCCCAAAAACGTCCTGGACAAGAGCTGGCCCACACCACCAGCCGCACTCGTGGAGGTGGTTCATTCTGTCGTATTTAGGATTTTATTTTGGAGTTCCTTTTTATAAATTTCTTTTTTTTTTTTTTATCATAGCACTGCCCTATATTAAAACATCTATCTGCCTGTCTGTCTATTTACCCATCTATCTACCCATCTATCAATTTATTCATTTATCTATCTATCATGACTGAAATGTATCGGAAACAAAGTGTCAAAATTTGCGTTTGTTTTGGGCTGCATATGGGTCAACTGATCACAATAATTAGTTTGATCAGTAAATGTATATTATTGTGATTAAAATGCTTTAAAAGTGCACTATGTAACATTTCCGGTAGATGGTCTGTCACCTGCTTGTGGTGTTATTGCTTTGCTTGGAAAGTCTCACAGTGTAGCGTTAGTCTTTTCTGTCTTGTGTTTTATGCGATCTTTCTTTTAGTTGCTTGTCTCCATAGAGATAGAAGGTTTTTTGCCAGACTGTTGAACATTTTAGGCAAAGCAACAATACCAACACCATTAAGACAAGCAGGTGGCAAACCCTCCACCAGAAAGGTTACATAGTGCTACTTCAAAATGAGAGATTGATTTTGGTTTTCTTCTTGTTATTAGGCTTCTGAGCATTTGAGAAACTTGTGTATGCAGAACATGGTTTGGAATTACTGCAAGAGAATCAGCCCTGAATGGAAACTCCAGGTACAATAATAAATGAATCATATATTTTAAAAAAACAATAAATGTCCTTGACTGTTGTTTTCCATTTGCAGCTGGAGCAGAAAATGGTTGCCAGTGAGATCTTCAAAGATAAAAAGGACAACTACCCACAGAGCGTGCCCAAGTTGTTTGTCAGCACCAGACTCAGTAAGAACAGTTTAAAAGACTTTTCAAAATCTCTAATTCGTTCATTATTAAAATCTATTGTATTTTATTTAAGTATTCATTCATTGATTCTATTAATTTCTTTCTAGTAGCACATAGTTTTTCATTGTTCAGACCTGTATTATCAGACTGGATCTTGTGTCAATAACTCCCTTTATTGCCTTTTTGTGATGGGTTTTTATGGTTTCGTCCTTATCTGCTGTTTGTGTTGCTGTTTTAGCTTTGGGGGAGGTTGTTAAGTGATCTTATTTTTGTCTAAACAAAAGAAGGCCTTCAGGGTATGGGGTAGAAATGCTACGTCAGAGCATTATGATGGTCAATATTAAACAAAGGAGGCTTTTTAGTTTTTGGTTGGATCCACTGACTTCAGACTGAAGGGGTAAAAAAAAAAAAGAATGGAGGGAATCATGTAGATCATGTTTTTTTTGTTCCATTTCTATTGAACCACAATGAAGAGATTTATTGTTTATTGTCATTTATGCTTTACATCTCAATGCTACTGCCATTTTTACTTTTACACATACTTTTATTCCTCTAAAATACCATGAAAAACATCTATTGTTACTGTAAGCTGGATCGCCTCTTCAGAGATCTGACCTGTAACCTGGCCTGGTGAGGTCATCTGGCTGTTTGCAGGGAGATGAATACGTTTAATGTCATTCTGTGAAGCATTCAGGGCAAAACAGTAACATATCCATAGAGATAAGTAGGTGACTGACTGACCAAAAAAAAAAAAAAAAAAAAAAGTTAAATGAAAAAAAGTCATTCCATACTGTAATAATATTGTACTGTTTGAATAATGAATAATCTTTTTACAGATGGAGAGGACATTAACGCCAAAGCGATTCAGAGTCTGGGCAGTGAAAAGATGAAGGTTTGTTGGACTACAGTAGTTCTAGTTTTGTTTTGTCAATATTTTAATGTTTACACTAATTTTGTATTCTTGTGTTGATAGTACGCAGTGCCAGTCACCAAATACGACCGAAAAGGCTACAAGGCTCGACACCGGCAGCTGCTTCTCACTGGCAACAGCGCCATCATTGTTGAGGAGGGCAAACTGAAGCAGCGCATCGACTACGGAGCCTTAAAGGGTACATAACAGTATATATAGAACCACTTAAGGCTTTAGGGATTAAATCGCAAAAAGAACGTTGCCAAAGTATGAATAAAATTAGGACTTAACTACTAGAAGCTAACACTCGCTAGTTGTTTATAGTGAGGAGCATCCATTAAATCCATTGACCTAACCTAAGGTGTGAACAGTCATATTTTGCGTAGTCGTTCATGGGCCTAATAATTAATCAAACACATATTAGGTTACAGTTTTTGTTGTGTTATGAAGTTGTTTTTAGTATTGTTTCTGTTGTTTTAGTATGCATTTGAAGTAATCTAGTGAAACTTTACAGGTATCTCAGTCAGCTCCCTCAGCGATGGACTGTTTGTTTTGCATGTGCCCAGTGACGACAACAAGCAGAAGGTAAAGACAAAGATGCATATGTATATATTTATCAAACGTCTACATTAAAGCCAGTCCATGTTATATAATGTCTCATGTCTTTCACAGGGAGATGTGGTTCTGGAGTGTGACCATGTGATCGAGACTCTGACCAAACTAGCAATTTGTGGAGACAAAGCAAACAACATCAACATCAACCAGGGCAGGTAAGACATTGAGAAATAATATGGAACAATATATTTTGGGGGTCAATATTTATTGTGTGTGCAATTTCTGGGGAGATTTTGGATGTATTTTGTTTTAATGCAATTAGATTTGAGCTGTATCAGGTTGAATACGTGACTTCTATGTCATTTACAGAGATTATCTTGCATTATTGTTATTGAGTCAGTTGGATAGTAGTGGTTTTAATATTATCGTCATCACAGTATCTCTCTGGAGTGATAAAATGCTTCAAAGTTTTTATCGTGACAGGTCTAGTCATACGCATTATATTGGGTATTTGGGATCTGCCTAGAATAAAATTATTTACATCATATTGAAAATTCATTTTAGAAAAACGTGAAATACTAAATACCTTGATAACTGTAATTCCAGTATAAAGTTCACTGCGGGTCAGGGCAAAGAGGGGATCATAGACTTCACTCCTGGCTCTGAACTTCTGGTGACCAAATCCAAGAACGGGCATCTGTCTGTGGTGAGTATCTCATTTTAGTTTTTATAGATTGTAGCATTCTCGTGGAAACACACAAAATTTCTTCTGGTTGTTTATTTCTGAACACAAGGGTTACTGTAAGCTGTAACCCACGCCAAAGCAAGAGCAAAACAACAGCAGTCTCAACTCACTAGAGGCAGTCTCCAAAACAGACCAGAAAATGACAAATAACACCTTCACATCAACGTGTCGGCATAGCAACCAAGTGTCACATACAAAAGCCGTTACATTAACAACGACACATAGATAGTTACAAGAACAACAAAAGGTGTCCACTCTGAACTAAACACAAAATATCAGATCATTACAGTATTTTTATGATTTTGCCAATTATAATAACTACGTTTATATTATCATTTTAACACATGTTCTTGCTTTTTTTTTGTTATCTTGCATAAATTGGAGTGATAATCCATTTTTTGTTATTAGTCTGTGGGAATAAAGAACAAGAACAACAACTAGCAATTTAAATAATAATTATATTTAGCCCATATTTCATCTTTTCAGCCTATAATTATACAGTAATTCTTTTGCCATTTTATTGCATTTTAATTCCACTGGTCGGCGGTACACTTCCAGCTCTCACAGATGAATGCTGTTGTTCTGTCTTTGGGCAAGACACTTAACCCGCCTCGCCCCCTGCGTCTGCGTACACTGGTGTATGAATGTGTGTGTGAATGGGTGAGTGATTCCTTGAAGGTGCCACTCACGCTTTGAGTGCCTTGAAGGTGGAAAAGCGCTATATATAAAAATGTGACCATGTATGTGATCATATATGTATTTGTGCTTTCAAACCGCAAACAGATTTTCAATAGTATTAGCAAAAAAAACCCAAACATTCACCCCTTCAGACAATTACAATTACACAAATAAATCTTTCGTACGAATTATTTATTTCTTGTTGTCCTATTTACAGACTGCTCCTAGATTGAACTCCAGATGATGTGGACCACAATTCACCATCCAGGACTAAACTCCTCCTTCATCTAATCAGGACTGCAGGACTGCTCTGCCTTAGCCAATCAAAAACTAGTGTCCTCTCAATATCACAGCACATGCTTCCAAAATGAAAAAATACAGCAAGACTAATTGAAATATTTATGTTTCGATATTATATTTTTTGAAATTAATAATGTTTTGAATATACTGATTTTATACGCAAAGCCAAGGAATAACAAATGTGTAGGTGCATTGTCTGCTTGCACCGTTTTGATTTTACGCGTTTGGGGTAATATTTGGTTAGGACAGGACCAAAAACCATGCAATTTTATCCTAATTTGAAACAACACATTTAATAGTTGTTGATGACAATTGGGACTCTTTTGTTCCTGTTTACAATTATAATCACCACTGTACTATGGGTTAAGCATGTTGAAGCATCAAGGTAGGTAGGCTAGCTTTGGTTTTGTCACTGTACGTATTGAAAGAGGAAAAAGAAAAGCAAGCAATCAACACGTTTTTCAAGAAATGCACAGAAAGTGAAGAATGTATGCAAGTTGAGGGTAAAATAATAAGTAGAACGATGGTACAGCAGTGATTTGAATGAAAACTAATTTATTCTTAACAATTTCCAATGAGCTAGCCGGGCTTCAGTGCTGTGCAAACACTTTGGATAGGATTTTATGAACAAAAAAACAAGCTATCTTTGTTAACCTAATTTTGCATGCTTGCTTAAACTTTGACACAGTGCAATAGGCCTATGGGATCGACTAAAGTTGACTCAGTTGTGATAAGGTGAAACTACTTGCAATACTTTCCCTGCCATACTAATTTTTTGACTTGTAAAGCCTAAATAAGACTTATGCCTCAACAACTCCATAGACTTGTTATGTAAACTGCCATAAAGTGTATAGCTAGCCAAATATGTGCTCTAAGCAGGAAAAATAATGTTATAATTTACTTGCCATTTGAAATTATTGTACATGTCCAGGGCTGCAAGGCTAACTGACCACTATCTCGGATGTAGTCCACTTAAGGCCCATAATTGTAAAGGCTATTTCTATATATTCCATTATATTGGTTTATTGTGCCTTTCATGGGCTAAACAACTAATTATTAAACCAATGTTATTGTTAAGCATATTTTTTACATTTCAAATTTATATTTCAAATGCTCAGGTTTATAGCTGAACCTCCATTTATATAATTAAACAAACAAAAAACCCTCTACTTTTTTTCTTGCAAAAATATTGTAATATAATTCTTTAAAGGGGCACTGTGTAACTTTTCTGATGGAGGGTCTGCCACCAGCTTGTCTCCATGGAGATGTTATTGATTTGCTTGATATATCCCACAGTATGACATTAAGCATATCTATTTCCATGGTAACAGGCAAGTAACACCACCAAGCCAAGTTACAGGTTAGATCTGTGGAGATATTACAATGCTTGCAGTATGAATGCATGTTTTGTTTTGTTTTTTAACTTGTAAAAACACCTGTAATTGTATTAAATTTAAGATTCAGTTCAAGGTCCTATATTACACAAAATGGTCTTGTGAGCTTTAAGCCATGTTATAATGTTGTTACCTCATCAAAAACATACCTGGAGTTGAGTTGGGTTTTGTTCCATTCACACGTTTGTCTGTCTCCATTTCCGAAGCTCAAACTGCTCTGTTCCACTTTGTGATGTCATGTAGTGGTAATCTTCAAGTCAACATCTCCTTTTACCTTTTGTTCAGTAGAGATGGGCAATTCCAGGGCTGACAGTATGCAGTTGACTGTAGTTAAGGTGACTTCTAAAATGCAGTGCAGCCCTTCCTGTATTACCACAAGGTGGAACAATGTTTTCTATTTGAGAGCAAAACTCACCCTAAATATGCAGGGTTTGTGTGTTTAACGTGTGTGTTTGAAACAAAACACAACTCCAGATATGTTTGTGATGAAGAAACAGCATTATAATGTAGATCAGAAAATAGCGTAATATGGCCCCTTTAAGTTGTCATACTATGGAACATTCAAGGCAAAGCAATTGTCATCTCCATGGAGACAAGCAAGTGGCAAAAAACCCTCCACCTTAAAAGTTACACAGTGCGTCTTTAACTCCTGTCTGCTTTTTGCTTTAAGTGATAAGGCGTGCAATAAATTAAAAACCGTGCTAGTTATGCACATACAACTTTTTTAGGCCAAAGAAGCGATGATGATTCTTTGTGATTCTGTATTGTATAATTTGTGCTATTTTTTGACGTGAATGTCTTTTTTTTCAGGAGGGATTTGTAAATGTACAGTTATAAATGAGAGACTCAAGCCAAGTAAGGTTTGGTTATGTTAAAATTTTGGGGTGAAAAAGCTTTAAGTATTGTTTAATGTTAACCTTTTTATTACGTGCCTTTTTGAATAGCATTGTTTGTAAGGGATCATAAGAGAAATACCTCCTTCCTCTGTAAATATGCTTTAACCAAATCATAACATATTTCAAGCACTCTTCTGTCATTACTGTATCGTCATGCCAACACACTAAGAAATACTAAGATCTGAACAATAAATATGAGATTATAAGACTCATACTCATGGTTGTTTCGTGTTATTTATGGCTTTGTAATACTAAAATTAAAGCTCCACTATGAAACCTTTCTAATGGAGGGTTTGCAACCTGCTTGTCTCCATGGAGATGTGATGGCTTTGCCTGGACTGTTCCACAGTACGGTATAAAACTTGTCTTCTCCATGCCACTAGGCCACATTACATGTCAGATCTGTGGAGAGGTGACCCCACCCATTGCATGCTTAATGTATAAATAAATATCTGTATTTCAATAAATGCAAGATGGATATGTTTATTGCCATACTGCGTAAAATTATCTAAATTACATTCTACAGTCTACATTTTACGGTCTAATAAAGCCTATATTCTTGGACTGGAAATGTATCTATAATATATGGATAAAGATCTATAGACCAAAGTTTATTTAAGTAAAAGTAGACACACATGTAAAAAGTTACTCAAATAAAAGTATCACATGAAAATACTCAAGTACATACTTAAGTAAAAGTATTTAAGTACCCATTTAAAAATGCAGTTTAAGAGTAAAAAGTAAAATTATTTCAAGGGTTAAATGTAGTCATTGATTCAAGGATGATACATATTTTGGTTTGCAGTAACAATACGAATCACTTTGTTTATTTTTCTTATGAATTTTGTGTATTTATTTGTTTTCTTATAGCCAAATCTTGAACTTAGTCAGGATGTTACCGCGAACATGGTAAAAATAACCCCTGAAGCCATAAAAAAGTACATTTTACTTTTCAGTTTAGTAGAAAGTACTGATACCTGCTCTCAAATGTAGATAAGTAAAAGTACAAAATATCCACAGTAAAATGTTCTGTAGAATGTTTAGGTGTCTGTACTTTACTTAAGCACAGTACTTTACTATTTGTACTTAACTTGTTAACTTCCACCACTGGATAATGGTGATAATTGGAATATTGCTTTTGTTGCTTTTACTACCACTCCAGAATGAACCAGTTAAGCTGAATAAATAAGGAGCGGTTTTCCTTCTTAACCATCCAGCAGAATACAAGCACCTCTATCAGCAATCCTGTCATACTCCTTTATGACCACGAGGTGGTGCACTAAATGTATGGGTTTAAATCTGGCTATGAAGTTTTTTTTTGCTGACTGATGTTTTGGACCTGGTTGTGCACGAGCCATGTGCTGTTCCCTCTCCTTCTCTCCTCCTCCCTGGACTTCTCAGAAATACAAGTTTACCACGAAGAAGTAAACAACCTGACACCACTACACCTAGGTTTAAAAGGTCGTCATTACAACATTAATCCTATGCGACAAAGACAAACTACCTAATTATTTGCAACTTAACAACTTGAAACTCTACCTTGTACAAAGTATTTTTGGATAGCCTATTAACATTTGGATTGACGCGTTTTTTACAAGATGTCTGCAATTTGAGAAAGGTGACATACACTACACGAGCACTAACTGGGGTAGTACTTGGAATAATGTCTCATTTAAAAATATGAAACTGAATTGCATTTTAATATGTTTTAGTAGCTCAACTGTACTCTGTGGGCCCAGTTTCAGAGTATAGTTCTAAATCATTAAAATAAGAAAATATCAGTTTTACAACCAACCTATTAAAGAATCACCATTACGCAAGTTAGAGGGGTTTTTGATTGAAAAAAACACTGCATTGGTCCATAACTGATAGACTAGCCTATAGGTCTTTGTCTAGATGTACTTTTTCTGTTTTTTCTCACTAGATCGATGAAACTCCTTCATGTAGGCAAGTTCTTTTCTTGTTCAACAAAAGATAATCCAAATAAACCATCTTTACTCTATGATATAAGTTGTTTTTCGTGTAGTTTGAACGCTGAGCAAAGTATTTTGGCAAAACAAATCGTACAACTTGGGGAAACAAAAGTCATTAATATTGTCGTCTTCTGACTGGCTGAGGGTCGTCTCTAGCTCGTCCCTCGACCAATCAGAGCGCGGGGTTGTTTGTGAACGGGTCTGCGCTGATATAAAAACCCGAGCGATGAGGATGGGAGAAATTTTGATAGAAAACAAACCAAAGAAGCAGTTTACGTGTGAAATAGTCCTTTTCCTTTGTCTTTGTGTTACTGAGGGTTGGGGACATCCGCAGAGAGAGTCGTGACAGCGGACACAGCTCTTCTTGTCCCTCCGATTTGGAGTCAGGTAAGCGGTCTACAAAAAGGATGCTTGCACTGTACGACTTACATGTACCACTGCTGTATTTCGAAAATTCACTTGGTAAACAGTAAAATGTTCAATGACATCTACAACTTAATGCACACTTGGGTTCGAAACAAGCTTGTATGGTTGCACGTCTCTTGCAAGGTTTTAATTCCCGCAAAAATAACGCTAAATAAATCACCGACATTGCAATACTGACAAATTAACTTTAAAAATTGATTTTCTCGCTATTATTGGCACTGTCATTGTGTAACGGTATTGCACAAACCCGTTACAGCCAGTTTTCAGATCGTATCAATTCAAACTTGCAGCTAATTCCGGTTCCTTTTTGTTATTGTGATAAGGTATTCAAACACTGCACCAAAGTTTTTTATTGCAGTTTCGCCAATTGCCACAAAAATAGGCTACTGAAATAACGGGGTTTTTTTTAGCGGTTGTCTCGTTTTTTTCATGAGACAGTATCAGCAGCAGCGCGTTGGTTTATTATTCTGTTCCTACTGTTATTGTTACTGAACAGCTGAGCGCCGCTGGAGCGTCAACAGCCACAGTCACACTGGCAATGAACTGTAATGAGCCGGAAACGTGACCTGATTTTCACAATAAAAGCACCATAATAGAACATTTATAACACGAAACCTTATGTTTAAGTTTTGAACGTGATCTAATTTACACAATACAAGTACGATAATAGAACAATTATAACACAAACCTCATACTTTTAAGTTTTTATTCTACAAAATACGTTTTTCTGGCAAATTGAATAAGAAAGGGCAACATGTAATAAGTAAAAACATCTTTAATCAAGTTTAAGGTGTTTTAGGCTATATTAGGTCTATGCTAAAACTCAAAATGTAGGGTGGGCTGGTGGAGTTTTTGTTCTTAATTACTTTAGTATTGTTTAGTGTTGACTTTATTTAGTTATATTAAAGTATTAATTAAAATGGAAATACACAAAAACTTTTCTATTGAATTTGTCTCAATGTGTTTTGAAATAATCTGACTGCATGCCACTGTAACAAAGTAGCCTATTTAATATTTTATCAGCCAAAAAATGTGTAGTATGTGGAACATACCCTAAAAAAATCTTACAGATTTTTCATTTTCTTAATACGATATATATAGAAGTATTTAGAAGTGCTATAGAAGTAAAGTGGATATGGGGAAAAACGTTGCATCTTTGCATCTGACCCCTGCAACGTTGTTAATATTAGCCCCTATGGTCTTTTATTTTGAAAGCCCCCTTATGGATGTGCCTGTTTTAGCCTGTGTGTTGCTGGATGCAGGAGGGGGTTGACTGTAGTCAGATGCAGATAAGTGGATGGAGGGGGGAGGAGGAGGAGGAGGGAGGGGTGTGCAGATGATTCCAGTCCAGTTCAGACCAGTTTTAGCTTCGCTCCTCATTCACCCTCTTTGTTCTGGATATGCTTTTAAAACTCATCGGGACACTGGATTTTAATGTCTACAGTACCCTCCTCCAGCCTTTGAACTGACAATAAAATATGAGCGCTCCAGGTTGCAAAACACAGAGTGCATTCAATGTGGGATAGTCAGGCCTACGTCTCAATACAGTATACAAGTTTGAACATGTTTGGAAGCTTGTTATTACTTTTAAAATGCATTGTCTGATATTAATAAAAAAAAACAAGAGTTATTTCAAAACATGCTGTGAGATTTCTCATTCAGATATCTTATTAGAATTGAATGGTCCTTTTGTAGTAGTTGAAAAAGAGTGAAAAAAATCTTATGCTGCATTGGTTAAAACTGGCTTAAGTTGATGTTGCCTTCATGATCTTTCATATACTACAGTAAATTTGGTCATTCTGTCAGCTCATTGGAAAATAGTTATTACAAAAATCATAAAGTAACAATTCAGTTATTCATGGGTTTCAGCTTCCTGTACATAGGCAACATTTTGAGGACTTTTCACCATTCAGAAAATATAACTTTGTATTTTTTTTATTGTAAATCACTATCGCAACGGTACTATATTTTCATCACTTTGAAACCCATGGATAACTTTCAACATTGTTTCGATTAAGCCTGGTAGTATTGACCTATTAAATATGATATAAGTGTGCATTCAAATAGGATACAATTGAAACATCTGTGCATTTGTATTATAAGATTATACATATTCAAAGTGACATGTAAACATCATAGCAAAACATTTATAATCGGTATGATTTCAAATTTTTGTGCGTTGAAAGCTGATGATCATGTGGTGAATAATGAACATGACTGGGGCGTAAGTGTGCACAATAACATCGCATGCCTCTGTGATATAGAACATATTCGTCTTATGTTTCCCCTATGGGCCATAAATGAACTGAAACTCACGTGTAGCTGCTGCATCTAGTATGTCACTAACAGCCAATGAGAGTAGACTAGAGAATCCCCTCAGCCAATCAGTGAAGCACAGAGGCGGGGTGTGAACCTGAGAGGGCGGAACTTGTGCTGCTCAGCTGTTTTCTGTTTTCCGAAGCCCTCCTCATTAGCACAAAAGAACAAAGAAACCTAAATGATTTGAGTTTAAATTGTTGTAAAACTTTGCATGTTATGAAAATATGAGATTATATTTGATTAGTCTGGTAGAACTAAGTAATTTTATGTAGGGATCGCTTATAAAATTGACTTCACAAATACTTGTAGTACTTACAGTTTAAGCTTCAGCTTTAAGACTGTGGTAGAAGGATGACTGACTATTCTTGATTAAATTATCTGGTTAAGTTCATTTAAAGGAATCTTTGGACTCTATGTAACCCTGATTTAGACCAGATAAAAACCTGATCTGGTTGAGACTTGATTAGACCAGAATTCTATAAATATTAGCTTGAATATTTATCAGTATTTGTTTATATATTTTTGACAACCCAATACTGTTCAAACGACCATATATACTGTGCTCTCTTATTCCTGCTCCTATTGGCATTTTAAATCAGCACTTGTATGTACGTATTTAGTATTTTTAATGTTGTGTGTGGTCTGTGTGTTTATATACTGTTGCTTCAAACTAAGTGAGTAAACACACTTTGAACCTTGATTAATCTGAAACTTTAATTTGTCCTGTTTAGGCTCCAGCAGACTCCTCCAGCCCCCCTCCAGTCCTCCAGACCCACACGGCTCTACCTCTCCCCCAGGCGTCATGGCTCCGACCCTGGCTACAGCCTTCTCACGGCGCTGGTGGATGGCCATCACGGCGGTCATCGAGAACCTGCTGTTCTCTGCTGTGTTGCTGGGCTGGGCCTCTCTGCTCATTATGCTGAAGTCAGAGGGATTCTACTCCTACCTGTGCAAGGCGCCAGGTTAGTCCACTGCAGTTTATAGAAAGTAATAGGAGAGGATATAGTATACAGTATGGCAGAATTACATGGAAAATGTCTTAGATTTAGAAATAGACTGACAAATTTTATTGAACCACAAGCAGAATTACTGGGACATATAAACAATTTAAAACATTATGCATAATAATAACAGCCATGTTATCTGGCTATTCATGGGTTTCAGCTTTCTGTTAAAGGTGACATTTTGAAGACTTTTCATAATTCTAAAGAAATATTAATTTGGCTTAAATTGTCGATAGCTATGTCAACAGTCCAAATTCTTTGTCACTCTGAAATCCATGTATAGGGGACAACAGATAGAAGTTAGGACATATTTTAGGTATAAAAGATGTTCATAAATATGAATTGCCTCTATCAAGTAGATACATTAAATGTCCTACATTACATATGGAACAGAAAAGTCTTCATATAAATAATATCACCTTATCTGATATATCTGTAAATGTTTTTATAATATGGAAATAATGGTGCTGTCGATGTAATTAGCATCTCTACATTAACACAAGTGCACATTAGCCTTGCATTTGTAATTCTTATAGAAAGTAATAGCCACTATAATATCTGCATACACAGCACTATCCTTGTATCCTTATTGAAGAGCTGGGGTTTCACAGTTCAATACAGGTGAATACAGAAACGCTTAGATTAAACAGTGCACCTGTCCTCATCTGCCCCTGATGAAAGCCCAGAACAGACAGAAGCACTTATCAACCAATGGAGCTTTGTGCTTTGGAAAAATAAATGGTCATGAAACAAAATTATAAAAGGTTGAGATGAGCACTTGTTTTGTTTGAAGTAAATATCAGTTTGATCAAGATCATAGTCACCTCAAAGGAACTCAAAGACAACATGCTGTAGTAATAGTAGTTAGTAGTAGTAGTAGTACCAGTTAAGCTTTGTTTGTAGCATAGCAGTCATTACAATTAAAATAAACAAACGAGATAGCAATTTATATTTAAGTGTGCTATTAGTGGATAGATTAGTTTAAACGATTATGAATCTCTGGTCCATCTTTTTAACATATTGTCATAGCAACAAGCAGCATCAACAATTTTGTATCTTTCTAGAGAGGCATTGAAATTAGGCTATTCAAATGGTTGTACCTAGTAGACAGTAATTATGTTAACATTGTTGCATAAAGAAGTAGTGATGAAAGCTACAGTATAATTTTGCTCACAAACCTGCTCACACAGATTTGTAAAAAGTATAACCTTTTGGAGATCAAATCAGTTTTGTAATTTTGTATGTCTGTTTGGCAGCATCCCTCTACCTATACATTCACTATTCCTCTTAGAGTTGTCAAAATAAAATAAAATTAAAAAAAAGAGATACTACAGTTTTTCATGATCAAAACTTGTATACAAATTTGAGTTTTTTATAATGTAGTTTAAAATAAGTGGAGACAAGCAGATGTTAGACCCTCCACCTGAAAAGTTCGATAGTTCACCTTTAAACTCATCAGTGGCCCATCTTATATTTTCCTTTGTGGGGCACTCAAGATAAGCTGAACAGCTCTGTGTTATCAGCCAAAATTCCAGGAACAAGCCAATGTGATGAGTCTTAGAATAGGTTTGTGTAATATGATGTTTCCTATATTTGATTCATAATGTGCAGTACAACCATGTCCAGCTAAGGTTTAATTTGTCATCCCTACAAGCAGTTAATTTGGCACTAACAGAAAAATACGGTCGGGGTTCGCTGCCAAAGCTTGTGTTGTTTTGGCTCCAAGAATCCTGTCTTATATTGATTAATACTCAATCCTAGTCAGTGCGTTTGTTGATTACACTAAAAGTACAGGTCAGTCAACTTTGAAACTGTGATTAGCGCAATTAGCGGCATCAGCTAAAGATACATAGGTGACTTTTGACTTAACATGACGTAATTAGGACTCTGTGATATCCTATCCACGAAATTGACTGTTGCAATAGCGATTAGCAATTTAAATCTTTTGAATGGGAAAAAGTCCTCACAATGTTGCATATAGAGGCTGGTCTACACATGTTGTGTTTTAGACTGGTTCATTGGTATAATGTATATTAAAGGTCTTATGTTTCACTATTTTGTTCTCTATGTTATAATGTTGTTTCCTCATCACAAACATACCTGAAGTTGTGTTTTGTCTCATTCACACATGTTGAACACACAAACCCTGCATATTTAACTTGGGTTCTCTCAAACTGAAAACACTCTGTTCCACCTTATGACATCATGTGGTAATACAGGAAGTGCTCCACTGTGTTTTTAAACTCCATACACCTTAATTAGAAATATTTGGATAATTTCAACCAGCAAATTTCCCTGGAATTGCCAGTCTCTACCAAATTAAATGTTAAAGGTAGCTGTTAACTTGAACACTACTGCTATATGACATCACAAGATGGAACAGAGGATTTTTAGCTTTGGAGATGTAGACAGACTAATAATAAAGAGTTATTCAAATATGTGTGAATGAAACAAAACACAACTCCAGGTATTTGAGGAAGTAACAACGTTATAACATTTCTTAAATCAGTCAGTTTTGTGTAATACAATACCTTTAAAATATGTAAACCAAACCAACCAGTTGTGACTGAAGTCCTTCATATTCTGTACCCAAGTAAATGATAACTTCAATCTATATTTTTCACACCAAATATAATTTAGTGCAGATACATTTAGCTTTTTTTTTCATTTTTCATTTATTTATTTATTTTGAGCAGATTAATTAATCCAAAAAATAAGTATATCCAGTACACTTAAAGTACATTTCGCATATTCTTTTCTTATTTAAGCTCAAAAAGGAGTGGGAAGAAGAAAACTCATTAAATCCCACCGCTGTGTATGACATTCGGACTGATCTAAGTTATTTCTCATTTTGAAGTTTCACATTTGTAGCACTAATATTAGTTATTAAAATGTTTAAGATCACACATATTAAATGAATTTGAAAAATAAACTGCCCCACACACCAACTCTTCACACTTACAGTTACAAAAGTTTCACCTGGAACCTGTTGTGTCACAGTTGTGGTTTTTGCATGTGCCGGTAGCAGCCTGTTTGCAACCTCAGTCAGCTCTTCCTCTCCTCCTCTCAGCTTCCTCCCTCCATCTCTGTCTCCCTCTTTCTCTCTCCCTCTCTCTCATCCTCCCCCTCCCTCCCTCTCTCTCTCCCTTTTTCTTTCTCTCTCTGCCTCCCTCTCTCTCACACTCTCCTCTATATCTCTCTGTCACCCCCTCTCCCTTCCTCTGTCCCTTTTTCTCTCTCCTTAGCTCTCATCCTCACCCTCCCTCCCTCTCTCTCTCTCTTTTTCTTTCTCTCTCTGCCTCCCTCCTTCTCACACTCTCCTCTATAGCTTTCTGCCACCCCCTCTCCCCTCTTCTCTCCCCTTTTCTCTCTCCCTATCTCTCTTCCTCACCCTCCCTCACCCCTTCTCTCTCTGCCCCCCTCTCTCTCACAATCTCGTCTATCTCTCTCTCACTCACCTCCTCTTTCACCCCCTCTCCCTTCCTCTGTCCTCCTTCTCTCTCTTTCTCTTGAAAGGTGGGAGTGGATGTATGCTTCCGTTGTAACAGTTACAGCTGTGGTCTTTAAATGTTTCAGCTGTGAACAAAACAAACTTCACCTTTTACGCAAGGCCGGCTTGTAAACAGTCTGTCTAAGTGCTCTGAGCTCACCCATCCACCCTTTGCGTTTCCTCTTGGTACAGCATAAACATAAAAGCAATCAAACAATCGATATCTGCTCACAAATACGGCTTTGAGTTTGCACAAAAAATCCACAAAATTCTATAAAATTTTCCTTTGTAACACATATATAAGAGAACACTTATTCAAAATTGGGAAAGGTTTGATTGATATAATTAATTAAAACCCAACAATATCTCCATAGACATGCAGCAAAAACTTACACAGTACAGATTTAGTATTATTTATATCTGATTACATTGCATTCCCCTTAGTCAGTTTTTAGACTCACTCGTCACATTTTTTGCCTATATAGGTTACAGTCCCCTCCTACCAGCTGTTAAACATACCCGCTAATAGTTAGTTTTCGACATGTCCAAACAAGATTATCCAAAAGAGGAGGTGTTGTGGATCATGTAACAATAAACCAGGTTCAGCCAACCCAGTCTTGTTTTTAAAGTACTGACCTAATTCAGCCAGAAACAGCCTACACCCCTCCATGTGTTTGTCCTTGTTTAATATCAGGTCACTTCCCTTATTGACTCTGCTCTGTCTGATTACTCAGCACATCCCAGCACCAGGGACAGACCGCCACCTTTGTTTTACTGCAATACTCCGCACTTAATCCGCTTAATACCATGCTAATCTAAAGTGCATCAACTTAGCTTTAAGGCAATGGCAGGGTGGCTAGCATTTCTGTCTCTTTGTGCTAATACTTGGGCCAAATCCAAATCCACTATAAAGTGACTTTTTATGCTGAAAATACACCAGCTACTACTATTGCTACTACTGCTGCTACTGCTACTCTTACTACATTTACTATTACTGTTACTCTTACTATTACTATCCCTCTCTCGACATAAACATCATTGGGTGAGATGAGTCAGATCTGCTGTCCCACAGGTTGGTGGTTCTATTCCAGCTCTCACAGATGAATGCTGCCTTTGTGTCCTTGGGCAAGACACTTAACCCACCTCACACAACAGTGTCTGCGTACACTGTTGAATAAATGTGTGTGTGAATGGGTGAGCAGTTCCTTGATGTAAACCGCTTTGAGTGCCTTAAATGTGAAAAAGCACTATATAAACATGTGAACATTTACTACTACTACTATTATAACTACTACTGTGACTACTACTATTAGACTACAACCTAGCCTCAACCTTCCAATTGAAAAAAGGCTGTGGTACAGACAATATGATCAATCTAAATTAACCTTTGTGTTATTAAAATGAAAAGAAAAAAAAAGTTTCCAATCTGTTTGTTAGATATTTAATCCACAGTTAGGATGTTAATGTGTCACATTACTATGCTAATATACTGTTTTTGTGCAAGCAAATGAAAGAAGAACATATTTAAATAGGTGACTGCAGTAAAAAAATAAGAATATTTCATCTTGATTTTTCTAAAATAATATGGCAATATAATGAGCTCTTAAAACAGGAGAGAAAAATATATCTTGTCTCTACGGAGAATTTGAGATTGAGACATTAAATGCCATACTGTGGAACATTCCAGTCAAAGCAGTAACATTTCCATGGAGAGAATCAGGCCGCACCATTAACATAATAATTTTTTTCCATTGACACACTTTCACTTGCCAAGTTACTCAAAAAACACATTCTTAATTCAACCAGTGTTTGCATAGTTTCCTAGTATCCCAATACCACCTTTATTATTTGCGCTAACCCTCTTAATGCTACCTGCTGTATTGGACCTATTTACTGCAAAAGCATAAACAACTCATTTGACCTTTCACCTGCACTAGGGTCCTCCCAGTTGGACGTGTCCGATTTCTGCTGCAGGCTTCCTTATTATGACATCATGACTTCCTGGTCTCACCCCTTACTTCCTTGTTTCTTTATAACCTTAGTCAGCCTCATACAAAGACACAGGCCAGTTCAGTGCAGTCAAAGTACTTCACTGTGGTACTTAATTGAAAAAAGTACATGGTGTTTATCAGAGAAAGTGTTCTGACCCCGATTGCTAAGGTGAATGCCCCTCCCCTCTCTTTTTGTGAAATGGCTTAGTGAGCTTTTGGTTTGTTTTTTTTTACAAATGTTTAAGCTAAACAACAAGTGAGAGAGACGGGGAGAGGTAAGGAGGGAGGAAGAGAAATGGAAAAATATCCAGGGGGGGGTGGGGTGGGGGATAAGGAAAAGGATGGAAAGAGTGATGGGGAACAATAGGAAGAGAGGCAGGGTTAAGGAGAGAGGATGAAGAAAGTGAGAGAGGAGAGTCAGGGAGAGAGAAAGAAGAAGACAAGAGGGGAGAGGAAAGGTAGAGAAATAAGGGGAGAGATGGAGATGGAAAGTGGGAAAAAGAGAGGGAGCAATAGAGAGGGGGGGAGTGAGAGATAGAGAGGGGAGGAGGACAGCGGGGGGATAAGGGGAGAGAGAGAAAGGACAAGAAAAGAGAGGGGGAGAGAGAAATAAGGGGAGAGATAGAGATGGAAATTGAGAGAGGAAAGACATAAGGGGAGAGAGAAGGGAGGAGATATAGAGAAATAAGGGGAACAATAGGAAGTGAGGGAGCGGGGATAAGGGGAGGGAGAGGATGAAGAGAGAGAGAAGGGGAGAGAGGAATAGAGAAAGGAGAAGAAAAGAGATGGAAAATGAGAGGAGAAAGAGATAAGGGAAGAGACTAAGAGAAAGGACAGGAGGAGATAGAGAGAAATAAGCAGAACAATAGTAATAGAGAGAGGAAGTATAAGGGGAAAGAGAGAAGGAGAAGAAAAGAGTGAAAGTGAGAGGAGAAAGAGATAAGGGGGTGAGTGACAGAGGGCAGGAGGAGATGGAGAGATAAGGGGAACAGTAGGAATAGAGAAGGTGAGAGAGTGACGGGAGGAGGAGGGAGATAAGAGGAGTGGGTGACAGATAGAGGTAGAGGAGAGAGAGAAAAGATCATGGAGAGAAGGAGAGAGGATAAAATGAGAGACAGAAGAAAACAAGAAAGAGAATGGGAGGAGAGAGATCACAGATAAAGAGAGAAAGAGAAACATGAGGAGAAAGAAGGACAGGGAAATAAACAGAGGAGAGAGAGAGAGAGAGAGACAGAGGAGACCATAGACATTGAGTTCATACAAGGGACATTTCTAACTGTTTACAAGTCCCAGCCTGCGCTCATACTGATACAGAGAAGCAGTCTGTGCAGCTTCAGTCGTGCTATTTCTGTAGCCTGAGAGTTCCCCGTCACGTGTTTATGAGTTTGTTTGAACTTCTGTGCAGACATCAAATGTGTCAGCAAACGATAACTTCCAGATATAAGACTGACAGATGTACTTCTATTTTGGTCTGGAATCAACAGCAGAGTTCGTCACACAGGATTGCTGGCTTTGCAAATATACAAACATGTTCATGGATTCTAGTTGAATAAGACAAGTCTCAATGTGGGTTGATTAGTAAGAAACATTCATTTCAAATCAATTCAGTTTTATTCAATTTTATTTATATAGCACATTTAAAATACAACTTAAAAAAGATATACATAAATTACAATACATAGGCAGAAGAACAATAAAACAATAAAACACCAAGATATCCTGCCTAGAACCAAATGCCAGGGAGAAGAGGTGGGTTTTCAGTCTGATCTTAAACTGCTCTACCGGCTGAGAGGATGTGACAGGCAAAGGCTGTTGCATGGTGTGGGCGCTGCCACAGAAAAGGCTCTGTCTCTTCTGGTTTAGAGCCTGGTTTTGGGCACAGCCAGCAGGAGCCGGTCAGCTGACCTGAGCGCTCAGGGCTGCAGTAACTCTCAAATAAAAAGGACCCATAGAGTGCAGACATTTAAACACAATCAATAACATTTGGATTTTCAGCCGATATGAAACAGGGAGTCAGTGCTGGTTACACAACACAGGCATGATGTGGTCTCGTCTCGCTGGTGAGCTATTGAAGTAAACCAGCATCTAAAACAAATGTCTAAATTGTATATATGTTTTTTGGGTTTTTTTTGTAGGAAACATCTCGAGTTTTAACATGTCTAACTCCTCGGATCATCAGCCAGTAGAAGAAGAGGAGGAGTACCTGGAGGTGAACGGGTGGCAGATCTGTAAAGACCAGGATGAGATGCTGAACTTGGCTTTCACCATCGGCTCCTTCCTCCTGTCGGCCATCACTCTGCCCATGGGCATCATCATGGACAAGTACGGCCCCCGCAAGCTCCGGCTGGCCGGCAGGTGAGGGACTAAACACTAACATGTTTTATTTCATTCCTAAACTGTTTTATGATATTGTTACGAGTTAGTCCCGTGTCTCCTTGGTTTTATACTGCAGCAATGAGTATAATGTTCAGTTCTATATATTTTTACACCAGTGTATTATTATTATTATTATTATTATTATTATTATTATTATTATTATTATTATTTATTATTATTATATTATTATTATTATTATTATTATTATTATTATTATTATTATTCATCCATAATCAGGATTTTCTGATTGTTGTTTCCATGTGTCCACAGTGCCTGCTTTGCCTTCTCATGCCTCCTCATCGCCTATGGAGCCAGTGACCCGAACAGTAAGTAGTGAAGCAAATGTACACTTTATCTAGTTAAAAGCATTTTCACATATACTGAGGATGATATAATAATTTGGGGAATGTAATAATAATAATGATAATATTGGGACAATAGCCTCCCCTGTAGTGGTGTTGCCGATTAAGCTTTGCAATAGCATTAGTATGAATACTGAAAACTGCATTGAAGAGCTCTGCATTGCATCCAAGTAATACTCCACAAATACACAACTTGTTTTAATACTAAATATTTAAGCCACAACAAATACACATGAATTATGAATATTGATTGATATGATTTGAATCTGACATATATATTTTATTTTATTTTTTTCCAAGATCTATCCATCCTCATATTTTTTGCTTTGGCCATGAATGGGTTTGGAGGCATGTGTATGACCTTCACCTCTCTGACGGTAAGCAATAATATTTCTTTTACAGTACATTTGAAAATGGGCAAACCAAGACATAATTTTGGCAACACCAAAGTTAGTGACTACCGCAGTGTTATGTAAATAGAGAGAGCTATAAACAGTGTCTGCAGAGAAGAGACCACTGTTACTCTGTATTAGAAGTAAGACCATGACAGCAGCGGTCAGGTCAATCTCAGACAAATGTGCTGCATCATGGGACATCCCACGTGAGCCACGCTGGGACAGACCCGACACAGACACAGAGCAGGAACATCAGCAGGTCTGGATGATACATGATGCATTATTCACTGGTCTCAGGCCCTTAAAAAGACATCAGCTCTTCACTATTGCATCCACATAAGGCTGAGTGCAGAGCAGGACTTTCCTCACAGGACGACACACGTGGGACGGTTGTGTAACAGTCTGACGTACTGGGCTAGAAGGGTAAAATGCAAAGTTACTGATGGAAAAAGATACTAAATTATGATGTTAACATGTTTAGACATAGTATTGTAGGTGCACCACATTGGCGGGAAAAAATCTGCCTCATCTACCATCTGTCCTTTATATAATGTAAATGCAAATGGAAAAGAAGTGGAGATGACGCAGATAAGGAATGATTAAAAGCACACAATGTAACTTTTCTGGTGCTGTCTGCCACTGGCTTGTCTCCATGGAGATGCTGTTGATTTACCTTAAATGTTCCAGAGTGTAGCATTAAAGGTATTTATCTCCATGGGGACAAGACGATGACGACACCAGGCAAAGTCATAGTAGAATACATGCTTTTTAAGTTGTTCTTTTTTGCATTAAAACAATTGTATATGTGTAAATGTAAGGTAGATAAGATTAAATTATCATACTGTGGAACATTGCGAGGTAAGAATATCTCCATTGAGACAAGTAGGAAAGTTACACTGTGCATCTTTAAATCTTTTTAAATGTTAATATGATCATTAAAAAATCTTATACAATGTATTGATGTAACATTGTAAACTCAAATATGTCAGTAGTTACACAAGTTGAGTCAGCAGATGCACACACTTTTTACACTGCAGTCTTGAGGGCATGTTTTATTTATGGCTGACAAAAGCACAATCAAAGTCCCTTCTACTGTACAACTTTCATGCATTTTACATTTTGTGATCCTATTCATATTTCATCTCCTCTATTTGGCAATTACAATCACTGCAATCTCCTCCATATTTAATTCATAATGTGGTTTTGTAGACCTTAAGTTCATGTTATGCACCTCAGTTCTGAAGCCATAAACAGGAAACACAGATAGAGGAGTTGAACTGTGTCTTTGTATTTCCCCACACTCAAATGAGGCCCTGAATGCCTCACGCCCACTCTCCCACACACAGATGCAGTTGTTGTTCAGCTCATTCTAAGCCCCATCACCACAACAAACAGCCAGAACAGCAAGATGAAATACTCAAAACATTTTATTTTATTTGCAACTACATGCTAAATTTATAACTAGATTGAAATAAGACTTACATATGTTACAGTACAATGCAAACAAAATGTAGTGCACTTGTCCACCAAAAAGCTATAATATAGGACTGTGAAAATTGAATATCCGATACTAAAGGATACTGGACATGCTATTGACTTTACATATGGATATTCATTTAATTAATTTCTGCTGCTACAATAGTGAAGCTAGCATACCTTGTTTAACGACCCCCATATTACACAGGTTTCTGATGTATGTTATAATGATGTTTCCTCATCACAAACATACCTGGAGTATTTATTTTGTTTCATTAACACATGTTTAACACACAAACCCTACATATTTAGGCTGAGGTCTTCTCTCAAACAGAAAACACCATGTTCCACATTGTGATGTCATGTGGCAATACAAGAACTGTGTGTGTTTTTAAACTCCATACACCTTCACTAGATTGATTTGGATAATTTCAACTGTGGAATTGCCAATCTCTATTGAATCTCTACTGCTGGAGCACACACGTGTTACTACTATTACCTTGAAGTAAAAGTCTCTATATATTTCCACCTTTCCTCTCGTCTAGACCCCCCTCCTCCTTCCTTCTCTCAGCCCCTTGAGTCCACGTTGTTTTTGTGTTCTCCAGTTTCAGTCGCTCGTGCGCTCAGACTCCTGTACAGTGACTTACAGTGCACAGGTCTATATATATGTTAGTTTAGCTGCAGACTGGGGGCTTTAACCTGCTCCCAGGCTTTCTCTAATGTTTCCTTGACTTTTGAGGTGTGTCCCTGTGAGGCAAACTGTTGGCCTGCTTCTGCTCAGGGCTTGTTATTGAGCAGACAAGAACATTTAAACGTGCAGACACAAGTGGCAAAAGGTAAAACATAAAACTACAGTAAAGAGTATTGTTACTTCCAAATAAAAGTAGTGAGTATTCAAAGAAAGTACCCCAGTTAAAGTAAAAACTGCAAGTCAGCAACTTTTCGAAATATATAAACACACACTTTTTTAGTCAGTGGAGGTCAATACAGAGAATTTGGATAGAATAACCAGAAACTATTCAAGTAGTGTATATAAATAGTGTATATAAATAGTATTCAACCTAAAAGTACTCAAATGCCATTGAAAGTACATGTTACTACCCTCCAATGGGGCAGACAGGTTTTTATGAGCTAGCCTCTATCTTCTGGAGTTTATAGGGCCTTTAGACAAGTCTGTTTTATTTTACAATCCTTTGTCCTCCACAGACAGGTTGTCTCCATGCTCTTTTTAGTTTTTGGTTACTCTTTTGTCTATCTGTGCTAACTTCCTCATGCTGAAGTAGTATTAAGTGTCCCATTGAGATTTTGTTGGTAGGGGTTGAGGAAAAGAACCCTCCTTCCTTCCTTGTCTTCCTGCTTTGAGTAAACAACATCTTGGAGTGTTTTGCTGTTTAAATGAGTTCAGTACTGATGAGGACACCAAGCTCCCTTCCATGTTCTTAGTACCTCCTTTTGGGTCTGGTCCAACTTAATCTGGGAATGCCTTTACCAGGAAAAGTTTCGACTAAGCTGTTTTTCCAAATCAATCCTTTGGGGGTCCCTAGCTAATCTTTTCTTTTTGCCTATTCCAAGAATGGATATCTACAAAACTGGAAAACTTATGACAAATATAGGTTGAAACTCTTTCATTGTCAGTGTCTCATACATCACCAGCTTTATGGAATCAAACTTTTCAAATGTTAAAGTAAGGTTAATGTGAAATAAAGGGCACTTTACATTTAGGTTTCATTCATGGGGTCTGGTTTCTATTGAAATGACCTAATTTTGCTTCTTAAATGTATTACTTTTTATTATTATTTGGTAGTTATTTTAATCATGACATCGGCGTACACTTGTATACAGACAGATAAATATTCAACAAAACCATATGTTGTCTAAATTGAAGACAAAAATCACAAAATAACGTGCACTTTTCTAAAACTGAAACTCTATTTTAGGTTGACACACACACATGCGCTGATCCAAAACATATGTTGAACTCAATTAGCATCGTAAACAGCAAATCCTCAGAACACCTGCACAACAGCCTGGTACATACAAAATACCACATAATTATCATAATATGCAGACATGTGGTGTAACCTAAACATCGTCTTTAGTAGTGGAAAAATGACTCATGAACTATGCTTTGTGTGGTATACATCTCTCTGTATTAAAAGCTATGGGGCTATTGTTAACTTTCTAAATTCCTGCAACTGATAATGTTGTGAGTACGAGATGTGTTTGTTTTGGTTACAACACAGAACTTGATTCTCTGGGATCAGTCTGTCTGAGCTACTGCTTCCCATTGTGGTGGAAAGTGGAACAGCACCACTAACAAACTGTGGCAAAACTAGCGTTATATTAAATGATAGTATGCTATTATTATTATTTTTTGTGGTTATTGAAGTATTGAGGATGTGAGGAGTAGTTGTAGTAATTGTAGTAGTAGTGGTGGTGGTAGCAGTAATGGTCGTATGGAGGAGGATGACAATAATTATAGTAGTAGTAGTAAGGGTAGTAGTTGTAGTAGTCGTAGTCGTAGTAACTGTACATGGTATAAATTTGTATCTCTTAAAATGAAAACAATGCTAGCGTAATCCTTTCTTGCAAGTTACAACGTGGGTCTTAATTGTAGTCGATAAGCCTGTCTGCTTTTGTCCCAGGGCAGTGATAGTGGTTTCAAGTAGAGGAAGTGTTCTATAATTTGAGTGGTCACATGATGTGTTTGGAGGGGCAAAGAGCTTGGTGAATACTTTATAAAGGGCAAAAATAACTGTGAAATGTTAGATCCAAGCTGGGAAAAGCATTCAGTCTCATGGTTCTATTTATTACAAATCAAAAAATTACAAATGCAGGGCTGGATAGGTACTGATTCTGTTAGTACCCAACACGATTTGAATATAAACTTTACCAAAAAAGTTCAAGCACTCTATACTAAAGCTGTACTATATAACTTTTAGGTGGGGGGGAGAGGTTATTGCTTTGCCTGGAATGTTCCTCAGTATGACAGTAAACTTATCAAAAACTGACACCTGACATTTTCATTGCTAAAGAAACATGCATTCTTACTGTGAACTGGCTGTCCTCTCCACAGATCTGACCTGTAGCTTCTCCTGGTGACATCACATGCTTGCCTCTGTCGACACTGATAAATTTAATACCATACTGTGGAACATTCTATGCAAAGGAATAACATCTCCATAGATACAAACAGATAGAAAGTTACCAGGGACCCAAAGGCAAATAATACCTTTTAAAATGTGTTTTATTTTTGTACCACTTTTTTGTCAGTGTTTTACTTTGAAAAGATAGTGTAAATGAATCTGGTAAACATCAAACATGAAAGCTTTGTAAGAAGACCCCGCTCTCGGTCTCACTCGTTTACTTTTATTAGCACAACATACAGTACAGTTAGTCCCTGTGGGGGACTCACAAAATCTGCAAAATTCCCTGAATAGTCAAGCCCTGGTTCCTAGATTTCTCATTCACGGTTGACTCTTAAGTTCTTGACAATGTGTTACTTTCACATCTGGGCAGCTTTCCAAGAATGTATATCTGCGAGGAAAACTTCATGGAGGTATGCGGCCTGTTTCCGTGCACTAGTGAGTACGTTAACATGGCAAGTAAATATCCTTCGATAGCTCAGATTTTTTCAGAACACACAATAATATTTACAAAATCCGATCATCAAAAACACCTAGTGCCAATTAAAGCTGCACTCATTTCACTTTTTTAGAGGAGGGTCTGCCATCTTCTTGTCTCCATGGAAATCTTATTGCTTACCTGGAATGTTCCACAGTCTGGCATTATGTGCATCTATATAGCATTGATTCAATTACAGTCATTTTTATTGCCCAAAATTGGCTCGGAAAACATGTATTCTCAATGTGAGTGAGGTCATCTTTCCATAGATCTGGCCTGTAACTCGTCCTGGAGGCGTCACCCGCTTGTCTCCATGAAAAAAAGATACGTTTAATGCCAGTCAATAGAATATAGAGTAACTGTTGTACTATTGAATTTTGCATTTCAATCTTCTTCTTTGTCCTGACCACATTAGAAATCATATTACGCACATCAGAAGTAACTCTACATTTCTATGATCTGACATCTGCAGAAATCAGATAATGATCAAATTTTTGCATGTTAACTTAGCCTGTGTTTCTAATCGCATACCCCTCTCCTCTGATCTTTATGATGATAGACTGTCCCGTGTCTGGATGGGACCGGTCCAAACCGGTTCTCAGGCACACCGTCATTACCACCAGCTTCCCGTTTCCATTCCCAGATTTCAGCCTGAAACTGCCATGTCAAATTTCCTCTTTGAATGACAGCCGTTCAGCTAGTTTCTGTTCTGCTCAATATGACACACTTACATCTCCTGCTCAAACCTGCCCCATAAATCAATTGCAATCTCAACAAAACAAGTTATTTTGGCCTATAGTAACCTCCACCCATAACGTCATGTTCAGGTATTTGCCATAGTATGCTTTTGTTTTGGGTGTATGTATATGCATATTTAGGGATGCATGAAATATTGGGATTAGATTTGTGATATATATGTTTAAAAAGTAGGGTTTTGTTCATAGTGCTCATTGTAAACAACTACAGGAGCATTAACATTTGACAGAGGACTGGAATATGAACTGATAAACGAATACAGAGATTCCATGCATTGCAGAGGTCTAAACTACAAGTACAGCAATATTTTTCAATAAAAAGACTGAATATTTTGTTCTTTGCAAAGGACATTCTATTATCTAAATAACTGCAGTGGTGGAACATAATGAAGTAAAAGTAATAAAGTACTGCATCCATGTAAATTTTACATTGGATACTATTTACTATTTCTTCACTACATTTGAGAGTAGGTATTTGTACTTCCTACTCTACTAAATTTTTTAACTGAACTGCAAAGTATTTGTCATTATAATTTGAGACGTGCTGGAAAGTCTGAGGGTTTTATTTTTAACACGTTCATAATTTGAGCAAACTAAAATATACAAATAAAAAGAGCTAGAAAAATTATTCATTAAATTGTTTTTGTCGAACAAAATTCAGCACAAATCTTTATCAAAATCGATACATTTGAAGCTTTACTACATCTCAAAACCTGTGTGAAATACTTCCTTTTTACTCTTCAAGCACATTTTTAAACAGATACTTTAATACTTTTACTTAAGTAGTTTTTTTCATGTGATACTTTTACTTTTACTTGAGTGTTATTTTTGTTCCAGTATCTGTACTTTTACTTAAATAACAGAATTGAGTACCACCGGCGCCTTGATAATTGTGCTAACTCAAGTTGTGATTTTGAATAGATTGTGATACGTTGTGCAATCCGAGCATATTATGGTCAGAAGTGATGTAAGATGGACACTTAGTCGTCTGAGCCCTGGTGTTTAAAATGCTCAACTCCAAATAATCCATTCTTGTCTAGATTATCTGATGTCAATCCAAATGTATTTCTTTATTGCTCCAGTACCTACGATAAGATACTTGTGCAACTGTCCAACCATATCACGGATTTTGTTCCTTGACTGACCCCTTGTGGCTGAGTTAATATATTTGACTCTATCTCGTAATGGTCAGTAGTAAAGTACTTTACTTACAATGGATACATTTTACTTTTACTACATTTGAAACCAGGTATCTGTACATTTTACTCCTCCACATTTTTGAACTGGACTAAAAAGTAAAAAGTACTTTTTGTATGATTTGAGGGGTTATTTTTACCATATTTGTGGGAACAAAGGTTTAGAGTTTGACGTTCAGCTTTGAGCAAACAAAAATAAATATTCAAAATTTATGAGAAAAATGTTTTTTTGCTGCTGACCAAAATATCTATAATTTTTTAAAATCAATATCACTACATTTGACACATGAACAAATTCACAAACAAATAATACTTTTACTTTTTTACACTAAAAGTATATTTTCAAAACGGGTGCTTTAATACTTAAGTAGATTTTTTCATGAGATACTTTTACGCGAGTAACTTTTTACCTCTATATCTATACCTATACTATACCTATAACATTTATGATTCTCCAGATAGTAAAACCTCACACCAATAACAATGTTCTATTTTATTTTATACATTTGAGTTATATTTACAATTTTACACTTACACCTCAGCTCTTAACTATCTATTGAGAAAAATATGATCTAAATCTATTCTAGCTTGACATCTCCTTGTATCCTCCATATAAAATGTTGTGGTGGTCATCATCACAACCAATGCTGCTATAGCAATCAACAATTCTGTAAAAAAAATAACAATAAAAAAAGAAATTCACATGCATTGCTTCATCTAGTTGAACAGGACACAAATATTTATTCAGTGAAGTCATTTGAGGTGCAGTTTTCACACCACTGACTCTTTATTTAATTACGCTGATAACCTGTAACACCCAGCACACATGAAGAGGTGAGGTCTGAACATGCCTGACTCTGTTTAAGTTTGAGTTAAAACTTAACCCAGTCACAACAAACAAAGAAGTTACCAGAGCACAGTGTAAATATTATGGGAGTAAAATAATATGATAAAATATTAGTTTAAAGCTTCACTCTGTACTTTTTCACTCCATGCTTGTCTCATGTTGCTGCTTCACCAGTATGTTCCACAGTATGGCATTATTTCTATCTTGCGTTCTTTCAATTACAGATGTTTTTATTGGGTCAAAGATACCTTGAAAAATATGAATCCTTACCGTAAGCATGATCCACAGATCTGACCTGTATCATGGCCTACTGGCGTCACCTTCTTGGACATTGATGAGTTTAATGCCACACCGTGGAACATGTCAAAGCAAAGCAATAACATCTTCATGGAGACAATTTAGTTCTAAATGGTTTAATTTAAAGATACGCTATCTAAGTTTTTTGGAGGATTGGAAGATCAGTAGTGGACCATTCCAACTTTCTGGCCCAATATTTATTTATTTTTTAAAATATTTTTTATAGTCCTGTATATGTATAAATAATTCATCTATAAGTACACTTTGATTTTCTAACTCTCTGCCGTGGGACTGCTGTTGTGATTTGGGGATTAACAACAATAAATAGAATGTTTAAAAAAAAAAAAAAAAGTTCCTATTATGTTTGTTATTGCTGCTTGAGTGAATCGGCTCTTTGTTACCCCTATGTATCCAGGCAGAAAGTGGCAGAGTACACACCACTGTTTGGTTTAAAGCAAATTTTAGATGTAGCTACATGATTAGTGCTGCCATTGAGTTATAGGGCAGGTACAAAGAGCCAAAAAGCCAGGTTTGTTGCCATTGTGGCAAAAGTAGCAAAAATTTGAATTGCATGATAAGAATTTATGTGCATACTAGAATAGAGATAGTGTGGAGTGAGTTATCTGGAGTTTTGGGAGTGACTAAACTCTTAAATCTAGTGTTTCACTTATGAACATGCAGTGTATTGTTCATTCTCTGTATGCATAGTCATTTTTTGGAGAGATTTTGACACTTGTTACCAGCGCCATGCCCCCTTTTAGTAAATTAATCAATACACAGGCCCTGTCTTTAGTAAATCAAGATTTTCTGAAGAACCAACTGCTTAGTGTTATTTGCTGAAATTAAAATGTTGTGGCTACTTTTTTCTCAATTTGTTTAATCCTGAATGATTTTGAATGACATATGAGACTAGGCCTGTCATGATAAATACTATATCAACTATGACTTCAAAATGTGTTATTGTGACAGGCCTATATGAGACTCAAGTTATGTTTTAGCATCTGTTTTTGAAGTTTGATATTTAAGATTCAAACGGCTAACGTAGTATTTAATTATCCCATTGACTGTAATGGTTATGACATTGCCCCGAGAGCTTCTCTGCATACAAATTCAAACATTTAAGCTTAGAGTTTTATATAACAAACTGGTTTCATTCAGTGCCTTGTAGGTACATTTGACGCTGACTACACACTGACATATGCAAAGCAGACAGTTGTTCCTCAAAAAATAACTTGATTTTTAAATAATTTGTATTTTAAAACGGCGTATTAAACAAGTATATTGTAATGACCTGATAGTTTGTGTTAAGTTCAGAGTTGACACCTTTTGTTGTTCTTGTAACTGTTTGTTAATGTAAGTACTTTGGTATGTGACACTTGTTTGCTGTTCATGTGAAGGTTCTGTTGTCAGTTACTGGTCTGTTTTGGAGACTGGCTCTAGTGAGTTGAGACTGTTGTTGTTTTGCCCCCTGTCGACTCCCCTGGGTGTAGTTATTATAAACTGGTACCAAATATGTAAATGGGAAAAAGGAGACACCATGTATTTAAATAGAGTCAACATTTATATATATTTTTAATGTTGTTTTGAATCAGAGAATTTAAGTTTACCTTTTAGATAGACTCATCCCAGACAATGACCTATTAATGACAAGGATTTGACACATAAGGAGATGTAATGAGACTATATTAAATCAAATATATATTGATACCCTTTAGTAATTTGGAACCATAGCATTTGAGTTGGTGTCTTTAAAATGATGGGAAAACTTTGATGTTTTTACACAGTTGCTCACTTTGTTTATACCTGATCGTTGTAAAATCTGCCTCATGAGTCTCAAGGCTGAACATGAAAAACACATTCCTACCACGATTAAAATCCCTAAAATATCAGCACTCTCCTCTGACGAAGGCATTATGTAAAGTTACAGATTACAATGTTCAAAAACACCTCCTGCCCCAAGGGGATTAGGATGTTTTGATGTTTTTATTACCCATGAAATTATTAATTATTTAAAACTCGTGTGGGGTCAATTCAATACAGGGATACAATGCTTCAACATTTAGTACTGACTTTTTAATAGTGGTTCCTTAAATTTGGTGGGAAAAATCATAAATCTGCTACTACTGCTGTTGCAGTTGCTACTACCACTAGTGCTGCTACTACTGCTTCTACTGCTGCTACTGCTACTACTACTACCACTACTACATTCATATACATAGACAGGAAGCATCAAATGCAGAGAAAGAGTCCTTTGTATTTGTCGTGATCTCTTGTAATCATCCTCTTTTGTCTGTTGTGATCTGGAGCTGTTTTTGTTTCCTCTGGTGTTTCATTTGTCTGACTGACATGTTATTGACTTCTGTCCCTCTGTCTCTCTCTCCTTCTCCCCCCATCTGTTATCTGTTATCTCTCCTCCTTCTTTGTTACTCACTCTTCACAGTTCACACAACAGTTTGCTTTTTTCAGAAACACACCAGACCAGTTCATGGCCTGCTTTGGTCCACCACTGCCTGCTTACTCATAACTGACCTTTAAACTACAATTCACCTGACAAAAACATATTTTTGTTATATTGTTTTCTTGTTTTCAGTCCAGCGGTTTACTACACATTAATATTGCTTTATCATTTACAAAGAGGCCTGGTAATCTGTTAGTCATGGTAAATAAAAGTGATTCATTGATTAATGCTCTTGCCTCACAGCAAGAAGAATGAATGAATCATGAGCGGTATTAGAACAAGTATAAGACACATAGACTAGTGTACACACGTGGACCACTATGGAACCTACCTGGACCACTGAGGGATTACGCAGATACAGACATAAGGCCACATGGTAATATAAAAGAAAGTACTTTGCTTTAATGTTGAAAATTACATTCTATATTAACATTTAGTATTTAGACAAAAAATGATATCATATCCACCCTTCATTGACCGCTACACCACATTTTGAGACCCTCAAACCTTGCACACTCTGTTAGTCTCTGTTCGCAGTGTGTTGATATATTAGTTTATGCAGACTTTGACAGATCACAGAAAGCATGAGGAAGTGAGAGGGGGTGCTATATCTGAACTTGTTGACTGCACGTAGCTCACGGGTCAGCTCTGACGCATCTTGCTGACCACGTCATGTCCTTAGAGACCAGTTGGGCTAGATCTATCCTGACTCATGTCTTACTGACTGGGATAAAGGTTTCTATATCAGTGGTATGCAGAAGTACTCCCTCATGCATTCAAGTTGATGACTAGACACAATGTTATAAGCACTTTTTTTGTAGAATTTTGCAGAATTCTGGGTGGTTCATCACCAGCTTATTTCTATAGAAATACTATTGCGTTGCGTGGAATGTTCCACTGCATGGCATTAAACATAGGTTTCTTTTACTCAATCACATGCGTTTTTTTGCACAAACATACATCCCTATTGTAGAACTGGGGGGCGACAGTAGCTCAGTAGGTTGAGTGTTTGTCCACTGATCCGAAGGTTGGCGGTTCAAATCCCGCTCTCTACATAAACATCATTGGTTGAGTGGTTAGATCCACTGACTCGAAGGTTGGCAGTGCAATTCCAGCCCTCACAGATGAATGCTGTCGTTGTGTCCTTGGGCAAGACACTTAACCCACCTACCCCAGCCCTTGGGACAACGGGTGTAAAATTAGCCTCTGGCTATAATCCGGCGTGTTTACGTTCATGTCTGTCATGTCATGTCATGTCGTTCATTAACATGCACTGTCCCAACCAAATAAAAAAAATAAATAAATAAATAAACGGGGTCATCTCTACACAGATCTGACCTGTAACTTGACCTCATTTCATCACTTGCTTGTCTCTATGGAGGTAAATGCATTTATTGCTTTACGGTGGAACAACATAAGACAAGCAGGTAACGGATCCTGCACCAGAAAAGTTACATAGTGAACCTTTAAGTTTTTATTTAGATGTGACAGATCAGTTCCATTCAATGAAACATATGCCTTGGACCAGATTGTAGCTTAAGTCCTAGTTTCCATTTAGAAACCTTTTGAACAGTTCCCTTTCACCTTACAAAGTTCTTAGGTACCCTTAACGGGCCTGGTACCTCTGGTTGACAAGCACGGCTCCATTTGACCCCATTGTTCTCAGTCAGTCCCCTGCTGTAAATTGTCATAACCTGTATTCTTCCACTCCAGTGCTACTACTGAAAATCCTCGTTACTTGGACTGCTGTTAGCTAGGTCAGAGTCATTTTGGGCTCTTACCTTTGCTCAAATTAACCAAAGAATGACGTTTTCCGGAGGTGAGAGGGTTCGCTAGCTGCTAACAAGCTAACCCCTGCCGAGAAGGAGAGTAACTGGAGGGGGGATTCTTGGTATGGTCAGGCACACGGCTTTTTATGGTCAGTGTGTTTCTCCTAATTGGAAATAGCCTCATTTGTGCAACAGGTTCTGCATTGTTCTGTATGTTGTAACTAGTGACAACCCAATATTTTAAAATGCAATTCATCAGTTTTAGGTTCCTGTTATTTGGTTTCATTTTGAGGACAATTCAAAAGATATACTTTATTTTAATCGCTATGGCAACGGCCCTAATTTTGTATCATTCTGAAACCTGTGGATAGAAAGACTCAAATGCCCAGTGTCAAATCAAAGAAGTGCTTTAATCTATCAATGGAAAGCTTAAATCATTTTGCTGATATAGTTCCCAGATTTGAACCCAATACAAAATGCAAAGGCTACTAGTTGAGTAGTCACCCAAATTCAGTGCTAACGCTAATGCAAATTTTGAGACATAATAAGCATGAGAACAACACAACAATCTTATAGTTGAGCGGTATGTAGACTGAGCCAAAACCCACTAATACCCTACATTGGCAAAAGCATTGGTGCTAACACTATATTTCCTTGCAAGGTTCTAGTTTACTTAACATTTAAACATTATCATAACCTAATCATAGCTACCTGACAACACACTCCCCAGCGTGCTATTATGAAGGTTTTTGGACATAGTTGTAGATAACTGAAGGGTACCTCGTTTTCACTTTTTTGCAAGTTCTGTATCCCAAACACCAAAAAGCCTCCTCAACACACAAAAATTTGATCTAAACCCAATGGCATAACATACATAACCCGTTCCCCCGGTGCCCATATCAGATCTCCGTAGTGACGACGTTTTCTGCGTCTGCTGTTGATCTGCAGAAGTATCTTGTTTACATTTGAACTCTGGGTTTGGAACAGTGTGTGCAGGTCAATCTTCTTCTTCTGTCTTTATTGTGCAACTCTGTGCTCCGCGTCAGATACTAAAACAACTGTGGTGACATGAAGAATCTGCAGCCAGTCGTGCAAAACCACTGAAGCTACACATGACTCTGTGTGCTTAGGGTGTATTTCATGTGATTTCTATGAGAAACTTTTTGTTAAAGTGGACTTATTATGAAAAATGTACTTTCATGGATGCTTAATCATTACATAATAATGCTCCCTCATTGTATGTATTTAGATTATTTACATTCATGCATGTTTGAGTAATTGTGTATTGCCATGCATTTGGGTTTGAGTGCTTAGAAACAAATCATGTTTTCACCTACCCGGTTACTTAGCCTTACATAAGATTATTAAGAACATTCAGACTCTTGTTCATACATGAAGGTTTCAATAATGCCAAGTAGCATTTTATAAAGTAAACACATTAATGAAAATCTGCAGCTTGATACAGTCAAATTTCTCTGTGAAGTGGTTCTGCTAATTCTGCAGTTCTGAACAGGAACTCAATGGACCAGTTTCTGTTCTTAAGATGTTTAAAATCAATATTGTGCTTTACACTGAACCAAATAATGATTTACATATGCTATGATTAATGCTATAATAATAATAATACCAAATCTAACATGTCTTCCTTGAATAAAATATATAATCTAGATATATTAATGTCATAATTTGCCTTCTTCTCAGCTTCCTAACATGTTTGGAGACTTGAGGTCCACCTTCATTGCTTTGATGATCGGGTCCTATGCTTCTTCTGCTGTCACCTTCCCTGGCATCAAGGTAATCCCCAGTACTAACAATATGTACTCAAGTAAAAGTACAGTTAGATTGCTAAAAATGTATTCAGTTTCTAATACTGCTGCCAAATTTTGCTTGAGCACAAAGTAGGTAAAGTATAAAGCAGCATGCATGAAAAAAAAATACTCAAAATACTTAAACATCATTTTTGTAGCATTTTAGTTCAGTCTTTCTTACCAAACCTGATTCATTAAACTGTTCAATGCTTAATTATGTTGTTATAACATAATTAAGCATTGAACAGTTTATTTGCAGTGAGACAAATGTGTTAGCTAATTACAATTACATGGCTAAATATATTATTACAAGTAAAAGTACACTGAGTAAGTAAATTAATAAAAAAAAATGTTCCCAAAATCTACTCAGTTAATGTGAGTATGTGTAATTAGTTACTTTACACCCCTGGTAATTTCCCAAGTTATTAACTGCCGTCCCCTCTCTCCTCTATTATTCTTACTCTTCTGGCAACTCGAAAATGTGATATTGATTTTCCGTTAAACTTTTGCTTTTATGTTTAGGTGATTTACGATCTCGGTGCCACCTTCATCTCCATTTTGCTGGTTTGGGCTGGCTGTGCGTGCCTCGTCTTCCTCAACTGCTTCGTCAACTGGCCCCTAGAACCCTTTCCTGGCCCAGAAGACATGGATTTCACGTAAGACATAAAAACAACACTACAACGAAACAAGCTAACATTTCTGTAGCCTCAAGTGCAGTTTCAGACATCCATTATAATGCTATGAGGTTATACCTGCGCTAAAATGGATTCATGCAGAGCCCAAACATCTGCCTTTAAGCACAAAGAGATCGCGTAGACACTCAAGGTTAGAAAGGAGGATAGCTGTAGTCTAAATCCCACCTAATGCACCATAAGTCGGAGCTTTATAACAGGAAATAGCGTTAACTCTGAAGATCAACTGGCTTCCCTTTTATTCGCCTGGATCATAAGTCTCCAAAATGTCTTCTCTGGCAATTTTTCCAGTTTTGTCCTAAAATGTTATAATATCCGTAGAGGAAATGTTGTGGAGACACATACAATAAACCCATAGGAAATTACACAGACTAGATTGCATTGATAACTAGATATTGATCCTCGAGGAAATTAAAATTAGGGAGGGAGTATCACAAACATGGAGGAATGGAGCTGCTATGTAACATGCTGTGTAACAGTGTTAGTAAGGTGTAATAAAATGTGTAAATGCAAAAAAAAAAAAAAAAATAAAGCATGGAACACTGGTGGTAAGAAGAGAATGCATGGAAAGATTTGTAAGTATTTTTAGAACTACAATTTTAGTAAAGTAGTCTAGAAATGGCAGTTTTTTTTTTTGTTTTTTTCAGTTCAGGTCAATTTTATTAATATAGCACATTTAAAACAACTTCAGCTATCCAAAGTGCTTCACATAAAAGTCAACAAAAACAAATATACAGAGAATACAATACATAGGTAAAGAACAATAAAAGAATTAAACATAAATGTATCCTGTCTAGCTAGTATTAAATGCCAGGGAGAAGAGGTGGGTTTTCAGTCTAGTCTTAAACTGTGTTAAAGGCTGAGAGGATCCGACAGGCAGAGGGCGCTGTTCCATTATCTGGGCACTACAACATAAACTAATGTCCAGTCTAGTATCCTGCTAACAAACTTCTCAACACATTTATATCGTCAAGAATTCTTTGTGGTAAACTCTAGTGCACAGTCAAAATGTAAAACTTCATTGGAGGACACCTCTGCTTTTCGAAAGGTACGCTGCATCTTTGTGTGTCAGTGCTAATGCTAATGCTCATTTCTGACCTAAAAATAACTGGGTCATTCTTACAACAAAGTACATTTTTTCTCATTATGTTACATTTAACAGTTCAATAGAAGTTAGCCTTAGCATTAGCACTGACACAAAGACATACTTTTCTAAAAGCAGAAGAGCTCCCTAGCCACTGCCTGATCTGTCAGGATTTTTAGCTCGACTCTGCAAAACCACCAGACATACGAGATATTGCTGTACACAGAGGCAATTATTTTGGCCATGAGACAAAATTTCTATTTCGTCCCATGCCTAGAATATAATACTAACTCCATATTCCAGGGTGAAGATAAAGTTCAGCTGGCTGGGCTTCGATCATAAAATCACAGGGAAGCAGTTCTATCGTCAGGTGACCACAGTGGGCCGACGCCTCAGTGTGGGCAACACTCTGCAGCCTGCTTCCAATGAACTGGCCACTCAGGAGGCCAACAAGTTGTGTCTGTCTACAGTGGACCTGGAGGTCAAGTGCAACAAGCCCGCAGAGAGTGAGTATCTAGTATTTGTGTCTATCAGGGATTACATTATGAATTACTGAGGAATTTTGTACACTTCACTTGTTGGCAGATATGACTAGTTAATGGCAAGTTAAAGACACTATACCTGGTTTTTACTGTCTTATAAATGTAAAAAAATAAACAAAAAAAAATAGTAAATTTTTAAGGGCCCATATTATACTATTTTCTGATCTATGTTATAACGCTATGTTGTTTCCTTGTCACAAACATACCTGGAGTTTTGTTTTGTTTGATTCCCATGCAAACCCTGCATATTTTAGAGTTCTTTTCTCAAACAGAAAACACTCTGTTCCACCTTGTGATGTCATGTGGTAATACAGGAAGTGCTCCACTGTATTTTTGAACTCCATACACTTTTACTAGAATTATTTGGATAATTTCAGCCCTGGAATTGCCAATCTCTGCTGAACAAAAGGTAAAACGTACCTGTAAACTTGATGCCACTTCATGACATCACAAGGTGGAGCAGAGCATTTTGAGCTTTGGAGATGTATACAGCCATATAATAAATAAAAGGGTTATTCAAACACGTGTGAATGAAACAGAACACAACTTCAGGTATGTTTTTGAGGAGGTAACAACATTATTACATGACTGAAGGCTCACATGAGTCAATTTTGTGTAATATAGGACCTTTAAGGAGGACAAAATTATCTATGATTATAAACAGTAACACATAACATTTGAACATTGCAATGTAGCAACATTTTGTCAAACTATTGTCTCTCATATGTTATTCAGTCCTTTAGAAACTAGTTACTAGTTAAGGTGTAAAAAATGCTATTTGTAACTTATTTGCTAAAAAAACATCAGAAAAACACTATCAAATGTTTCAGTACATTAAGCAGCATTGTCTCTTCTGAGTTTTGATAAGATCAAAAAGGTTTACAAAGCTGTTTTATTCGTAAACAGTGACTGCATGTAATCAGATGTTATCTGTTGTTGTGTGGCTGTTGTAGTGTTTGGGTGCTACATAATATTTGAACAACAAGATAGCTGTGGTAAATATAGCAACAGTTATATCACTGTTAACAATATCTGTGTACATTCATTTCAAAGCAGAAGAACCACGTCAGTGTGTTTACTCATCAAGACTGAATCAAAGCAGCTCAAATAACACTTTTAATTGAAGCCTCACCATTAAAATCTCTTATACAAAAATATGCATAAGAGGTTGGCAATACATCGACATATTGTGAATGCTGTTTTGAAGTTACACAAAATTCTTATTAATAATTAATAAAAAATGTATCATTTATTAAAAAAATAAAATAAAAATCTTGAAATGTTGAGCTGATTGAAAGCAAAAATGGAGCTAACTTATGTTGCAACTTTACAGATAAGGATATAAAGTGATATTTCTGCATATTTGGGAGTTATTTTATTTTCCTTTTACATTTGCCTGATACTTAAACTAAATACATGTTATGGCATCTACACTGATTTCAGTTAGATTGCCATTACATCTTCCTGTTTCTGTTATTGCAAATACTGGGAAAAATATAGATATACATTATACTGCAAACAATATAGATATACATTTTACAATTTTGTCCAAAACTGATCACGTACTGTGCAAGTAAGTTTAAACCCAAAACACCTAGTTACCTTTGTCCCATATCCCACATTGCCACACTGACCTGAGTGACCCCAACACCTCCTCTCCAGTCCTATTATAAATCACTGACTTACAGTGGGGGGTCTGCTGTCCTCCCTCTCTCTCTTTTCGGTACTAATGAACCGTGCACCAGGTCCAGACTTTCTCAGAAAATCCTGTCAGCGGGAGAAAGGCAAACAACAGGGGGCAGTGTAGTGGGTTAGGTATTTAGCTGTTGCATGTAATACACCTGTCCATTCATGTATTTTAGGCTGAGTTGATACAATTGGTGTTGTGCAATGACGTTTTTTCGTATGTGCACACTTGACTTTTTGGGGATTTTTGGAGATATGGATGTATTGGGAAATCCAAACTGACCCTAGTGAATTTGACTGAATAAACATAATAGCATTAATGACATAACTTATTTTTATGTATCAGAGGGAAAAAAGGAAACAGCAAAACAAAAACATAAAAACAATAAAACTTACTGAATGGGAATCACCCACTGCAATGTGAATCTTTTGTTAATTTTTATAATGATGACAACAGCGTGTAATTGTGCCAGAGAAAGGAAGGAAAGACGCACTTGACAGTTTAACCTCAGTAATATCATTTGCCAATGTCAAACTGGTTAATAAGAAACAACCAGACTGTTCTGGCTATTATAGGCAAACACTTTGCTGGATTTTGCTTTATAAACCCCTTGGGCCAAAACACTTGACTTGGTCCTGGTTTCTACCACACACGGGTACAGGACAGAGGCTCATTTCCCTGCATGGGAATTTAACATGAATGTAGCAAATGAAACCATTTATAGGCCTTTTTTGCTCTATAATTCTGCAACTTTAGCTACTGTGTGCCAGTAATTTCCCTTGTGGAAGAAGCTTGTCTTAGAATGCAATAGAAAACATGTTAAGCTGATAACAAGTGAATTAATCCATTCACTTGTTATCAGTGAATTAATCCATTCAACATATTCATTTTTGGTTATTATGTTATTATTATTATGTCTTTATCTGAAATGCTCTTCCTCTGGTTCTCCCGTTTGTTGTCTGCTGTAGACTCTGGGACTCCTGTTTGTTGTGGGCTATGAACATTAGTGTCATTTGTGCAGTGACCGTACATCACGTTGACTAAACTGGAGCATCTGTGTTCACTTTCCGTTTATAAAATCAGCCCCATTAATGATCAACTTTTCCTAGCAGCTCCTTCCACCTGTTTAGATTTTGTCCACAATTTAACATGTGTTTCCTTAGTAACCAAAGCCATTGTGAATATATAGTTAGGTCAAGTCACTGAGCCTGAAGAGGTCAGCTCATACAGGGAGTTTTCCATTTTAAAGTTACTATGAAACAAGAAAAAGGCTGACAAAACCGACAAAGATTTGAACCAAAAGAACTTGTTTATTAAGACTCAAAAGCTTGCATGTTTTATTGTTATAGTAGTTGAGTTTAACATAGAAAATATACAGGAGAAATGTGAAATCTCTGATATAGGCTACTGATGGTTTCTAGGCTATTGATTACGAAATGTAGGGATGAGAGACAGTTTCACACAAAAAAAAAAAACATGACGATGTTATTGCTTTGTCTGGAATATTTCGCACAGTATGGCATTAACGTATCTACTGTTTGTATATTCACCTGATTGTGTTTCATTGCTGCTTGTAAAATGGGTATTCTTACTGTGAGCGAGCTTACCTCCACAGATCTGACCTGTAGCTTGATGTGGTGGCTTCCCTGGAAGTTTAATACTGTACTGTGGAACATTTCAAGCAAAGAAATAACATTTTCTTGAAAAAACATAGCTCGCCTTTAAGCATTAGTTAAGCCTTTCCATATTACATACCACAAATACTTGTACTAGCAAATACTACAGTTTATTTTACTCTTACTTATCTTTGGAAACAATATTAGTTTTCAAAATTTAACAATACGTAAAGCCAGAGCAACCACATGTAAATATGTGTACACCTGTTAAAACCTAAAAGAAATATGAAATGAGTAAAACGGTACTGAAAAGTCAAACTAAATAATTACATAACCATGGTGTAATGGCAAATATAGCATTCATGTGTAAAAAATGCATGGGACTCTAGCGGCAATGTACTGTACAAAATATAAAGCGATACAGTGTGAGAAATAACAGCGTAGTGAAACATGTTACGATAAAGTGCCAACAGGGCCATCTATGTACAGATTATGTAAGAGACTGCCGGTATACATATTTAGCCATCTAGGACTCTACAGGGTGAATGGGAACAGTGATTGGAATATATTTTGTAGAATTTTGCAAACAGCAGCTCCTCTAAAGTTAAATTTTTGAATTGCAACTATGTGAATATATATATGTATTTTTTTTCCCATTTATCTTTATTTATATAGAGAGCCCAATGAGAGCACCCAGACTCTCCTTTTCATGGGTGCCTTGTTTAAATACAAAAAAATACAAACAAAAAGTATATAAGTCTGTTACCACATTAAAACAAGTGCAGGTGTGAGTATAAATGTACATGGTGATTGGTGATTTCATATTTTGAGTCCCTGCCACGTGTGTTATAAAAAGTGCTACTTGAAAGGTTATGTTTATGTTTACATCCAGTTTTTAGCCTATTTTTTTTATCAGTTTTCTTGCATATTTCTATTTTAGATTGTGTTTGGTTTTATAAATCGGACGTGATAAGACAGTGAGAATCTTAGTTCAGTGAAACACTGAGCTAAGATTCTCAGTGTTGATTTTTGACTGACAGCTCATATATAGCCTACCTTATTTTACTATAGTAAGACTGTTCCTGAAGTCAACATCACTTAATCCCTTGATGTGATCTTTAAAGTGGTCTTTAATTACATTGTTAGTATATTTGCTCTATAAGAACATAATAATTAGTTTTATAGTAGTTCAAACTTCAAACTTTTTTAACAGTTTTAATGTTTTGGGTTTTTTTGCTAAATACTATGCAGTCCTAATATCAGATGTAAAAGGCAGTTTCATTTCTTGTTCCTATAGGCCAGTCGTTCATACGCAGTATCCTGAGCCCCATCTTCCTCCTCTCCCTCATCACTATGTGTGTGACGCAACTCCGTCTCATCTTTTATATGGGAGCCATGAACACCATCCTGGAGTACCTCACCGACGGAGACCTCAGCACAGGTATGGGCCAGGAAGTACAACTACTACTGCTAACACGACTTCTATAGGAGGGACGGTCTGCTGTGATTGGCTCATTTAAAATGATGAAGTTTAAGTTATCTAGTTAGTTAGTAAAGGGGGTTTCTCCCCTCAGATAGATATAAGGCAGTGTCCACCAGCAGTCTGACCAGAACTGCAGAACTGAAGAAGCGGCTTGGATGAGCAAAGAACTTTTTTTCCAGTTCACAGACTTGAAATTTTCTTTTACTAAGTTTAGGAACAGAATTATGTTAAGGTGAAAAAAATGGTTAGAGGTAGGAAAATGTTTTGGTATAATTAACATGTTAGCAGAAGCAAAAGTATAACATTTTAGACCTGTTCATAGTAATAGAAGCCAACACGTTACTGTGGCAGCCAGCACTATGCTATCACTTCCGTTTCTCCAGACCCGACTATTACTAACCCTTACTACTTCTGCTGTTACTGCTACTATAACTTCTACTGCTGCAGCTGCTACTACTAAATACTCCCAAGTACACCATTATCCCAATGTGCTTTCAAAATAGACACACCCAAGTGTATTCCATCCCTGCAAGTGGTACTTTTGCTTTTAATTGTAGAAAGTAATAATAATAATAATGATAATGATAATAATAATAATAATAATAATAATAATAATGATGATGATAATAATAATAATAATAATAATAATAATAATAATAATAATAATAATAATAATAATAATAACAATAATAATACTAATAATATTAATAATAATGTTATATTATATTAGTTGGAACAATTTATTTAATGCCTTGAAATGTTTGCATTAGTTGCATTAACTGAGGTGGCAATTTAAAACTTAAGAAATGATTGATGTGATGTTGGTGATAGCAGTTGCAATAGGGGCAACCTCATATTCAAAACTCCATAATATTACTGTACTTGTAGTGATAATTCCTACAGTTTTGCTTGTGTTAACTTTACTTTGTCTGCTATGCCTGTCTGGCTTAAACTGCTTATGTTCTTGTTTCTAACCTCGTTCATGTCTACTCCTTCCTCCGTTCTGTGTTTCCTGTCATGCTGGCTTCCTGTTTCAGTCGAGAAGATGGAAGTTGGTAAGAGATTTCAGGATAACCTTTCAAATTGCTCAAACTTCCTACAGCTCCCTGCTATCCTTGTCTGTCTTATAAATGCCTGTTATAAATGTGAAAGCTTTTGTCCACTTTAGCCTAGATGCATCAGGATTTTCCATAGACAGAGTTTAGGGCAAGTCTTTAATGCTGTACTGTGGAATATTCCAAGCAATAACATCTCCATAGAGAAAAGCAAATAGTGCTCCCTCCACCAGAAAATGTACACAGAACACTGTTTGCAGACTATTTCATTATCATACACTTACTCAAACACCAGTGTCTTGCCCAAGGACTCAAAGGCAGAATTTGATTTGTCAAACTTTAAATTAGTGAGCGAATGTCTCAGAAAATAGTCGCTCTAAATTATCAAAGCTTAAAAAAAAAAAATCTAATTCATTTCAAATAACTCTTGAACAAAGGTATGAATGTGGACCAAACCTGTAAATGTATACCTCACATAACATCTCCATGCTCATTTAGTATTTTTTATTTTCATTTAAACGCTAAACTAAACAGAGGTGTCTTTTCTGCTCCCCAGTGAGTGTGTACACCTCCATCTTTGGCGTCCTGCAGCTCCTGTGCCTCATCACGTCTCCTGTCATCGGTTATGTTATGGACTGGAGACTTAAGGACTGTGAGGATGAGAACGACAAACTCACTAAGAGGTCAGTCTCTGCATTTCACCTTGTCTTGTTAATTACTATATCGACTTATCGGTCAATACAGCTAAAACAATCATTTTTGGGGGTCAGTATTTATAGTGGAGACTTTTTCTTTGTTTTTACCAATTATGAACTTCTGTGACTCATTATAGATACAAATGATGATACAAAATGATACTTTTTGTTGGGGGATAATTACTACTACTACTTTATGGTTTGGGTTCAGTATTATTGTTTATCGTTATATTTACTTCAGCAATATATTACTGTACGAGTTACGAGATAATTGCTATGGCAACAGTGCAAATTTTTCCTTACATGAGAAATCAGTGAATTGAAACAAAAGATGCCCTGCCTAGATTTCAATTCCTCTTATGGTCAATTGTAAAAAGTTTTTAAAAAAACCCACAGTGCTACATAGGAATAACTATACTAATAATAAAGTATTTGAAATTAAATCCTTTCAATTTTTACCACAATGAGTTAAATATGCTGTAACTGAGCATGTTTTAGTTGTGGTATTACACCATGACAGACAATTGTTGGGATAGACACAAACAGATTGACATCCGTCTTTACACCTAAGTCAACAAAAATGTTTCTCTGACAGTTGCTTTTATAGGGTTGAACAAATATCTAAACTAAGAACTAAACAAGTGATTTCAGTTCCTCTACACTTACTCCTCTCTGGCAGTTCCTTCTATGCGGTTATCATTGTACAAAAATGCCTTTTAAAGGTCCTATATTAAGCAAAATGGACTCTTGTGAGCTTTAAGCTATGTTAGAACATTTTTACCTCCTCAAAAACATACCTGGAGTTGTGTTTTGTTTCATTCACACATTTGAGTAACCCTTTATTTTTATGCTGTCTACATCTCCAAATCTCAAAATGCTCTGTTCCACCTTGTGATGTCACAAAGCGGTAGTTTTCAAGTTAACAGCTACCTTTTACTTTTAGTTCAGTAGATAATTCTAGTGAAGGTGTATTGAATTTAAAAAAAACAACAGAGCATTTTTACTCAAGTATTGTACTTTACTACTTTTACTTTGGTACATTCCACCTCTGAGCAATAGTTATATCTTAACTTAAAATTAAATCGTTTGTAGCAAATTATTGTTATTATTATTATTTGTAGTAGTAATTAATTAATAGTATTAATATTATATTTTTGGAGCATTTGTAAATTTGGGAGTATGTCTGTGTAAACCCTAAGTCGTCCCTTTTGCTTCATAGATTTAGAATTATTGTGTATTACATTTGAACTATTCTACAGCAGTATGGCAGATCTATACCATTAAAATGCACATACAGGACTTGATTTGCATAGAATTGCAACATACTTACTACTATTTACACTGTGTTAATAGGGAGCCTGGAGAGCCCCGTCGCCCGGACAAAAAGATCCAGAAGATTGTAAACGCCACGAGAGCCTTCATCTTCACCAACCTGCTGCTGGTCGGCTTTGGGATCACCTGCCTCGTCCCCAACCTCCCCCTACAGGTAAACTGCCTATATACAACAGGTACTCTTACTGTGCATTCCAGTAAGAGTGATGTTGTAGAAGTAAAAAGTAGTGATCCAAATTCATGATTTATGTATAATTGCTCACTGGGGAGAGTAGCCAACATTTTTACTGAAGTAAGAGTATTCATACTTCAAACCTAATATTACTCAAGTAAAAGTGTCAGAAAACTACATTAACATGTTTTCAAAAAGTTACTCAAATAAATGTAGCTTACTCCCCACTTCATACACCAACAGTATAACATGTCAGACAACCATGTCCTTCTTGTACATGTGAATACTCAGGGCAAATATATCAGATCTGCTTTCATAAGGTTTACACTTTCAGTCATGTGTCCATGATCACTTTAGCTGCAGTGAGGGTTATCAGGACACCATTCACATGGCACTGCAGATGATTCAGTGTGCACTCTGGTCTTATATCGACACCTGCTGGACAAACTTGAGAATGCACTTTATTTATTTCACACAAGTATTTTTATTTACATGATATGATGTCAATACCTCCCTGTATACTAATTTCTATTAAACTAATATACATTTGTTTTATTACAGATTCTATCATTTATTTTGCACACTATTGTCAGAGGCTTCATCCACTCTGCTGTTGGAGGACTTTATGCTGCTGTGTAAGTTAAAAATATATATGATATAAGAACATTTTTTTCACTTAGAATAAAGTACAATACTACAACAGCTTTTTAAACAGCTGGGACAACAGACAGAAATTAGCTCTTGGCTATAATCTGGCATGTTTACATTCATGTTGAATCATGTTTGTTCATTAAATGGCATTGTCCCAGCCAAATAAATAAATAAAAAATAATAATAATATATATTTTTAAATGTATTGGAACCTATTCATAATATTAAAATTATCATTGTTCATATCCATAACATTTTTAAACTGCCAACAAGTTTAATAATTATCGTGATATAATCGTTAATTGCAATCATTTTGGCCATGTTAATCGTGACACAAAATTTTAATATTGTCCCATGCCTAAACTGGCCCCATATTATGGTGAAATGTGCTGAATGCTGTTTGTCCCTGGCAGGTACCCGTCCTCTCAGTTCGGCAGTTTGACCGGGATGCAGTCCTTGATAAGCGCTCTGTTTGCACTCCTCCAGCAGCCTCTGTTCTTGGCCATGGTCGGGCCCCTGAATGGAGACCCCCTCTGGGTGAGAAAATATGGATGAATCAAAATGGATGTGATCTCACTAGTGTTTTCTACAGCCATTATTTTGACTTAGAAAATGCTTTGTGAACTGTTTTTTTTTTTTTTTTTTCGTTTTGCACTACTTTCTATTGTGTCCAGTATATCTTCCCTAGTCCCAAAAATAAATAAAAACTCCAGTGTACCTATTTTGTTTCTAACCCAATTTTTTCTCTTGTGTAGGTGAACGTGGGCTTGCTAGCTGTGAGCATGCTAGGCTTCTGTCTGCCCCTGTACCTGCTCTGCCACAGCCGCCACCTTCAACGCCTCAGGGACGAACGCGACGCAGACCCCAAGATCTACGTCAAGATGAATGGAGAAAAACCAGAAGCCTTTATCTAGATACACAGGAAACCATGGGAACATACAAGGCTTAAACAAAACAAAACTGCTGCATGGGAAACTACACTGAAGACAGAATTTTTACCAGGTGAATTCAGGAAGGGGGATTTTCCTTTTCAAAAATACACAAACTTGAACTGTCTGTCTTCAGTCACATGTGTCAAAGTCCTACCAATTCCCAACCGGTCCTCACAAAATCCTAGATCCGAGCCAGGTTTTAGTTTCACTTTCTCAGATATTGACGCTACACTGTGACTCTGACTACAATCCAATGGAGGTCGCTATAGGGACACTACAGACAGTCCTGATCCCTCCTGTAACTGCGTCACCATGGAGACAAAAAAAAAAAATCCAAAAAAGAGACTGTTTTTTTGTTTTTTCACTCCTGTTTTTTTTGTTTAATTCTGTTACTGATTCAGCACTGCCTCTTTTATTTTGAGGTAGAAACTATGTCCACACTATTGTCTAAAATAATCATGTTTTGTGTGTCTTCGTGCTTTATCCACATTGAAGTTATAGGAACTGAACTGTTATGCCAGAGCTAGTTCATAAAGAAATGCTTTTATGAAAATAGCAGTTGTAGTAAACTTGTTAGACTAGTAGGGGGCGCTGTGCGCTCTATAGCAAATTTAATGCATCTGTTATTAGATGTTGTTGGTTTCTCTTGGCAGAACCAGTGGTGGATGAAGAACTCAATTCTGTTACTTAAGTGAAAGTACAGATACCGGAGCAGTAAAATATTCACGTAAATGAATCACATGAAAAAAATCTACTAAGTAAAAATTTTAAAGTACCTTTTTAAAAATGTATTTCACGCAGATTTTGAAATGTTATAATGTACTGATAAAGATTTGGGTTGAATTTTGATCAATAGAAACAATTCTATCAGTTGTTTTTCATTGCTGTTTTTATTTGTATATTTTTGATTGCTCAAACTGCAAATGTGTTAAAAATAAACCCCTCAGCCTTTTCAGCACGTCTTTAACAATAATGAAAAACACTTTTGCTTTCAGCACTGTTCAAAATGTAGTGGAGTATAAAGTACAGATATATTCTCTCAGATATAGTCAAGTAAAGTAGAAAGTATCTGCTTTAAAATGGAGTCAAGTAAAAAGTACAAAGTTGCCTAAAAATTGTACTTAAGTGCAGTTCTTTACTACTTTTACTTTGTTACCTTCCACCACTGGGCAAAACTAATAGGATTAATTCAAAGCACAGGGTTCTCTATTTATCCTTAACACTGAATAGTAAAAATAGGATATAAAATAGAAAATTGCAGTGTTTTGTTCATAAATGCTCGAGTTGAATGGTGGTTTGCATGGGGCTGTCCAATTAGTCGAGCCGCAGACCCATCATCGTATTAGCAACTTTGATTTTGAAATCTTGAGGAAAAAAACTAAAAAAAAAACAACAAAACTTAAAACTCCTAAAAATGGACACATATGGTAGCTTCCATCAGTGTCTCATTTCATCTGTCTTACCTCAAAAAACATTGCAAAAGTCCATACATTTCATCTATGGTTCTAGTGACATTAGTGTGGACATAGTTGTATAGGGGATGGAGATGCTGCCTCTAGTGTTCCATAACAGTGTTTAATTGCACAATTTTACAACAACTTTTAATTCACACTGGCCTACAAAGCGCACACAATAGCCTAGCGTTTGTTTCTTGGTTTTTTTGGGCATTTGAAATTAGTATTGATTTAATATAACCTCAGATTCACTAATAGGACACTGCAGCTTCTATCTGCATGTGTGTGACAAAAAGTACAATGCATGATACCAGACTAAAGCTAGCCAAACCACGAATGCTCGAACTTGTCATGAAATCTTTACCTTGTGTTTTGTATCTTCTCAAATGTTTTTTTTTTTCCTTAGAGTAGGTTCAGTAGGTAAATAGTTAAATTGTGGGACTGCAGTTTACTCTTTATAAATTTGTTGTAGCAATAAGTGTTTCTCTATGACTATGGTGCAACCTGAGTGACACAATTTCCAAAGATTTATTTTTTTGTGTCTATAGCATCGGTCTTCATTTCGGTTGTTATTTCAAACCTACACAATCACTTGGGAAACTTGAAAATTCTGCTCAGAGGTCGTGGGATTTGACTGAAAACGCACCCATATTATAAAGCTTTTTAGGGCTACTTTTACAGTACAATGTTTGGTCTTTTAAATACAAAATAATGGTTATCTAAGCTCAAAATGCTGGAAAATGTGTAATTAAACATTTTAAAGATGCACTAAGTAACTTTTCTGGTGGAGAGTTCGTGACCTACTTGTCTCCGTGGAGATGTCATTGCTTTATTGCATTGACAGTTTGGCAGTGACTTGTAGCGTGACCTAGTGATGTCACCTATTTGTCTCCATGGATATAGAAAACTTGAAAAGTTACATAGTACACCTGTAATTTGTTGAGTCTACACCAAGTTTGGATTTCCCAGTCTATTATAAGAATCCAATGGCCCCTGTGTGCCTGACCTTATACTTAGAAATACATGGTGCTCCAAGTTTCTCCATTCTTCCCACTTTGTACTATTACTACCAATACTTCTACTACTACTACTAATTCTACTGACCATATTTTTCCAATTTGAGTTTCCATACTGAGAGACAGGCCTCTACCAGCCTCTAAGTTAGCTTTTTAGAAAGTTAGCGAGAAATGAATGGCACAAAATGCACTTTAGCCCACTGTTAAATGGACCTCCGTTATGTATGTTTATATGGAGAGCATGACTGCTTATTCAAGTGGTGCATGAGGCTAAGAATGTATATGTAAAACTATAGTAGCTTCACTTTGTATTGCAGAACATGGGGATAGGCAAAAAGCAGTTATTTTTATATTGACAGAAGATTCACATGTTCACTGTATGGCCTTTGTGTGTAGATAAAACAGCAGAGGTTTGTCTCTCAGTAAAGGAAAGCAGTAGCAGATAAAGGTAACATTTAATTAAAATACTCTGTGTTTGTGGATGCAGTAATTGAGTTTCAATATAAATTCTGCCAAAATGTTTGTCAAATTTTGTTTTTCTTATTTGACCAAAGTAGTAAATGTACTCACGTCCCAAGTAATTATTTTAAGATAACAAGTAAGTATTTCTATTGAATGTAAAGTAATGTAAGAATTACTAACATTACTAATCTTGTTTGTAAATTCCCTCTTAAAATATAGGGAATTCTCAATTGGAAAACTGGATCGGGATAATGAGTTTCATATTCAGTTGTTAGAATTGCCAATGAAATCAAACATATAAAGATAGTATAAGATAAGGGGATCTTTATTCATCCCACAATGAGGAAAACTCAGTATTGCAACAAGAAGTACAAGTATGCAATGTCTATGTTTCTCCATTATCAAGAGTGCATCCTCCTTAAGACCTTAAGGTGCTAGGATTGTGAATTTAAACCAATCACAAACCTGTTGCCATATTAGAAACACAATTACTGCATCTGTTGTTGTTTCACCATCATCAAACTAGTTAAAAGAGCCCATATGATGCTATTTTCTGATGTATGTTATAATGTTGTTTCCTCATCACAAACATACCTGGAGTTGTGTTTTCTGTCATTCACACATGTTTAAGGTACACACCCTGCATATTTAGGCTGAGGTCTTCTCTCAAATAGAAAACAATCTGCTCCACCTTGTGATGTCACGTGGTAATACAGGAAGTGCTCCACTGTATTTTTAAACTCCATACACTTTCACTAGAATCATTTGGATAAGTTCAGCCCTGGAATTTCCAATCTCTACTGAACTAAAGGTAAAAGTTAACTTGAAAACTACCACTTCAGGACATCGCACGGTGGAACAGAGCATTTTGAGCTTTGGAGATGTAGACACACTAATGATAAAGGATTATTCAAACGTGTGTGAATGAAAGAAAACACAACTGCAGGTATGTTTTTGAGGAGGTAACAACATTATAACATGGCTTAAAGCTCACAACAGTCAATTCTGCATGATATAGGACCTTTAAACTTCCTTTTTACTGGCGACATTTTAAGAACTTCTCACCATTTAAAGATACATAGGTTAATATTTTCTTTGAACATGTTAATTGCTATGCCAGCGGTTCAATACAATACAAAATCTCCTTGCCTCAAACTTAACCTTATGTTATCAGACAATTGTATCACATAACTCCAGCCGTTCTGGGTGAATGATTTTCTATTGACAGTAAACTAGCACTTTCTTTCACTGTTGTATCTTAAACCACTCACATATCCCGATCACATCTCAGCGTCTTGGATAACAATTCAAATGGACTTTTCTTGAGTGATTGGTTGATTGAAAGGTTTTTAAAAGGTAAATTTAACTGTTGCATTGTGGGTGTTTCTAATTTAAGGCGTGGACTTCGTTTTGAACATGTTACACTTCATCACTGTCGCCATTTTAAGATGTTATTTTAAATATGTTTCATGTTCTTATTGTGTTTTTGTATTGTCTTGTACCACCATATTGCCATTGTTAAGTTGATTTGTTGAAAAAAGATCAATATTTGAAAATAAACTTGATTATTTGTACAATTGAGCTTCTTGTATGGTTTGTTTAATATATTACTAAAACCTATAGTACTATACTTGTAAATACAGATACAATTTGGGTGCAGGTTGCATTAGTCTTACAACTAACAATTATTTAGCTAATTAATCTTGTGAGTATTCTTTTTACTCATAGCAATTTCTTTGTTTTTAGATCACAAAACCCTTATAATTATGGGCTTTTTACTAAATCTTATACCCAAATTAAGATAACATTAAGCACTTTTTCATCAAAAATACTGAATCTATATGTGTCTTTTTGATGTAATTAATGCACGGTTTGAGACATCGTATTTTTATTAACAATTAACAATTATTTAATTAATTGCTATTTAACTTGTTTCAGCTCTAAACAACAAGGCAAGGTGAGTTTATTTGTATAGTACAAGTCACACACCAAGTAATTCAAAGTGCTTCACAGAATAAAAAAACACTAAAGTCAAAATACAACAAATCAAAGCATAATCATCATAATATAATTAAAGAGGAGACTGCAGAATAAAAACCTTTTAGTCATATGCACATGCAGACTCCACTCAACTCAGTTTTTGCTACCTAAAGGAAAGAACTCACAATCTTACTGCTGAGGGAAATAATCTGATGTAAATAAACACTTGTAATATCCAAACGAACTGCAGGGGTCAGTATTTGACACAGATGAGTGATATCTAAATGAACAGACGTTTAAAGGGAGGTTTTGGTTGAGCTGTCTGGTAGTTGTGAAGCTGTGACTTTTATAGGGACAAAAGATAGCAGCCAGTCGAGCCAGTTTTATTTGTACCGTTTAATGAATCATCAGTGAATGAGCTTTTGAGTAGCCCCGGAAACTTCTGAATCACTATTAAAGAAACGTATGGATTTTATTAGCAGTGGAGGGTGTCTTCAAATCACGAGGCCTCCTATTAGATTGGTTCATTGGGACACCAAGAACACACATTGTACCATCACTTACTTCCGACACAGCTATCAGGACTATAGTAATCATTTACTAGCCTACTATAACTATCATTATGTAGGCCACTAGTGTTAATAGTATTGGCAGTTAGTGGATTTCAAAAATAAAATTAAAGGAACATGTTAACAAGATCCATTGTTAACTTCAAATGTAAATGACACAAAATAATAATAAATAAACAAATAATACATTCATCTGCTTTCTAGTGGAGAGTCCGAAACTTTATTATTTCCATGGAGACATTATAGTTTTACTTGAAATCCTCCACAAATAGACGTAAGACATGCCAAATTAAGCAATAAAATGTCTATAACTGAATATATGAAAAATAAGTTTTACTGCATCCTACGTAAAGTTCTAACATGTCCATGCGACAAACAGGTGGCAGACCCTCTAGAAAAGTTACACAGTGTAGCTTTAGTGAACATCAAAGTACATCAGACAAACATGAGTACATGATCTGCCTTGTGGCGTGCTGTAACTTTATGGATTGCTTTGTGTTGTCTTAACACCATCTCTTAAACAAGTTGAACAAGAGCAGGAGGTTTCTCCCAGGACCAGACAGACCGGGTACAGTCCTGAGCCCAGCCCCACCCTCGGCCAAGACAATAAGACTTAAATTCTGTTCTGCTTGTAACGCTTTGACGCAGAGAATATAATGAGGTGAAGTATAGTAACAAACTCGATAAACAAAGTAGTACAGCTAATCTCCCTATTACACGGCACATGTATTTTTGTATATGTTAATGTGGATACCGTGGATACTAAGCGGAGGGCCACTGACCGGTGATCAATGCAGTGCGGTGCTTTATACACAGCTTTGACAGAGCCGCTGTGTATTAATTAGGCTTGAAACATATTCATTTTAGGTCTGTATCACACTGCAATGTGATGTTTGAGGATATAGTGGTAGAAATTGTTTAATTTGCTGCTAAAAGTACTGCTTATTAACTTTGGGCCAGTTCATCAGGAGGCCTGAGGGCCAAAAAAAACTTGTCTGAGGTCCGTATTAGGCCCTCGGGCCCTAGTTTGGACACCCCTGCTCTAGGTCCTATATGGTGAATTTGACAACACACTGATGTAATTCCTAAGTTCAATACAAAACTGCATTAACTTTTACAGGGTTACACTGTAAAAAAAACAACTCTAAACCAACTCTCTCGCATGTGTTTTATTGCTAAAATATATCTAAACCTTGAAAACATGCATGCTTACTCTTAGTGGGCTCACCTCTCCACAGATCTGCCCTGTAACTTGGCCTAGTGGCACATGTTACATTGTGCATCTTTAAAACCATTTATTGTAAAAAAAAAAAAAAAAAAAAAAAAAAAAAAAAAAAAAAAAAAAAAAAAAAAAAAAAAAAAAAAAAAAAGAAAGAAAAGAAAAAAAAGAAAGAAAAGAAAAAAACAGTCAAACTGTTTTTAAAGGATGGGCACTGAACATTATTTTAATCTGTGACTGCAGATCTAGGTGTGTCCAAGATATAAGTTTTGCTTTTGCTTAAGTTTTGCTCCACAGTGTTTAGCAAACCTTACATTTTATCTTTTAAGGAGCATTCTTATATTCTAATAAAACTAGCAATTAAGAAACAGATTACAGATTACAGGCTTAAGTTAAAAAAAAAGTCATAATATTTTCCAGGCCTATAAGCTACAGGCTATATTTTTCAGTACAAAAAAAAACGATCTTTAAACTTCCAGGTTTTTCAGGTTTTGAGTGACACATAAAGAACAACTTCTTTAAAAAAAACTGTCAAAATGTGTGAATAGGCCAAAGATGTGAGGCAGCAGGGCGGGGCCATGACTCCAAATTAAGACTAGGCTATTTCTGTATCTTCCACAAACTATTTACTCGAATTCGACAGAGAAATCACGCAGGTCAGGTCCAAAAGAATACGTGCATTTGAACGTCACCTGACGCTACCTGTAACGTAAGGTGAGATTCCCCGCCCCTTTCCTCCCGAAGCCACGCCCCTCCGCATCTTTCAGGAAGAAAAGCCTAAAAGGAGTAGTGTGAGGCGGCGAGCGCACGGCGGGCTGCTTTACGCACACTTTTACGGACTCCTCTTACTTTTTATGCCGCTTTTTCGGACGAATCCACAGCCGACATGCTTACCTACGAGTTGTAAGTATCAGCAAATCTCAGAAATGGCGTTATAACGGTGGAGTTTGAATGGAAAGACCGCGTCATTGTAACTTCAATCCACAACACGGAGCTGACAGGAAAAGCTCTCAAGAGAAGTTCCCTAGAGACCAGATTGTGCTATCTAACGTAAAACAACACGATTTTTAAATGTATTTAGCTTAAATCATCTTTAGATTATTGTTTAGAAGCGTACACGTTTTGAATGGGGTTGGTAAACGTTCATTTTGTGTATTAAAAGAGATCACAGGCAGAGTAATCTTTGGAGTAGGTTACGTTTTTAGCCGGTCACTTGATATCCTCTAATTTAAAATACAAAATACTAAGGACTAAGAAGGCTATGCTATTTGCCTATTAAAACACTGTAATCTAAACATTGCCTTAAGTTATAATCTTAGTAATCCTAAACGTTATTAAGGACAATTGAAGTTCTCATGGACACTGCACTGGAAATCAGACTATCCTAGGTAAACTTTCCTTCAAACTTAACAAATTAGGCTATATAGCTTATAGATTCATTCATAATTCAATACACGTAGTTGCAGTTCACTACATAATACTGCTTCTTTAACTGGATATATTTTGTATTAGATTTCATTTCCCCCCCTACAGAAGTTTAATTTTTTACTAGTTTGCTGTCATATGAACATCACTGCTCCCCAGCATCAGTGTCACATGACCAGGGGCCAAAGTGCAGAGCCACGCTTAGCCCACTGGTTCCGCAGTTAAGACCATAATTCACTTTGTTTTAATCAAATTTAGATGTTATCATTGGCTTTCTATAGATTAGCTGTAGCTACCATTTAAGTCCCAATTAAACCAGCATAGTTGGATTACCTAGGTCTATATAGAAGTTGTTGCCCAGCAGTCTCTTCTTCCACTCTGTTCTAATGAAATATTTAGGTCTGGCTACACTATGCGACAGGTGGCGATTAATTTGCTATTGTAAATGTCACACAAAAGAGCCACACACGCACACACACTTTTAATACTGTCTCCAGACTACACACACACACTGTAGTACGATTTTAATATACTTAGTAATTCAAGCAATACACAGGGCTTCCCCAGATCCATTCTTAAAGTAATACAATAGTTTAAAATGTCTACTGTGTAACATTTGACTATTTAACCAATTACATAATCTAGATTTTCTTTAAGTGGTTTTAATTTGTATAATAGAGTTGGTAAATATTTGCTACCAAACATTGAAGTCATAGCGGTCATGATGTTGTATTGTTAAAAGTCCCGCTGTAACCTGAAGCCAGCCAGTCTCTATAGTGATGGTTTATACTTTATATTTCTTATGTCTTGTGTGTTTGCTGTGGGTTGAAATGTGTGTCAGTTTTACCAAACAGAAGGCAGGCTCTTCAAATAGAGTATTGAAAGTTCTTTAACATATCCACTAAACAGAGCTCTACATAAAGGTGTTAAAGTTCTTTTGGTTGAAAGTTGAATCCTCTCTACTTACTACTCTTGTCAGTGCCACCTTGTGTTTATATAATGAATTATTCTTAATGCTATGGCTGCTCTGATACCACTTTGAGCACACTGGGTTGTTTCCTTTGAATCAACAAACAAAAATGCAACTAAAACTAGGTCTAGCATATAACATTGTTTCAAGTACATATATCGCTGAAGTGAATATAGATGATGAACGATAATATTGAAACACTAACACAATAACCCAAGAGCTGATTTAAACCCCCAAAAATATTCTAAATCTACATTATTTTTTTTAAACATGAGCTGCAATTAAAAAAAATGGCAGAATGAAACACTTTGATTACAGAGTAATTGCAAAGTAAGAACTAGTCATTGAAGTTATTAAGTCAGTCTTCTATGGCTCAAATCTTATCATACAGCCAAAAAATAATCCAAAGTTTCCCCGTAGTGGTCGTGGTGCTCCCCAAAGCACCCACGATAAATATGAATCCCCTAAAACATTGTTCCATCTATTCATTGTTCCATTATCGCGACAGGCCTAACTAAAGCCATTTCAAATTTTGGCATTTAAACTAAACAAAAATTGGCCTTTTGTCAATTGTCATGGAGATGTTATTGTTTTTGCTGTCTTGAATGTTCCACAGTATGACATTAAACCTCTGCAATAAGACAACCAGGCCAAGTTACAGTTCGGATCTGTGGAGAGGGAGTAAAAACACATGTTCTGTAGCAGTGAAAACATCTATAATTGAGTAAACAAGATAAGCCTAATGACATACACATTTCAAGCGAAGTATTTATTTACATCTCCATGGTGACACACAGGTAAAAGTTGCATTGTGCACCTTTACCTTTGTGTTCAAATTCAAAGTTAAGGATAATGTTCACCATCCGTAGTGCTGCTATATTATTTGATTGGAGAACAGATGTAGACTAAAAGGAAGTGACCATGACCACCATGTGACCATGTAACTAGTATCTCAAACAAAGCAGATTTTCAGAGTTTACCTTGACTTTAGAGAATCCACAAATCTCTCCAATAACTACTTGACCTGTCAAGTTGTTGCTATTATTAGCAACTTTTATATTTTATATTTAATCTTTTCCAGTGTAATAACCTTGTATGCTCTATATTGTTAGCTGCTCTTTAGGGCTCATGTGTCTTTATAACTGCTGCCCATGCTTCCCTTTTCCTGAGGTCAGCTGCTGAGTTTCCGTTTTTCTCAAATTGTTTTATCTTTTTTTCAGCCGGATCGTTCTGCCCATTTCAGTGGAAGAGGTAAGCACTCACAAACTCGTTTCAATTTATACATTTTCTTTTCACTTTAAGAATCTAAATATCCACATCACAACACCTGTACCTTAACTATATTAACAAGTTATTTAATTGCTATTTTTGATTGGACAACTATAGTTAGGAAGCAAGAAGGGCCATGGGATGTGTTGGTAGGCCTGTCACGATAATTACTAGCGTTCATCCCTGCTGCTATAAGACTCTATAACAGCTGTTGTTAATCTGGTGCACTTTATTATCTTCGTACTGTTTGTGATTTTATACTGTTTGTGATTTTATAATGTATAGAAAGTATAACAGCGGCTGTTAATCTGGAGCACTTCATTATATTTATTATCTTTGTACTGTTTGTGATTTTATACCAGTGTGCAATTTATGTTATGTCTCTGTTTTTATTTTTTGCTGCTGGACACATGAATTTCCCTGGTCTGGGATTAATAAAGTATTTATCTATCTACCTATCTACCTATCTACTTACCTACCTACCTACCTACCTACCTACCTACATCAACTTGTCGTTCATATGAATGCTTTAATCATTTGTTTTTGATGTGTACAATTTCTTTGCAATAAGACGGAGAGTTTAGCTATTTTTATTTAATACGATAAGGTCTGAGCAATACAGGGTAGATTAAATAACATATATGTTATTATTATTATTTGTTGCAGCTCAGGCTTTTTATTGATACTTTATATAAAAATAGGTTTACTTGGATATCTTGTGTTGTATCAGTGGCGTAAAGTGGTTTCAGTAAAGCGGTTTTAATGCTATCGTTTCTCTGTAGCGATATATTGTCCTTCTAAATATTTTATCTTGACAGGCTTATGTGGTGGTTGCCATCTATAGGTGTTTGCAAAATAGCCACATTACAGAGACCACATTCTGCTCAAATTTTTCCTGAAATCACCCAACTTAAAGCAGGTTCTTGCTCAATGGGAGGAAGCTTTTCCTATGGGCTAAAATAACAGAATGATAGTTTGAAGATAAGACTTTGTGCATTGTGCTACTTACAATGCTGGACCCTCTCCTATGAATGTTATCCCCACTTAAAGGAAATGAGCAAAATAACTTGGGTTTAGGTTAGGACTGAGCGATATCACAGAAATATTATACAATTATTTTCCTTTATATTGATTGATCTCAGTTCAATTTCAACAATATTTTATTTTATTTCATAAAATGTATTACAGTATCAACTTTTGGAACGTAAAGGTGGACACAGATTTATGTTTGTTTGTTTTAATTACGTTATATGAGGTCCAGACCGAACTGCAGCATGTTTGAGCTAGTTCTGGTTTAGTGTCAAAATCAAGTAGTATCAACACTAACTAGATTAATGTTGATACTATTCGATTTTGACACTAGGAAATAGACTTGATACTCAATACTAATTCCCATATCACAATGAAGAAAAAAAAACAAACACACTCTTTATTTAGACAATAGTGCTTTTTATATATTACGATATAGTCTTATATCTGTGTAATCCCTCAGTCGTGCAGGTAGGTTCCATAGTTGTCCATGATACTAGTCTGTGTGGTCTTATACTTGTTCCGATACAGTTCAAGATCATTCTAAAGCTGTTCAGGAAAGGTTAATTTCTCTCCTATGACTGTGGCTTTTTTTTAGTTTTGATACAAATGAGTGGGCTCTGGGCCTACAGACTTGAACTTTATCTACAAATGGGTGTGTTAGTCCTCCCATCTGCAGCCTGGTTTAGTCCGGGTTTAGTTTGGGTTTAAATCTTTACCCTTGGGTTTTTTTTTTGTTTTTCTTTGCCGATAAAGAGGGTCTAAGGGCGGGGGATGTTTTGGGACACTTATCCACTTGCTTGTTTTCTATGAATGCTGATTTTTGGCCAATGTTTGTTTCACTGTTGAATTTTCTAACTTTCTGTTGGTTAAATCAATGATCCTGTTAACCCCTAAGAGGCAACTGCTGTTGTGATTTTGGGCTTTACAAAAGTAAATTGTATTGAACTGAATTGTATCTAGTTTCAAGCCTAGTTGATTTTAGTTTAGACCCATTTTATTCCTGAGTTGACCTCTTTGTTGGAATTGGAATTTCCCCACTGTGGGACTAATAAAGGCATATCTTATCTTATCTTATCTTTGTGGTTTTAGTCCTGTTTAGACTTATTTCAGTTATGCTTAGCCTTTCTGTGGTGCTTGAATCATATATTTTAACATTCGCTGCATTCAGACCACCTTCAAATACCCTTGCTCTGGCTCGTGACTCTTATCTGCCTTTGTGCTCTTGAGCAGGTCACTTCAGTCCCCTCACCTTTACCCTGATTTCACTCTCTACTTCACAACTCGCTTTACTTCCTGATTCATTTCTCCAGCTCGAGTTGGACCCAAGTCTCTACACTGGTCCCTTTGTCCAGACCATTGCTTCACTAAACCCCACTAAACCGTTGGCTGTGTGACCGGATTTTCTTGTGATCCTCTCAGACGTCAAGCAAGTTCAAAACACTTTATTTGGGAGGAAAGTCATGGTAACTTTTTACTAGTGATTCAGAACACACATTTCTTCATTACCTTACGAAGATGTGAGTTTGGTCACCGTTGAATTTCCCCAGGTTCAAATGGCCGTGATTGACAGTGACAGTGACATGCACGGTCTGGCTGTATCAGAACAAATATGGCTGCTTATAAAAAGAATTGAAAAAAATATCACCAGTGAAAGAAAAACATTGCAGATTTTTGCAGAATCAATGATCGAAGTACTAAACTATTAATCCAGAGAGATATCATGCTGCATTTGTCAGCCAAGGAAACTTTAGATGAAAACCGATCAATTTTTTCCCCCAAATATACTATGCAGATGGCAATGGTTTTGACAATGGAGACATATTTTATGTAATATGAACTTTTTTGAGCTGTCATATTTTTACTCAGAGTTGTATCTTAAATGTATTTACGTTTGACCCCTCCAGAATTTTGTTGTCAGTGCTCTGCAAATTTACCCCCTATCCCCGCCCACTGCTCTGTACTTCCTAACAACTATTTCTAAAACTCTGCCTGGGTCAACACAATATGTCTCTAGCATAATTTACTTCCGTCAGACTTCACAAACTGTTTTTCATCTATTTGTTCCACACCTTGACTCCTTGGTTTGGGAGTGCTTTGCCTCGACATGTTGTTCCGTCCATAATTGGTGGCCATTTTAGGGTAGACTTGTTGCTTGACACCTGTTTAAAGCTGTATTACCCTGACAAACTGTGACGTGCTCCGGCTCACTGGTCCAACCTGGAGAGCCACATTCCTGGATCAGACTTCCTGTCACAAAACCGAACCGCCACCAAAACTAGACTAGGTCATTCTGTTTACTTTTTCCTTCAATTATTTGGTTTATTCAACAATTGGCAAAAAAAATATCATTTACCACTGGGGTTGTCAAAAGTATTGAAAGTTTTAACCAGTATCGATACTGAAAAAATCCCATAAACATGACAATTTGACCTTTCTTTAAGCCTTTTCCTTAGTATCCAAATTGAGTTTGAGATTTTTGTATCGTGACAGCACTGCCACAATTATTTCCAGTAATAATTGTGAATAATATTAAGCCCCTCTGGTATGCTATGTTAAAGTTTTTAATTAAAGGTATTATATTACACAGAATTTACTTTAACTACATTCTAACATGGCTTATCTCATCAAAAACATACCTGGAGTTGTGTTTTATTACATTCACACATGTTTGAGTAACCCTCTATTATTAGTCAGTCTACATCTCCAAAGCTGAAAATGCTTTGTTTCACCTTGTGATGTCATGAACCGGTAGTTTTCAGCTACCTTTTTAGTTTTAGTTCATTAGAGATGAGCAGTTCCAAAATTTCATCACATGATTTTAGTGCAGGTGTATGCCGTTTAAAAACACAGTGGAGCACTTGGATTAGCACTTGACATCACATGGTGGAACAGGGTGTTTTCTGTTGAGAGAAGAACTTCGTGTTAAACAGGTGTGAATCAAACAAAACACAAGGAAACATTATAACATTATAGATCAGAAAATGGTGTAATATAGGCTCTTTAATCGTGTATGCCAGTGGGTATGCTTTGTATTTTGACATAACCATTGTGCTTACCAAGTTTATTATGACATTAAGATTAGGAACTCAGCACAAAACCATTAATTATGATGACTGTGCAACCACCACCTTACAGCTCCACAGTATAACACAGACCATAGTATCAATCTACATTGTTTAGCTTCCACTGCAGTCTCTCTTGTTTCATTAAACTGCTTTGACAACCAACAGTTTATTTATTTATTTTTTTTTGAGTCACTTTTTCCGGTGTTGGAGGAAAAGAGGGATCAGCCCAGAACAGCTCACTCAAGGCAATATTTAGAGGCACAGTTTGCCTGTTTGTCTTATGAGAGTCACTGTATAGAGTCAGAGTATATTTTAGGGATGCAGTTGACCTCGGGGTGGGGCGATATGACAAGAATCTCTTTTTTCACCCTCATATTGAGCAATCCTGATTTACCTTTTTGTTGTCTCATTAGAACAAATACATTGCTTTCAATATTTATTTCCTGAATTGAAACAATACTTTTTAATTATTGTCATTTAACACAAAAAGAGTCAAATTTCTTCTTACTGACAGGATTGGCTGTGGATCTCTCGATTAAAAAGACCCCAGCTGATCATTGATGATTAGAAATGACTGAATCTCAGTCTTGATTACAATTTGATTAACTGCACAGCCCTTGGCCAAATATGCTGAAATTATGGTTTGAAAATAAAAGTATTAGATTAGAACTTCAACATATTTAACTTCCACAGCTAAATGTAAGCTCCAAAATTAGTACTAAGCCTACTGCATATGCTGAAACTTGTAATGTTGTTGCCATTAGCAACTAGTGTAAAATTCTGTACTTGTGCTTTGCAGCCGATGTCATCAACATTCCCTGAGGGGTGAAGCTAACTAGAGGAGTCCCATAAACATGACAATTTGGCCTTTCTTGAACTTTATCAACACAAGTATAGAGCCACATGGTAACTTAAAGAAAGCACTATTATTTTTCTACTAATAATTGCATTCAAAACTGGTATCGAGCTAAAGTTGTCTTATATGAAAAGTAAATGAAAATACACAAAATTTACTTACCTTACGATGTTGGAATGTTGTTACCTCCTCAAACGCATACCTAGAGTTGTTTTATCTCATTCACATGTTTGAGTAACCCTTTATTATGAGCCTGTCTACATGTCCAAAGCTCAAAATGCTCTGTTCCACCTTGTGATGTCATGACATGTAGTTTTCAGCTACCTTTTTACTTTTTGTTCAGTAGAGATGAGCAATTACAAAGTCTGATTCTAGTGAAGGTGTATGGAGTTTAAAAACACAGTGGAGCACGTCCTGCATTACCACATGACATCACAAGATGGAATGGCTTATTTTCTGTTTGAGAGAAGGACTGCTCTGTCTGAAACTCTGTTAAACATTAATTTGTGTTTTAACACAATCAGACTATACTATAACAGATAAGTGCTCTTAAACAAATCTCACACTTTTTGTTGAAAATCAAACACCTAAACAGGACCATGAACTCTGATATTGATCACAGGCTTCTGAGTTTAAATCCATTTTGTATTTTTCCTAAGTTTTCCAAAAACCCTAACATGATGTCACTGCAATGTGTCAATATAACAAATATTTTCAGTTGTCTTTTGCAAGTGTGTTATCAATATACCATATATGTGTCTTTAGTACCAGGTTGCGCAGCTGTACGCCGTAGCAGAGGCCAGTAAAGGAGAGACCGGAGGAGGGGAGGGGGTGGAGGTCCTGAAAAATGAGCCCTACAAGGAGGGAGACGAGGAGGGACAGTACACCCACAAAATCTACCACCTACAGAGGTAACTCCCCACATTCCCAAGCTTTCATAAATTACTATGATACTAGTGCACATAAGTAAATAAGCTATTGGTTGTTTCAGCTGTTTTTAGTTTTAAAGCTGCACTGTGGCATTTTTCTAGTGGATGGTCCATTCTTGTCTCCATGTAGATTTTAATGCTTTGCCTGGCATGTTCCATTGTATGGTATTAAATATATCTTGCATATAATCAGTTACAGATGTTTTATTGCAAAAAAAATAAAACCCTTGAACAACATCCTTTCCTACTGTGAGTGGGGCCACCTCTCCAGACTTGATGGCTTGATGACATCACCTGCTTATTTCTATGGAAATGGATAAGTTTAATGCCATACTATAGAACATTCCAGGAAAAGCAATAAGATCTCCATGGAGACAAGCAGGGGGTGGACATAATTCTTTTCATGAATTATTTGAAAAGTGTCTCTCCCCAGAAATTCCAAGTGATAAAAAGAACACATTGTCCAAAAAGAAGTTTGAAAAAAACCCCCACAGTATTTCTTCTTTTATGTGCAGCCTAGATACAAAGATGTTATAACTACTTTTTGAATAATTATAAACTTGTATTTTCTTTTTTTTTTGTTACTCAGTAAAGTCCCTGGTTGGATCAGAGCACTGGCGCCTAAAGGCTCTTTAGAGATCCATGAAAAGGCCTGGAACGCATATCCCTATTGTAGAACAGGTGCCAAACTGTCAAAACTTAAACGGCTTCATTCACATGTACAGTATGTTTAACCATTATTCCCCATTTCTTTTCACGATGCATCCTCCTCTGTGGCCCTCTGGTCTCCCACACAGTCCTAACAGTAAGTCTCATTTTGAATTTCTAATGAAGCAATTTACTTGTGAAAAGTGCTATACAAATAAAGTTGACTTGCGTGAAGGTGAGGTATGTAAAATGTGTAGTTCAGGGGGATTAAATATGAGCTATGTGTGTGTCCAGACATGAAGGAAACATATTCACATCAAATAAAGCTATTACTGATAACAGTTGTAATGCTGTTTTATTCTTGTTTACAAAATTATTGAACTGGCCAAGTTGTTTTCATGTAGTGTTTTGGTTCTCAAGACATTTATCCAATTAGAAAGCCAAAAGAGTCCTTCACTTTGGGTTGCCAGATCCCACGGCTAAAACCTTTTTGTGTAATATTACTTAAGATTTCAGCAAGTAAATAGATTTTTAAAAAATGTGATCAGTGTGTTAACATCACATTTATATTGGCAAGTTTGACTTTGCTTTCTCTTTGCAGAATCCGTACATGGGGGAGCGCTTTTCTATTGAGATCATCACGTGGCACAAAGCCGATATGGGTACTATAGAAAATGTGAGTCACAAACTTTTAACCTTGTCCAGTATAACCACAATAATTGGAAACGCAGTAATAGATGTGCACAGGCAATAAGACACAACTCTTCACAATAAGACACAACTCTTTGTGTTACAAATATTACTCTCATCATATTTGACTCCATGAAGAGGCTTGTCATGACCATTGCTCAATAAATTAAAGACATTCAGTGTTTTTGGGGATGAGTCTGAATAATTATAATAATTATTTTTATTTTTTGTCGTGGGCTGCATTAACATTACAACTGTAGACAGTCAAACATAACATAAACATTATAGATACTAAAGGTGCTGTGCTATTCATCTATTGCAGCTCATGTTCTATTTATAATATGGTCCATTTTGAAAAACATTATCATCCTTTAAGTTTGCTTATATTTCACTTCAAAATGTGTTTTTGTGACAGATCTTACATATGTATTTTTTTTTTTTAACTCCACTCAAAACATGAACTGAACTTGTTGATTTCTCTTTACAGGTCCACGGTTTGGGCGAAGCAGAACTGAAAGGCCGTCAAGTTGTTGATATTGACATTGCTGCTGATTTAGAAGAACCTAAGGTATTGCAAGCTTAAATTCAAACTTTCAGTTTATAATGGAGTTGTGAAAGAAAAATGTATTTCCATTTTTTTTTTGTTCAGGACTACAAAGAGGAAGAAGATCCAACAAAGTTTAAATCGGTAAAAACAGGAAGAGGACCACTGTTGGCTGGGTGGCAGAAAACTCTGGAGGCTGACCCAAACACACCACACATGTGTGCATACAAGCTGGTCAGAGCAGAGTTCAAAATGTTTGCCCTTCAGTCTAAAGTACAGAGCACTATTCAGAAGGTGAGTTCACTTACTTCAAAAGTGTAACACCTCGGTAAATGTCTCACTCACTTTTAAACTTGTTATAATGTCCTCAAATCTAAATCAATTAACTTATTCCTGCGTACATAGACTGCTTCACAAAGTTGCCACTAGAGGGAGACACACAAACCCAAGTGTTCAGAGCAATTTGTGATATAACAATTAACATTTATGAGATGTCTTATTAACTACTTAATTAATACACTAACATTAAACCTAACCCCTTATTTACCTAATTACTAAGCCTGAATCATTCTTAATAAACTATGTGTTCTTTATGAATTAAGTCTTTTGTGTTTTAATTAATGCAATTAAAATGTGATTATTATAGTGGTGGCCAACTGGTAGCCAACTTCCTTATAATTGTGTACTTTTACATGCGCATTATTTTAAGTCATAAATGTGCATATACATGATTTAGAAAAAATATCTAATTGTGAACTTTGAATAGAATCCTATTGTTAAAACATAACTCGCAAATCTAACCACAATCACAATGTTTGTCAGAAAAGTCACATTTTAAAAGTGTCCAGTAGTTTGCAATCAAATCAAAATCACAATTTCAATGGATGCGATGAGTTTTGAAGCCCTAAAAGTAAATGCACAGTTGCGTTCTGACATGTTTTTTCAAAGTCCTGTTTATAGCTGAATCCTGTGATTTCAGATGGAGAAGAGGCTGTTCACAAACTTCCACAGAAAACTCTTCTGCTCCATGGACAGCTGGCACGGCATGACCATGAGCGACATCCGAGAGATGGAGGAAAAGACCAAGGCTGAGCTCGATGAGGTCAGTTTAATTCCAACTTCTGCTCATCAATGAAAATGTCTTAACTTGAATAGTGTGTAGGCCTGTCTCATAAACTTTACACTTATCGTTCAGTAAATGGATAGAACAATAATTTTTGGGGATTAATATCTCTTTGCCCTAGTAGAGAACTTTTTATTATTTTCGCTGTTCAGGGGCAAATAACTAACTTCTAATGATCCAGTTTCTGGGTTATTGTATCAGTGACATATATTAGTTTAAATATGATTGTTTGTCTGCATTTTATTTTAGTAATTATTCTAAATGTCTTATTGTGACAGGCCTAAAATCCCCCAAATCTAGGGGGACTTTTTATTTACTAATTTTATTTGCATATTTTTGCAATATTAATGTTATCAAGTGGCAGACCATCAACCAGAAAAGTTACATAGTGCATCTTTAAAATAAAAATATAGCACTTTTTCCCCTTTTTAGCACAATAATGATAATGTGCCATAAAGCTACTTATTTTCCCATTTTAACCAACTTTAACTTTACAGCTGAGGATAAAGGGAGCTGTCCAGGGCACAAAAGCTGACAAATAACTTCAGTGAGTAAATATTTGAACAAACTGTTTTTAATTTCAACTCATATTTAGTGTTAATATACTTTTATACTTTTCAGACTTCACCCACAGTTCTCTCAGCTCTCCCCTCAACCACCATTGGACTGGTAGAATGATACGCATCACTTTCAACACCAAACTGCTACTGGCTAATAAACCCTGCCTTTATAGTGTAGTAGTGTATTTGTAGTTGTGTATATTTTTGTGTATATTTTTGCACTACAAATGCAATCTTAGTAACAAATCAAACTATTTACCATCAACATCAGTGTAGTAGTCAGGGAGTATGTGATCAGGGAGCATCACTGTTAGAGGCACTGTACCAGATTTTTACTGTCTTAAAAACATGAAAAACTGAACTTACCTTATGCATTCCAGTCATCCTAATTATTCACTGCAATGAGTTTATAAGCACTTTTCACAACTTTCAGAGACCAGAGCAGAGTTTTGCCATCACAGTAAAGTTGACAACGGCTAGCATGCCAATAGCATACTTCCTCATTCTCATATATAATAAAACACTTTCTAATTGGATGAAGATGGCACACACTGAACTGACATAATGGAGTTTTGCCTAAAAAATATATGAAATAAAATCAGGTACAGGGCCTTTAACTGTTGAAATTATTCTTTTTATTATTGTCTTTTTCTTGAATTTATTGATGTATAAGGTTTACAATACAGAGTAGTCTCAATCAGAAGCTAAATGCAGTTGGATGAAGAATAAGTTCTCCATTATACCTGTAAAGGCAACCAGCAGTTATATTAGAGTTTCAACTTGAATGCTTGATGTTTTGTCTTGTGAGGTTGAGTTGTGATTGTTTAAAAATGCAAACTTTGTATTTTATGTTTGTATTTAATTCAATTCTGGTGGTTTTATTTTGATCTACAGTAATGTATTGTACAAGTCTATATTCGTGATAATTCTGTTCAAATACACCTCTGCAAAGGAATTATTTGAGTTTGAGCCAATGAACGGCATCTCCCAAACTCAGTGTTCTTGTACACAGAAAATATCCAGAGCAATTTGGTGCCTTGGAAATAAAACCTTAAGTGCTTTTACTATAAGAGTTGTGTGTTTGGTTTGAAATGCACCCTCATAACAACATATTTATAATATATTTTAAATGATTTCACACACCTACGATTTTTATTTTATTTTAAGTTGCTAGTTAATTTAAAAGTGCTATGTAACTTTTCTAGTAAATGGGCCACTACCTACTTACAGATCTTAGATGTTATTGGTTTGCCTGGAATGTTCCACTTAATGACATTAAACCATAGACTATGCACAGTCTAGGTTTCATTCAGTTACAGGTGATTTAATTACTAATGAATACACTGAAAACATGCATTCTTATTATGAACAGGGCCACATCTCCACAGATAATCATCATTCAGTGCAGCTGGGGCAGTCTGTCAGGAGCAGTAGTTCGTGCCAATGGATTTATACGATGGATTTATATTCATTCATATGATTTTATTATACTTCCATGGTTGTGCCTGATGATCTCATTACTTAGTTATTGATCTGAAATATTTACCTGTTATATAAGATAAAAAAAAAAAAAAAATGTATAGGCCACAGTGTATGTCTTTAGGTGGATAAACCTAAATATTTGGTGAACAAATACCCACATTTCATAGTAAAGTAGCCACTGTAAGTTATATTTATGTACACTAATATATCTTATATGCGTCTCAAATTTTCCCTGTCACACTAATTTTATTTTATCGGCCCTTAATTGAACAAAATTAAAATGTATTGTTTATAGCAAGTGGTATATTCTTATTTTGAAAAGCTGTGGTACTTTATTTTGAAATGTTGCTTGTTCCGGTAGAGAGGCGGGACACCGGAAAAACAACATTAGCCTCTGAAAGACGCTTCTCCGCAGCTGCAGCTCGTGTTTTTACTGTACATTTGTTTACCGCAAAGGAAACGACCACAACGGCCTGTGCACCCACGATCGCATCTATTACAAGGTAAAATTAGGAAAATACGGTTTATTATATCAAATGTGGTTTTAGTTTAGCTGCTTGGTTTAAACTGTAGCTAAACATTGAAAAGTTCCCTGTTACCTAACAACAATATTAGCCCATCTTACTATCAGAAGACTTAGCACTTAGTTAGTAGCAGTATTTAGGGTTATATTTTTTTTCTCTAAGATAACCTTCAAAATATCCAGAGCAATAATTGGTTTCTGTAGATGTATGAATGTAGTTATTACAGTAGCACAGTTAGTACAACAACAACAACAAAATCATTGACTGGACTATGATACTTTAAAGCTTCCACTTTTGTTTATTTCTCTTTTGTGAAATTATATTTTTGAGACCTTTGTACCACCAATTTTGTGCAAAGCTATGCAGTTCCTGTTTGCTTTTTGATTTGCTAATCTTTTTTGTATTCAACACAAATTGTATTACTACAGATCTAATGCAAATTTACTTCCTTGTTAATATTTTTTCCAGGTTCCATGAAGGAGTCAGAGGAGCAGTCAGAGGAGCAGTCAGATGACGTCAAATAGGAGGAAACATGAAACAGAAACTTTCAGGTCAGACTTATTTAAATACTAGTGATCTTTTTTACAAACTTTTGCAAGGAGTGTACTTTCTCCTTGTGCTACTATTACTATATACCACTACTTCCACTTCTTCAAATTGAGGTTCAAATCCAGAAACTGTACTGTCAGCGTACTTTGCTTGCAGGACAAAAACTACAATAGATTGATTTTCCCCAAAATAACACTTACTCAATAAATCAGCTTTCCATGCTGCTGGTTCATGCATGGGGGCATCAGTCACTATCAAGGCGCTTTGTGTAGAAGTACGATGGCAAAGACATAAATGTAAAGCAGCTGAGTTCCTTATTACAGTTTGTTCATTTTAATTCAGTTGATACTATTTTCTTTGTAATCCTTTTTTGACTTATATTTATATGCACACACGATTTAATGATAATAGTTATTGAATTGGTGTCAAAATTACAAAGATTGAATGCAAAATATGCACTGCAAACAACAAGATTAAAAGACAAAATACATAAATCTTTTAAATCGAAAATAATATAATATACAGTTACAGTTGAATGCAGTTTTATAGTTAGGAATGACAAGCTTGTAAATATCAATGCTCAGAATGGCTTAACATTGATCATATAAACTAGGTTGAAGAAAGTTATTTGTCAGTTATGTAGAGAAGTATATCAATCAGATTACTAGGGCTCTTATACAGGTAGCTGTACATTTCCAAACCATCTTCACTGTGCATATATTACCTTGCATAATATGACATAACAAGAGGAATTACGATTGTGACATCAATGATTGTCCAAATTATTGGATTGAGGCCAAAGACTAGCCCCCATTCTGGTCACTGGATTAGATTTCTCAACGATAAATGCTAATGCGGATTGAAATAATATTGTGCCACTTCGCCCCAGAGAGACATTTTCTTTTACATGGACCTAGTGCCCCATGATTTCCCAATTTGAATTTTTTCTGACATTGAGACATTTTACAGTACAATAGGATTATGGGATTTTCTGAAAACTTGCAGACAAATTAACCAATTCCCTAATCACTGACCTGGCTAATAACATATCCTATCCCTGCTGTACAATCTCACTAAGTTCAATTCTTCACAAGGCTGCAAAACTTCAACCTGTTGCCTTCTTGTACCTAAAAAATTAGATTTTTTTTTTTTTTTTTTTTTTTACTAAATTGTCATTTCTTTTTCTTCACTGTTAAAACGATACAATATTTACAATGGATGAGATTAATCGCGTTTTTGCAACTATGGGACGCATACGTTCGGAGAGCATGGCCAGTGATGCTACTCAGTCAACAGGCAGCAGACTGGTGCTGAGACAGAGGCTCCACCAGCTCCTCACCTTTGTGGAAGACCTCCACCCCAAAGACGAGCATAAAGTGGCCAAGACTCTGGACAATGCTTTTTTGGTTTGTGGCAAAAGAGCAAACAGACCCAAAAGAGACAGTTTCAGGTAGAACAGGTGTTATCATGATGTTGACTTAAAACTAAGCTTTGTTAATAATATAATTTGTTGTTTGGAAGTTGTATTGCAATGAATTTTAGCCATGTCCTGTTGCATTTTGCAGTAATTTTTGAATTGCATGTGATGATGGCATACTCCCAGATGGGGGGCATGAGATAGTTTTCCCTATTGATTATTGATTTGTACTTTCTGTTGAAATATCCAAAAGTTAAATTCACAAATGTTGAATCTGATCATTTCTGGTACTGACTGGACCCTAGAATGCTCTCTAGTACACAAAAAGCTGTATTTTAGCAATATTAATTTTAGCTGTGCCCCATCTGTATTAAATATTATTGAGTTATAGAATTGTGATCTTAATCTTCCCCAACTTGCATTTGATTACATGTATTTGGCAGGGCTGCAACTTTTACTTTATTTTATCAGTTTTTTACAAAATTGGTAACAAAAAGCAGATCTAATTGATATTGATTTTTGCTTTGCCGATGGGTCAGATGCTTGGTTCTAGTCTGTTTATTGTATTGGAAACAATAGTGTATTCAATTCTTAAATAACTTAAATTTCAGTTTTCTCAGAGCTTGTTTGATGGTTAGTAATGTAATGGTTTGTAAGTGCTGTGTTTGAAAGATGTTGTTTCTTTCATTTCAAACGTTGCATTGTTTTAACTCACAAACCATGAACAATTCATTCAATCAGTGTAAAATGCCTGGAGTGTATCAGAAGTCACAAACTAACACTAATCTAATGTTAAATGTTTTTTGTGTTGTTGCTTTAGGCTGCACATGGTGACGTGGAATGTGGCCACAGCCGACCCTCCTGACGATGTGTCCTCACTTCTTCATTTGAATTCCCCATTGAGTCCAGACCTCTATGTCATTGGGTAAAAACCGACCGTTCCATATCTATGTATCTATATAGAATGTCAAACATAGTTAAAAACATGTTAATGTTAATCTGGTAAAATCTTAAGGGTACCAAAGATTTTGCATTTATCATAAGAAAAGACACACTGCCTGTCTACATAAAAAAATACTGTTTTGCTGAGAATATGCAAATACAATACAGATATATGTATTAATGTATCTATTAATTTAAAGAGGGGGTATTTTACTTCTATGGGGTATTAACTGCTAACACATATTTAACATGTTTTATAAATTTCACTTCACATGTTTTTGACGTCTCCCCTCCATTTGCTCCCCAAGTTAAGTCAATCCCCCTTCAAAGCATTATCACAACACAATCAGTGTGTATCTCGTTAATGAAAGTACAGCAGTTTGTCAAGTTGTTGTGTACAGTTTTGTAACATACTTTTGTATATTTATGGAGCGTGTGGGAGCTTGGATGAATTAGGTTTGTGGGCTGAGCATTGCACAGAATTTTACAGCTGTAACTGTAAGGACGGTTTAAATAAGGCCCAGGAGAAATGGCTAAAATACTGAAACATGCATGGATGATATTTGCAACCTCTTCAGGCATGTTTTTGATGAGGAAACAACGTTATGCAACATGGTAGGAAGTTAAAAAATAACGTCTTTGCATATTACCCCCTCTTTGAACTCAAGAGATGGATTAAAAATGTCTTTCGTTAATTATACTCACACAGTAAAGAAGGAAATTACTTCGACTCATAGCTCATAAAACATATAATGTATAAAATGAATACTTAATAAAATTAGATGAAAAGGAAGCTTGGCCAAAGCATTTAACTTATGTTCTTATGGAAGACCTGGGTGGGATTTAACATGTTTTCTTCTTCCCACTCCTTTTGAGCTTCTTATGTTCATTAATTTGCTCGAAATAAATGAATGAATGAGATTTTTAAGTGGGCAAAAATGTGTGGTATTCCAAAACACCTAGATGCCCATTTACAAAAAAAAAAAAAAAAATCATTTGTTTGGTCTCTATGGAATACGTTAACAGACTAGGCACCTCGAAAGCTACACCCTATCAGAGAGACCCTGTTATGTAATTAGTGCAGTGTAATTGAATCCAGTTGAAGCTGATGAATAATGCATGGTGTGTCAGTCTGCAGGAGGTGTACTCGGGACCGCTCAGATTCCTGTCAGATTCAGTGTTTGATGATCCATGGAGCCATCTCCTCATGTCGACTCTGGCCCATCGCAAATATGTCAAGGTACAGCATACAATATATATTAGGCATGGGACGATATTGAAATTTTGTGTGACAATTATCATGGCCAAAATAATTGCTGACAGTTTAATATTATGATTATATTATTATGAATAAGGTCAATGTTTAAACAACTGTTATAGTATTGTACTTTGTTATCAGTGAAAACAACTACGATTTAGCAGAGACTACTATGGATAAGCAGGGCGATTCTCACGATTATATTAAATGTCCCACAAACCCATCCCTACTATATATGTCAAAGGATATAATGCCAATCCCTTTCTTTTCCACACAGTATGATTAAAAAGTGTTAAAAGAATCAGATCAGTTATAGTCGTGATCTTCTTGATGTAGAATAATTGGAATAACCGGAGATTTTGCGTCAGTAAAAGCCACCAACACATTGTGGCATTGTCCATTCAAGTCTAACTATGCTTCCATTGTAGGGAGTATTATAATGTGTAGACCAGATAATGAGGTTGGTCATAATTTATCTTTGCTGTGGTCCAGGTTTAGTGTTGGGTAAGTTTAGATTTTATTACAATTTAACTTGTAAGTTTTTGATCTATTTGGTATTTTAAAATATTACAACACTCTACATAGTTATTGAATGGTTAGTTTTAGGTAGTTAGTTTTAGTGTTGTTTTTTTGTTTTTTTTTCTCAGATTGGCCTGCCATGTCAAAACAAATTTAAACCTTGGTTCAAAAGTACATACAAGACTGTTTAAAAAGTGTGCTTCCTGTTAATATAGCTACACTTTAATGGAATATGCTGCTTCCTTGTGTTTCAGATCTCCTCTATCCGAATGCAGGGGCTTTTACTGCTGTTCTTCTCCAAATTGGAGCATGTCCCATTTATCAGAGACATCCGGACCACATACACAAGAACAGGCTTGTTTGGTTATTGGGTATGGAAAATCATACGTGTATTATTGTAAAAAAAAAAAAAAAAAGTAGGCAGTCAGAAAAATCACATAAGCTCTGTAATTGTTCATTTTTTTGTGATAAAAAAAAAAAGACGGCGCATTTTATGACAGTGTACTTCTCAAAATGACAAGCCTTTTATGCAGTCACTTTTGTCATATATCTTAGTCAGTTAAAAATGGTAAGTGTTTAAAGGGCACATAGGGCCCATATTAAGCTATTTTCTGATCTATGTTTAATGTTGTTTCCTCATCACAAACATACCTGGAGTTGTGTTTTGTTTTATTCACACTTTAATCACACAAACCCTGCATACTTAGGCTGAGTTCTTCTCTCAAACTGAAAACACTCTGTTCCAACTTGTGAGATTCATGTGGTAATACAGGAAGTCCTCAACTGTGTTTTTAAACTTCATACATCTTCATGGTAATCATTTGGATGATTTCAGCCCTGGAATTGCCAATCTCTACTAAGCTAAAGTTTAAGGGTAGACATTAACATGAAAAAAAAAAAAAACAAAACGCTTCACAACATCACAAGATGAAACAGAGCATTGTAAGCTTTGCAGATGTAGACAGACTAATAAAGGATTGCGGAAATGTGTGAATGAAACAAAATACAACTCCAGGTATGTTTTTGAGGAGGTAACAACATTATAACGTAGCTTATAGCTCACAAGAGTCAATTTTGTGTATAATGGGAACTTTAATAATAATAATAATAGTAATTTCTCCCTGCACTGAAATAGAGCAGAGATTATGCTGTATGTCTTTCACATATTTTTAACTTTAAACCACAACATCAGAATGCATTGTAGGCTCATGGATGGACAATTAGATGTTCTTTGATACCCCATGGCACTGTTGATTCTAGAATTATTATTATAATTTACAATTCGCAAAATGTTCCCAAAATTCCCACAAGGACATTATTGAAAGAAGATTATGTACACTGATTGTAATTTCTGTTTCAGGGTAACAAAGGAGCCGTGTCGGTCCGCCTCTCGTTCTATGGTCACATGTTGTGTTTCCTCAACTGTCATTTGTCAGCTCACATGAAGTATGCCACAGCCAGAGTTAATGAGTTTGAATACATCATGGACACGCAGACTTTTGAATGCAAACAAGCCCCCAGTGTCCTCGATCACCGGTAAATGCAAACACTATACATAGGACTTTCATGATATTGCGCTAATGAAAATGTAGATAAGCGATAATATTGAAACTAATTTATGCCACTGACACAATAACCCTAAAGCTGGATTTTCTCTAAAATAATGATTATAAATCAGACATGGGCAATCTACAGCCCCGGGGGCCACAGACACAGCCCTTTAGTCTTATTAATGGCCTGCCGAACGTGACCAGATTATATTATAGGTAATTAAACCTAACTGAAATTGTAATGTTTAATTAACTGAAATTGAATAAATTCATTATTAATTAAATTAATGCATGCAATGAGCCTTGCATAGTCATGCTTTGCTACATGTCACAGGCCAATCTTTAATGTAATACATATATATATAAATCTCCCAGCCCCTCTGTCAAATTTTAGAACCCATTGTGGCCCATGTGTCAAAAAGTTGCCCACCCCTGTTCTAAATGGAACAATATCATAAAAAAAAAACATGACCTGCAATAATAATATAAATAGCAAGTATATAGGCAAGGCAAGGCAAATGTATTTGTATAGCAGACCTTGTACACAAAGTAATTCAAATTGCTTTGCAGAATAAGAAAGACATTAAAATAAAAACAGAAAAATCAAAACATAAGTAATAAAAGTTAATTATTCAACCTTTTTCATCTCAAATCTAATCTTAGGACAAAAAAAAATAACAAAATATTTTCCACTAAAGCAAAGAAAAAGAACCCACAATTAATATTAATCTGAAAAAATTTTAATAATAGTTGATATAGTAATAGACACTGTGAGCAACCTAGTGTCACAACTTTCCTGTCCAGTTGTATCTCAATGGGGTTTTTGCTGAGTCACACTAAAATGAATAAAACTAAGACAGTGGACTAGGAGCTGCGGGTAAATGTCACAACAAACACTACATAAATAAAATTAATACTTCAGCAGAAGATACTTCTGGGTTTAGAAAGAGATGTTTATGTCTCAATGCTAACACTAATGCAAATTTTGAGGCACAATAAAAAAAACATCACCACAAACTAAAGTATTGTACATATAGAAATAATGGCTAGTCTTTATTTTAATTAACTTTAATAGTAATAGGTTGTTTATTTTGTATTTTCTGATTTTAATAAAAGTAGCTGTTAGCTTTGAGACATATTGAGCTAGCTAGTGTGCTGCTATGCACAGAGCCCGTTATCATGACAGGCCAGTCTATACAGAGTATAGTACAGTAAAGTACAGTAATGTTTTTACTATAAATGTTTTCTATCACTTCCTGTTTTTTTGTAGGTTAGTATTTTGGTTTGGTGACCTCAACTTCCGCATTCAGGATCACGGCATGCACTTTGTCCGCTCCTGCATTAATTCACAAACGTACAACCTGCTCTGGAGAAATGATCAGGTTAGGTTTTTTGAAGTAATTTTTTTTTTTTTTTCTCACATTTGATGCAGTCCAACCCTTTTTTCTGCATCCTCTTCTGCCTTTACACAAACTTATGTCACCCCCTTTTTCAGTGCATCCATAAATGTTTGTTTTGGTCTTTCTTGAGGGCTCATGTTTTCTAGCAACTCTAATCTCAACATCCTTCTACCCACATACTCCTTATCCCTCCTCTGTACATGTCCAACTTTCTCAGTCTGGCAAATTTAAAGATGCACTGTGTAACTTTAGGTACTTAAGCCTAGTTAAGGGTCTGTACCAGCTTGTCCCATTGGAAATGTTATTGCTTTGCCTGAAATGTTCCTCAGTAACTTATCTATCTCCATTGAGACAAACAGATGACATCACCAGACCAAGTTACAGGTTATATCTGTTGAAAGGTGACCATGCCTATTTTGGCTTGTCAAGGTATTTTTGAGCAACAAAAACAAAAGTCTAATTTTTACACTGATATATTGATACATTTAATGCCATACTGTGGAACATTCAAGGCTAAGCAATAACATCTTCAAGACAATAAGGTGGCAGACCAGAAAAGTTACCTTGTACACTTTTAACATTCAAGCAACACTAATTATAAAATGCACTAATAGGGTATAATGAACTTGAATTTGTATTTCTTCCAGTTGATGATGATGAAGCAGAAAGTTGAGGCTCTGCAGGAGTTTGAGGAGGGCCCTTTGGACTTTCAGCCCACATATAAGTTTGACCTCAACTCTGACACTTACGACAGCAGGTGAAATCTCCTATACATTTTATATAGAATAATTCTCAAAATAGATTTATTCTCAAATCAAAAGACGTATTGTGTTATCTGGTTTCAGGAGCTACTGGACATGGTTTTTCTTTAAGTAAGAAAGACTAGTCAAACTAACCAAAGATAACTAACATGTGCTTTTTACTCTTATTAATAGTGCAAGCTGAGTATTTATAGTATTTGTAATACTATTGTTATGTGATACAGCCTGCACTCAAGTATTTGAAGCATTTATTTTCCACCAAAATGGATTTAAAACATTTCAAATTTAAAGAGTGCATATAATGCTTCCTTAAACAAAAGGGAAATGGAGAGAGATTAAAATTCAACTTTTACACGAAACTTGGTATTCAAGTTACAGACATTTGGCCTTTCGCAAAATGTATTGAATTTAATCTTGTGAATTTAGTGTACGTTATAAAGTGTACCTGAGGCTAAATAAATACAAAAAAACAAAAGACTTTGCTTAACACTGAATGCTGCTTTCCTCTATTGGTGGTTTGTCACTGATACTTTGTGCTTCAAATACAGTTTGAAGATGGAAGTGGTGACTTTCATCACAGTATGAGTTAACAGTGTATGTTTTTATGTTACTATTAATAAACTAGTATCTTTAATATTGGTTTTAATATTTGTAATTTGCCAGCATTTAACTGTACCATAATGCTTTCAGTGTATTTCATTTCAGAAAAGATGCATGAATTACTGCTTTGTTAAGTATAGTGCCAGAATGCCCATGTCTGTTGATGTTTCAGAATTAGTACATGTTTTTTTACTACTACTGCCTCTCATACTTAAACCTATTGTTGTCAGTGGTAAGAAGAGGAAGCCCGCCTGGACAGACAGAATCTTGTGGCGGCTGCGTCCCAAACCGGCTCTTCCCCCCGGTGGATGAGGACAGTAATAATGGGGTGAAAATGACCTCTGCTCTGGTGAAGCAGATAGAGGAGTTCACAGAGTATCCTCTGAAAATCAAACAGGAGCTGTACACCAGCCACATGGAGTACGGCATCAGCGACCACAAACCTGTCATCAGCCTCTTTAGTCTGCAGGTGAGAGCTGACCTACTGTTAAAACACATATTAGTCCTTTATTATACATGATGAATGAAGAAAGTTTTTATTCTGTTAGATTGTAGGAAGGATTGATTCTGTGAAGTGTTTAAAAATATACATATATATAGATATAGCTGTGTTGATGTTGATGTTTTAGAGTTTCTTATCTTCAGTCAACTCTAGTATTTTTAATTATTGGTATTAGTCATTGGGACACTGTTTAAAACTGTTCCATTTATAATATATATTTTTTTATATATATTTTTCTTTTGTTGCAGTTGAGGAAAATGCAGGACACTCCACTGGTGTGTTTACAGGCACTGGGAGATTGGAGTGCTGACATAGACTCTATCGTTCAGTACAGCCCACAGCAGCCCTTCCCCTCCAGCTCCTGGGACTGGATTGGCCTCTACAAAGTGAGTTCACTGACCAACTCCTGTCACATGGTGAATATTGTGAACCACATCTCAGAAAGCCTTCGCAGTTTAGGCTTATTTTGGTTCTTAAATTCATGTGTGAGAAAGTGCCAGTGTCCATGAAGATGTTTTAAAGTTATAAATAAAACACAATATGGGATAGGAAATGGCTTATGTTTTCTTTTTTCCCACCTCCGCAACATCGCCTGTCTCCGCCTCTCCCTCTCTCAGTGGTGTACCCTCCATTCACCTCCAAAAACTGCAATACATCCAGAACTCTGCTGCCCGCCTCCTCACCCACACTTGCTCCAGAGACCACATTACCCCTGTCCTCAAACAACTGGCTTCCCGTACAATACCGCATCCAATACAAGCTCTTCCTCATCATCTACAAGTCCCTCCATAACCTGGCCCCTCCCTATCTCACCTACCTCCTCCCTCAGCACTGTCTCACCTGCTGCCCACACCAACCTCCTCACTTCCCTCATCAGGACAAAGCACCTAACCTTGGGGTACTGACTGCCGCCCCCACCCACTGGAACTCACTCCCACAACCCATCAGGGACTCGGACACACTGTAGCATCTTGCACTCCCCTCTATGATTTCCACCATCGTCTTCTACTGTTTTCTTATTGTTTGTAAAGCACCTTAGAGTATCCAAAAATGCTCTATATAAGCTCGTTATTATTATTATTAGTATTATTATAATAATAATAAGTCAATGATAATATATTTTCAACCTGTTTTTGAACTCAGGTTGGCTTCACCAGTGTGTCGGACTACATCACTTACACTTGGGTCAAAGACAATGAAGTCGCTTTCAATGATGAGCACATACAGGTACAAACTCCTCTAAACAGTTTTATCAGAAAACAGACAGAAGAAGTCAGTCCAGTAATGATATTATACTGTCCCATGTTTGTGTTTCAGGTGTTCATCAGTAAAGAGGAGATCCCAGTCCGAGGAGGAGACTGTGTTCTGTGTTATTACTCCAGTACATTGCAGTGCATTGTTGGCATCAGTGAACCATTCAAGGTAACTAGAAACTGCAACTGTTTAGCTGTTTAAACTGTTGAAAAAGCAACCAAGCAAGCAAAGTTTATTTAAATAGCACCTTTCACAGACAGAAGTCACAAAGTGCTTCAGAACAAGAAGTTAAAACATATTTTAAAAAATCCTACAATTACAATAGAGTCAATACAACAATATGGCGGTCATGAGTTGGCCTTGAAGGAATCAACAGACTCTGGAGTCTGGAAGTAACAGCGGTCTCCTCTGCTCCAAAAACGAGTGTGAGGAACCATCTGTAGGTTCTGATCCAAAGATCTCAAAGTGAGAGAGGGCGCATAGGAGGCATAATAATTAAAACAATTAATTGTGGACAATATGCAGCTCCTAAACAGAAAGCCATGAAATGTAAATGTTTGTTATTAATAACAGACAAGTCAGCTATCATTATTTTGATTAGTCCAACTATTTTTTCTGTACATTTAGACTTCAAATAAATGCTTAAACAAGCAAAGGTAAGATTAAAGCGGACTCATTCTGCAAAATGGACTTTTCAGAGCTTTTACCCATGTTATAGTTGTCTCCCTTTCTCATTTACCTTTTCGGGGTTGTTTTTGGAGTGATTTGTGCATGTTCGAGCAATCTTTAATCGATTATTTTCAAGACGCCATATTGGTGATCAGTCCTCGTTTTCAACACCACCTGCATACGCCTACTGCTCTGTACTTACTTCATTCTCCAATTTTATTTCTTAAATGATTTGGCTGTGTTGTGTAGCCATTTTGGTACAAATGATGATGAAATCAATACTAAAAGCAATTTTTATTTAGTTTTTGAAAAGAAAAAATTAAATTGAATATAAAATCGAGATAGAAAAAAAACCCAAAAAAACAACAGATTCAATTTTTGCCATATGACCTTGCCTTAGTGATAATCCTGTATTTGTTGTGTTGCAGGTCCATGAATCTAAAGTGGCTCTGGAGGAGGGGCTAATGCCTGAAAAACTCAATGGACTCAACCAAATTGTGGCAGATGAGTTTTGGAAGTGATCAGGTTTGGGTTTTACTGTGGGCTGGATCAGAAGGCAAGAAGACCAGAATACAGTATCTGACATAACAATCAGCAAATGGAGAATATGAAAGAATTACATTAAGAAGATATTTTAAGACTGTTGTTTAGAGCTTTGACTGAGTATTGCCCGTACTGTAGAACATATGTGGTTCTGAGACATGACTGAAAGGTTTTGAATGAAGGCTGTTATTCAGTATGTACAGAAATGAAATATTAATATTATTATATTATTGTTAAAAATGAGAAACCCCTTTTTCAAATATATTTATCGCTCTATTTACTGATGCTTCAAAATAGCTGGAAATGGTAGTGTGTAGATTATTTGGATGGCTAACCTCACACTACAGAGTTTATGCAGTGATTTAACTGCTGCAGATAGGACCATAGAAAAAGGGAAGATGAACAGAAGTAATAGAAGAATATAGGTGTTTGTATGGAGCAATTGTGAAAAGTAACTGTATTTTTGTGTCAGTTTTTGTCTTTCAGTTTTTTAAAGGATACTAGATTAGAAGACTAGAAGAATAGGACTAGGAGAGAGATTATGTGAAATGCAGTTTTAATAAACCATGTTATAACACTCATTAGTATCTAGTAGTAGTATTCATGCATGTTTGAGTAATCCCACATTGTTGAAATAAAATAAATTAATGAAAAATCTGAAAATCCACTGCCCGCTATAATGAAATCCCACCATGAAGATGTGGTACTCTCAGCTCTGTAGTTTTGAACAGGAAGTGTATTATCCCATTTCTCTATTAAGCTGTTTTAGATCAACATTGTGGTTTGCTATGAACAAAAAATGTGACCTCACTTATGTATTTATCATTATTTATACAGGGAGACCCAATGAGAGCTCTTAGACTCTCTTTTTCATGATCACCCTGTTCAAAATACAATACGAACAAAAAACAAACACAACAAATAAGTATATAGGTCAGTTTAAAACATTAAAAACAGGTGCAGGTGTGAATATAAAAGCCTGTTACTAGATTATTAAATTGCGTCTGTGGCACTGAAGCATGCTATTTTGCTTATACTTATCATGGATCGATTAAAGTAACTGGATAGGGTATTGCTTGGATATCCTTATGTTATAGTTGAATACTAACTTCACTCATCATTTTAATCGTTGTCGTCATTTTAATTATGAACTTGGTGACAAACTGTTCACGATTGCTCCATACAAACCAAATACTACGTCACTTTTTAGAACAGACTGATGTTGATGTTTGGGCCAAGTCTAAAGACATTTACTTTCTTATAAAGTAGAATAAAGTGCAATGAAAAAGATAGAAGGTTACAAGCAGCTGAAGCTATCACTGTGTTAATGTCATGTTTTTAGTGTTCCTATTTTCAAAAACTTTAAGTGATTCAAAATCTCCAGACTATACATTTGTTGCTGGATCAACTGTTCTTTTATTTTGTTTTAAAACTGTTAAATTATCTATAACCTGAACTATATAAGGTGTTTTACAGGTCAGATCACATCACTTTATTTCACTGTTTTAAACTGCTCTCACAAAACTGCTACTACTGAAGCAAGGTTCAAACCACTGGCATTTTATATTAACAGATTAAACACTGTCTTTGAGAAGTGCCTTTAAACATGCACTATGTAATAGACTTATTGTTCAGTATATGTTAGATGGAACAATACTTTTGGGGGTCAGTGGATTTTTTTTTTCTGTACTACAAAGAGATTTGAGCTGTAGAACTTTATAAATACAACCTAATTAAGTGTTGCGTTGAGCGATTTATTTGTTTTGTACATTTAGAATACTTTTTGGGGGATAATTCTGCTTTCTGGTTTGGTTTCAGTATTGTCGTTTATCGTCTATATTTACTTATCTATCTTGCAATTATTCATGTGTTTATACTGTTAAAAATACCATGAGAAAATGCTTTCTTGCCTCCATGCAGATATATATGTTTAATACCGTACAGCGGAACATTCTAGACAAAGCATTGACATGGACCCTCCATCAGAAAAAGTTACATAGTGCATCTTTATCTTTAACATGGCTTTACCCCATATAAAGTACATGTAAATACATTGTGAAAACAGCTATTCAACACAGTGAAATATTCAAGCTTTTATAAAACATGTTTTAATGTTGGAATTTAATATGACTTCTTAAGCCACAGAAATCAGTTTTGAGTAACGAATTATAATATAAAAAAATATATTGTTAAAATATTTGTAATGAATCTTCATATACAATTACTTTTTTATTTTTGAATTGTTCCATTCAAATAATTACTTTTCACAACATTGTATCCAAAAATGTACTTTATTAAACCAGTATATCATTATGTCATTCATGCAAAATACTAGTTTAAGCCCTTTGTGTTTAAGATTTTTGAGAAACCTTGGCCAGTTCCTTTATCTGATTTCCAGCATATACACAGCTTGAATAAAATACATTCTGAACAGTCCTGAGTCATGGTTTTGTTCATTTATTTACACTTCTTTGTGCTAAATACATACATGTTCATGTAAAGGCCCTGGTATTACAGCTACCAGTGCAGTCAACATCTCAAAGTGCTGATTCTGCTCAAGGCATTGCCTGTTACATTCATTAACCTTTAAACTGTCATTGTTTTCAATTATAATGCCAGTCAGTTATAGGATTGTTCAAAACTCCACCAAAAAAAAACACCTCAAATTGATGCCAGAACTAGTACTGAAACAGCTTAATTTGAACAATTAATTTATACTGAAAATAAATCGAGTTTGAAAGTTTTCTGTCATGACAATGTGTTTCTGTTATGGTCTCTATCAAGTCTATCCAGTTACTGGACACAAAAATATAATTATTTTTTTATTTGTATTTATTTTGAATAGTAACATGAAATCAATTTGATTGTTTACTCATGTTCAACCCATTGCATCAAATTCTCGCGGCCTACTACACAGTGCTTTTTACTGCTTAATGCAAAACATGAACATGAACATAATGACTGTAACAAGGCAAACCAATTTAAGGCATTTATGTGAAAAAGCCTCATCTCAAATTCTAGACAGCAGCCTCTCTGTGTTTGAGGTGAATGTGCAATTTGCACTTGTTCTGAAATCACAAAAATACATGTAAATAATAACAAAATGATTACTATAAGTGACTGGAAATGTTTATGGATGTTACATACCACGTGCCAGCGCAGCGTGCTCCAGGGCAGCACCAGCTGACAGTGGGGGCAGGTGCTGAGCTCATTGGGATCATTATCTTCATTGTGCGAGGCTCCTCTTGTCTGCGCCGCTCTGTTAATTTGGCCTGTCATAATAACAAATTTGAAGTTGCCACAATAAACGATAATATAGTAATGATCTGATATTTTGTGTTTAGCTCAGAGTTGACACCTTTTGTTGTTCTTGTAACTGTTTAATGTAACTGCTTTTGTATGTGACACCTGGTTACTATGCCAACAAATTGATGTGAAGGTTCTATTCATCATTTACTGGTCTGTTTTGGAGACTGGCTCTACTGATTTGAGACTGCTGTTGTTTAGCTCTTGTATTGGTGTGGGTTACGGCCACAGACTGTATAAAGAAGTGGACTAGGGGAGTGTGACGTCGCCCATAGTGTTCGACTCCAGTTAAATGAAGCTCATTAAGGCTAGGCAGGTATAAGGGCCAATTTGGAGCCAAGTTGCATATCAGGAATTCTGACCGCAGGTATTATACCACCAAAGAGAGCCAATCCGATGCAAGGCTGTTGAAGATATTGGGAGCAGGTGCTTAGCAATACTGTCAATCAAACCTGTTGCTTACACTAGCAGGAGTGACCAGGAGTGGGACAAAAAGGCGCCTGATTTGTCTGTTATTAAAATACCTGGATCATGTAGAACAGGTTAATACGAACATTTTAAGACCAAAATGACGAGCCTGACAGCAGCAGATACAGAGAGAGGGGACACAGTTTTCCAATGTAAAGTGAATTGGAGCCAGAAGTGCGTCCCTATTCACTTTTTTTATTGGAATGCAGCGGCTAGCAGGTTAGCTATGTGCATATATATATATATATATATATATATATATATATATATATATATATATATATATATATATATATATATATATATATATATATATATATATATATATATATATATATATATATATATATATATATATATATATATATATATATATATATATATATATCTATAGTCTATGGTTACGGCCTACAGTAGCCCTTGTGTTCGTAAAATAAACAACCAGAAAAAATTAGTTGTGTTTCCTTACACCAGAAAACTACGATATCATTCATTCTCGCTCGCTCACACTGCACCTGGTCCAGCTGCGACTCCAGTGTCAGAGCAGTTTAGTTGTGGTGTGACTATTTATTTATTAAGGGAAAGGGCTTATGGTGGGACTTGCAGTGAGACAAAAATAACTTAGTATTTATAATTAGTTAAAGAAGTTACTTTACTTACAAAAAAAAATCGAATTACCCAATAGCATAGAAAATGTAAACACAAGATATTTTGAGCCTCCCAAAAATATAGATCCAGTTTTCGTATATTGAACTAAAAGATGACTGACTAGTGATGATCGTGACAGGCCTACCATTAGTTTGGCGGAAATCCATGTTTTTGAATCGAGGACTGAGGAAGTCCACTCCCGAGGCCTGGTCCCTGTAGTCTGAGTCTGAGTCTGAGTCTGAGTCTGAGTCTGATTCCTTAGATTCCCACTGGGGGGCAGCAGTGCACCTCATCTTTAAGCAGAAAGAGAGAATACTCATTACTTTTCATTGGTTACTTTTGAAACAAATTCTTTATTTTTTGAAATACACAACATTAATTAATTGTAAAAGTCATGTGATTATTAAAGTGCCCATAGTACGTTATTTTCTGATCTATGTTATAATGTTGTTTCCTCAAAAACATATCTGGAGTTGTGATTTGTTACAGTCACTCATATTTAACACACAAACCCAGCATATTTAGACAGAGTTCTTCTCTTAAACAAAAAAACGCCTTGTGATGTCATTCAATAATGCAGGAAGTGCTCCACTGTGTTTTGAAAAAAGGAAAAAGGTAGCTGTTAACTTGAAAACTACCAATACATAACATCACAAGGTAGAACAGAGCATTTTGAGCTTTGGAGATGTAGACAGACTAATAATAATAATAGTTGCTAAGAGTTACTTAAACATGAGTGAATGAAACAAAACATAGCTCCAGGTATGTTTTTGATGAGGAAACAACATTATAACATGGCTTAAACCTCACAACTCACAGTCAGTTTTCCGTAATATAGGACCTTTAAATATTCATGAGGAAAATTACATATTCCTTTCATATTATAGTGACACATATCCTTATGACTTGAGTAAAATAAAACACTATTGCCAAATAGATTAAACACATCTAAAAAAAAAAAATGTAAAAAGGGTTGACCTACCTCGTGTCTCTGGATCTCTTCAGCAGGAAAAGTTAACATGCAGACTTCACACCGCACATCTGGCTTTGCTTAAACACAAAATAAAACTGATTTAGTATTCACTGAATACAATATATTTATCTTTAAAAATAAAAATAAGATAATAAATAAATACCACCATCACTACTTCAGTTGACAATAGAAGTCCAGATGTGTTTTGTCTACACATTAGGGCTGTGGGGCTTTAGTTGTTATTTTATTTAGATTATGAGGATTTATGCGGGACAACAGCAGAAGGGAGAAGTGTGAGTGGAGCATTAGCTAAAGAGTTGTATTTTTTTGGTATTTATATGTTCAGATTAAACTTTAATCTGTCTGTTTATATAAATACATATATTTAAAGTACTTTTTCTGCATAAATAGTTGTTTTTGCATGAACTCTCATGCAGATGTAGTTTTGTGAGTGCAGTATGGGTCAAATACCTAGAGATAGGTGATAGAGCTTTTACCACACCTCCTTTTTAGTCAAATAATCGATTGGCAGGACAAGTCTTTACTGGACCAAAAATTTCTTTAGTCGACTACAGCCCTACAACTAATAAAACTAAAGCCAACATAAAGGAAATGACGAGACCCAAGCTAAAAATGCCACAGTTCTGGTTTAGGTTTAAGATATGAAGGACTTGAATGTGATTCTTGCAGATCAAGCTGCGGAGGAGCAAAGATTATGATGTCATGGTATTTTTATAGGGAGTTTCTATGCATTTTAATATAAAACTCATTGCAATACTTCCCATAGTATTACTCTATATCAGACCGAAACAAAAATCACTGGTATTGACCATCATAGTGACAAGCTTTAATACCCAGCTGAGGTTAAAAGATATATATATCTGAGTATTATTTACAATTTTACATCACAACTCTTCCATCACTCCCTTCTTACGTGCTTTAGTAGTTGTGATCTTCACGATCCCGCTGGCTCTTTTGGGTGGGCTGGAGGGCTCGTTGTACAGGTCCTGTTCTGAGCATGCTCTGTTGTGCTCTTCTTGGTCCGACAGTTTGACGTATTGCCCACAGTCCAGACAACGCTCAGTACGACTCCCGCAGGCCACAATGTGCTCCTGCAGCTGAGCCCAGGGCATCTCCAGCTCACAGAAGGAACAGGCCTCCACCCGTGCAGGGCACTCCTCCTCCTGGGGACAAACAAAGAGTGAGGCCCTATCTCGCAATGGGAACCAACATCTATTTCTGTGTTGGTTAAGATACTGTAAATGGTAACAGTAAATGGTCATGTCTTTATATGGCGCTTTTCCACCTTCAAATCGCTTTACATCAAGGAACTAATCACCATCACTCACACACACATTCATACACCAGTGTACACAGGCACTGAGGGTGAGGTGGATTAAGTGTCTTGCCCAAGGACACAACGACATTATTCATCTGTGGCACCGTCAGTGAACTGCTGTACAAATGCTGTTGTATGTTGAGAATGGGATTTGAACCGCCAACCTTCAGATCAGTGGATGAACATTATGAGCTACTATCGCTCCACTGTAACAACTATTGCTACAATTAAAAACCAAAACATATTACGTCCCTAGAATTTATGGGTTTTTTTTTGTTGTTTTTTTTGTGAATTGTTGTTAAAGGTTTAATAAAGTATATTGTAAGCACTCTGCATCTGACAGTTAACTATTATCGATCACTGACACTGACGAAAGAGCCATCAGAACATCTACATCTGAAAAAGGCTGTTCTAAAGCTGAGCATGTGCTGGAAAATACATGCATGTGAATACTAGAGATGTGCATAAGATGTGAGAAGTTGTAATTTGTAGGCTAAGTAGGTTGATTTCATAGACCAACTTTCTTCTTTTGCAATTCAGAAATCCCATAGAAATATATTTAATCTCTCTTGTTTTATACATATCTGCACTTACGTAGTCATCACCACTCAGACAAAATATAAATAAAAATAGACCTGTGCTATTGATAAACTCATACAATTATTCACAATGATTCACAATGATTTACAATTATTTTACCTCATGTTCAGGAAGGAGGCGTCGTTCCATCTTCTTCTGGCATTTGGGGCATCTCACCTGCGACGGTTTGATTGAATTTTGAGATTAGCATGATTACCATGATTAACATGATTAGTATGATTAAAAACAGCTAATTTAGGCTCCATCAGGACTAAACTGGGATCAAAGCAGGACAAAATTTCAATTTCTTCAGGAGCTGCTTGTCTCCATTGAGTTGTTATTACTCTGCCTGTAATGTTCTACTTTTTGGCATTAAATATTTCTGTCTAGTATTTATTTCATTGTGGTGTTTTATTGCTCAAAGCACCTGTAAAACATGCATTCTTACTGTGAAAGTGGTCGGTTCTCCAGAGATATAATCTGTAAATTGGTTTAATGCCATACTGTGGGACATCGTAAGCAAAACAATAGCATTGAGCTTTCATGCTGTTTTGGTTGTGTGTGTGTGACCACCATTGTACAACTGTAAAAATGTCCATCCATCCATTTTCTTTTGCTTATCCAGGGCGAGGTCATGGGGAAGCAGTCTAAGCAGTGACTCCCAGACTTCCCTCGCCCCAGACACTTCCTCCATCTCCTGAAGTAGGACCCTGGGTCTCCCCGGGGCCTCAATATACCGACCCCCCTCCCCCATCAGCTAGTGTCAAGTAATAAATGGGGTATTATTATTGGGTTTCAAATGACATCGCAAAATAAAATAGGCCATTCATATTTATACAGACAGGGGCAGTTAAAATGGATAATGTCCAATTAGGAAAAGAAAAGACTGAACATTTTGTGAACTTTTGAATATTTCTCATGAAAGTACAATGTAATCAGTAGTTAATACTGGTTCTTGCCCCCATCTGGGTGTATTACATCATCACACTGTAGAAACTGAAAATAACCAAACCAAACCCGAGTCTCCATAGTAACGAGTCTGACCTGTGTGTGCTGCTCCTGTTTGTGCTGCTGCAGCTCAGAGCGTGGCACGTTCTCCCCACAGTCAGGACAGAGGACCAGGAAGCGGCTGCAGTGAGTCTCGTGTAAGGCAAAGTTGGCCTCTGCTACCTCCCTTTTACTATAACACAAGTTTAAATGTTTATTTCAAGTATAAAAAAAAAAAAAAAAAACTAAATATAGGCTAAAATATGTAAATGATATACAAGTGATCAAAAATCATAGCTAAACAAAACAAAGCATACACAAATATTTATACTTCAAATATTAAAGGAGAAAGAAGGAAACAATGATTAATCTGTTCTTCTGAGTCTGGGTCAGCTTGCCTTTTCAGAGATCAGACCAGTAAATTGGCCTGGTAGCAACACCTGCTTGTCTCCATGGCAGGCAAAGCAATAACAAATCCATTTAAACAAACTGATGGTGAAAACTTAAATAGGGCCCCATATTTTAACTCAGCCATTCCCAAAGACTTTGGGAAGATCACATCATATTTTACACAACATATATAAAAGAATATGTCATGTTTTAACCTTAGATTTATGCATACAGACAGTACACTCCTGTAGGTTTACTACGTATATAAAAATATCAACAAATATCTTATGTAAAGTTGGTTTAAAACTCAATTTTCTTTCTTGCTTGTTGTTTGGACAACCTTTGAGGGCCCCCCTGCAATGCTCCTGAGCCCCCAGACCCATATATGACTGAAACAATAACATCTTAAATCGCTGACTTAACAAGGCGAGGTTCCCGATCACGAGGCCTGTTCCACAGCCTCTTTTACTTGTTATTTGTATAACGTCAGACCCAATCAAAACGCACTTACCATCGAGCACAGACGCGCGTCGCCTCCTCGTCCCCCATAGAGTTAAAGATGTTTGGGGATTTAAACACTAAAATGAGTCCGGAGAGCCCGGCGTGAACGTGTGCACTTTGACACTTGTTTTTGTTCCAGTTTCGTGAAACAGAAAATGAAAGTCACTAGTGTCACCTCCCTCACAGCCACCAGAGGGCGCCACAGGACTTGTTTTGAATCTATTGCGGGAGCTTTATTTTGCACTTTGAAATACAAACAAAAAGAGAAACCGTCCAAAAATGACTCATGAAATCAGCTTCTTTTCCTTGAATGAGGTGCAAAGCAGAAAGTTCACCTTAAGTGCTTGATTTTGATTGTGTTAACTTATTTAACCAGTAGTCACGTGCGTAAAACACAAATCAATCAGAAAGTAGTTTCCAACTTGTCCTAACACTAGAAGTAGTGGTCTACTATTATTATTATTAGTAGTAATTTTGGTAGTAGTAATAGTAGTAGTAGCCTAGTAGTTATAGTAGTAGTAGATAAGTAGTAATAGTAGTAGTAGTAGTAGTAGTAGTAGTAGTAGTAGTAGTAGAAGCCTAGTAGTAGCAGAAGCCTAGTAGTAATAGTAATAGTGGTAGTAGCAGCAATAGTAGTAGTAGTAGTAGTAGTGGTAGTAGTGGTAGTAGTGGTAGTAGTCTTTCAAATACATGGGCTTCTTTTGACTTCTACTTGAGTAATAATGGTACAGTGGGTGATGCATTGTAATTGTCCAGACTTGATGTTGTGTATAGACAGACTTATGGACTGTCATGAAACAAATACATGACCAGTAAAAGTCGTACATCAACATGTACCCCCTGAACCCAGTACAGCACACAGCTCAGAATTAAACGTGTGTACATCTGAACTAAAGTGCTTCAGTACGTTTGAATATTTGGTAGTATTGAGCTGCACTGTGTTTGAATTCATAAAGAAATTGCAAACAAGTTCAAGCCAAAAAGAGACTGAAGCTTATTCCTGTTTTAAGCCAAACTATTAAATTGTCTGGCATTTTTGCAAAACACTCTGAATATATTTTATTGCACTTTCCAAAGGATGCACTGACTTGTATGTGAACTTGGGTAACTATAATAACAGTGGTGGAAGGTAACACAGTAAAAGAAGTAAAGTACTGTACTTAAGTAGAATTTTTAGGTATCTGTACTTTACTTAAGTACGTTTTACAGTGGATACTTTTTTTTACTTTTACTTCACTACATCTGAGAGCAGTATCTGTACTTTCTACTCCACTACATTTTTGAACTGGACTGAAAAGTAAAAAGTACTTTTCATATGATTTGAGGCGTTATTTTTACCATGTTCGTGTTAACATTCTGACTGAAGTTTTCGAGGTCAAGCTTAGACTTTGGGCAAACAAAAATAAATACACCAAATTCATGAGAAAAAAAAATAAAAAAATTGCTTCTTGTATTGCTACTGTCGACCAAAATCTGTATTATTTTTAATCAATATTACTACATTTAACACATTAACAAATTAACACATTGTTTGAAATACTTTTACTTTGAACTCTTAAAGTACATTTTAAACGGGTACTTAAATATTTTGACTTAAGATGATTTTTTTCATGAGATACTTGAGTCCCTTTTTACCTATGTATCTGTACTTTTACATAAGTAACAAAATCGAGTACTTCATCCAGCACTACTATAATACAAAAAAAAAAAAAAAAAGAAAATGAACTGAGAGGTTTTAAGGTGTTGATGGAGTTCGCCTGTTGGAGCGTGTGAATATGAGGTTATTGTTAATGCTCATTGCCTTGAAACAGTAAACAGTTTTCGCATTAAGACGATTGTGTACTGCAGTTTACATTTGGCGACCTCATTATCAAAAGTTCATTATGTATTTATGAAAATGTATATGGACTTATTTTATAATCCTCAAACAATGAATTCTTGGAACGAGCCAAAACAGTGCTTAGTCCAGCTCTGTACAGCAAAAGTTTGTTCAAAAGTTACTCTAGTATTATTGTGCCTGTACAAATATGTCGCCTGCATTTGACCCATCCATCAGTGTCACCGTGGCAATCTGTCAGAAGCATGGGACCATCTCTAGAACTTGAGCCAGACTATAAATGTGTTAAAAACAAACCCCTCAGACTTTTCAGCTGCCTTTTGTCAGACTAAAAAAAGTACTCCAGTTCAAAAATGTAGTGAAGTAGAAAGTACAGCTACCTGCTCTCAAACGTAGTAAAGTAAAAGCAAAAAGTATCCATTTTAAAATCTACGTAAGTAAAGTACAGTACTTTACTACTTTTACTTTTGTTACGTTCCACCACTGGGTTTGAAACAGGTTGAACATGCAAACTCCACACAGACAGTCAAACCTGCACATGAATGTACTGCTACTTTGGAAGTGAAAAGTAAATGAAGCAGTGAAACTTTCAATTTAACATTTGTGAAACCAATTTCTGTCCATTTCTTCTAGTTTTCAGATTCGGTAATCATACTTTGGTTTCAATATTATTTATCACCTTCATTTTTTTTCCAAATGAGTTACTGGACTAACCTCATTCTCCATATTCTATCTCCAACATTTAACTATCGGACAATCTAATTACATATTTGCAGAGTTCATTTGCAAAAACAGATATGTGTCATTTGAAAAGTCATGTGAGGCTTGCAGTTTGCTCTTAGTGCCGTAATATTTCCAAAAGCCAAATGAGTTTTACTGCAAACAAAATATTATTCCATCTCTTCTTGATAAAATCCACTGTTCATCATTATCATTGCTCTATGTGTAGAAGATAGTAATGAAAAGACACTTTTTCAAAATGGAGATATGTCTTTGCAATTAAACTCTTCATATTTTAAGTGACATAATACCTTTAATTAAAGCCAACATTGCATTCTTTTATGTGATTTTCTGCATGTATGTTTGAATCAAAACAAGTGCACACAGTGATCCGTTGTATTTATTGTTGACATTTTCCACTGACCGACAGAGAAGAGAAGAGTGTGTGAGAGAGAGAGAGTGGTAACATGCAGCTCAGTGAAGTCACTGTACAACAATAACATCTGATAGACTCTGCACTGTACAAAGACTTTTCATATTCTGTACAAAAGTATTTATAACACTGTGTACAAACGCCATTGTTCACCATCAGCCAAAACATTAGGACCACTGAGACGAATCACCTCTTCAGTACGGCACCCGCTATCAGGTGTGACATATAAGGCAAATGTGTTCTTTATAATATATAGAAAAAACAACATATTTAAAGGTCCCGTATTTCACAAAATTGACTCTTGTGAGCTTTAAGTCTTGTTATAATGTTGATACCTCATTAAAAAACATTCCTGGAGTTTTGTTTTGTTTCATTCACACATGTTTGAGTTTAGTCTGTGTACATCTCTAAAGCTCAAAATGCTCTGTTTCACCTTGTGATGTCATGCAGTGGTAGTTTTCAATTTAACACCTTTTACCTTTAGTTCAGTACAGATCTGCAATTCCAGGGCTGAAATTATCTAAATGATTCTAGTGAGTTTAAAAACAAAGTGAGGCACTTCCTGTAATATCACATGACATCACAAATGGAACAGAGCCTTTTTCTATTTGGGAAAAGGACTCAGCCTAAATATGCAGGGTTTCTGGGTTAAACGTATAAATGAAACAAAGCAATGTTTCTGATGAGGAAACAACATTATAACATAGATGAGAATATAGCATAATATGGGCCCTTTAAGTGTTTTGAGAAATTATGACGGGTAGACATCTTGGTCAAAGCATCTCCAAAACTGCAGTTGTTGTGTTGTGTGGTGTTCCCAGTCTGCAGTGACCAGTGCCAGTCGTACTCATGTCCTTGTTTCCTCAGCCAGTTACATCTACCAGGAGCAGTGAGTCAACTAGGAACAACCTAGCCTGGCAAACCAGCCCTACCTACTTTCAGTTTGAATGCAGGAGAGTCTGGAAGAAATTTTAGTATGATCCAATCGCAGCCATTTATTTTTATCTAGGTATACATCTCTCAAACGTGGAAAACATGTCAAGCCATCTTCTATGTTTTTTTTTTTTTTAAATTTAATTTTATTTCTTTTATACTTGTAAGTCATGTTAGTTGCGTGTATACTTTTACCCTTCTCTATTAAGTATAAAACCTTTGAATCCATGTACTGTTTTTACACCAGAGATAGTGTTGCATATGTGGGGATGCATATTAGCTGGGTGGTCTTAATGTTATGGCCAATTGGTGTATTATATAGTTTTGTATGTACATGTCTGTATATATCATTCATTTAATCTTTAGAGAAAATGTCCCTTAGCAGCCACCGTAGTTCAACTTTCTTAATATGCCATTTGGTTGTTGCATGTATGTAGACAATACGTTAGCATCTTCCTTTTGGTGCTACAAATCCTGAGAAACATCCACCTCCATGTTTAAAAAATGTCTTAAAAATTGTACAAACACTCACAGTTACAAGAGACCAATTTGCAGGCAAACAGTACAACAGTCATGACCGCTTTTCTGGTCGTTGGCCACAAGAGGGCGACACTGCAACACGTATCAAACTCCCAACAAGGAATTATAGAAAAGAAATTCCACATTTTGGCAGGCACCACACAACACTACCGACCCGGAGTTCATTCACTAACATCGCCCAGAGGTGGCATAAAACTGCATATAATTTAAATATTTGTGATAAGTGAGAAATATTCAACAAATTAGGTTACAGTGGCATTGTTTTGGAAGCTCATTATAAAGTAGTCTTGTTATGATACTAAAATTTCAAACTTGATTTTGATACTAAGGAAATGACTCGATACTTGATACTGACTCATTTTGATACCACGATGATAAAAAAAGGGTCCTTTTTAGATAATAGCATGTAATTTTCAACACTAAATATTACTATTTGGATTCATTTATAATACACCTCTTGTCGTGTTTAATGAGTTTTTTTTAGGATCAATGAGTATCTGATTTTGATACCAGTTTTGGAATTGATTAATATCCAATTTTCGATACTTTTGACAACCCTAATGCAAAGTATAATGTTGAAAGCATAGACTGTATAAAAAAGTGGACTAAGGGAGTGTGACAATTTTTCAATGTAAAGTGAATTGGAGCCAGAGTCGATGGAGCTAGATGTGCGCCCATGATCACTTCCTATTTGGAACGCGGCGGCTAACAGGTTAGCTACGTCCATTTATATATGCAGTCTATGGTTGAAAGCCATTATACAGAAAATAAAAGCAGCTATTGGTTTCTAATCTATATCTGCTGCTGTATAATTCTTTTAACTCTCAACTGAGCTACTAAAACAGTACTATCTCCTAATTTATTGAACTGTAAAATACTGAAAATGTGGACAAACACTTGAATAAAAGTAAAATACATAATGTGTGATAAAGCTACTGCTACAATACAAAAATAAATGATTTCAAAATAAAATTAAATGTAGAAAAATATACTGAATAAGATGGGTACAAGGTATGTACATGAAAGAGCTGTACAATCGTTGGGATTTGAAGAGAGAGAGAGATCCAGATGATGGGGTGAGGTTTTGATAGTCCCGGTCTAGTCTTTGAGGTCCCAGACAGGTCTTGAATTGTGGGTCTGGATTTTGGGAGGTCTTTATCTGGTCTATAGATAGATTGTTCTGGTTGAGTTTTGCGGTCACTACACGGAGCCTAGTCTGATTTTATTGATCCTGGTTCAGTTTTGTTGATCCCAGGCTCATCCTGGTCTGGTCCTGGGTTAGTCCTGGTTGAGTTCGGCTGTCACCACACAGAGCACTTCTCGGATGGGTTCATGGGGGAGCCTTTGGGACAGTGGAAAACTCTCGAGAACTCGTCAAACTGGGACACACTGCCGATGACTCTGCCAGAGGAGACATGAGAGGCTTCAGTCCAAATCACTTAAAGGTGCAATATGTAACTTTTCTGGGAGTGTGTGCCACATGCTTTTATCCATGAATATGTTATTGATTTGTCTGGAATGTTCCACAGTATGGCACAGTATTGTGTAATAGTATGTTAAAGCAGAGCTTATGTTATAACTATGTTATAGTTGTTTTGTCTTCTCATTTATCCTCTCAAAGTTGTATTTGGAGTGTTTGAGTAATCTTTAATCGCTTATTTCCAAGACACCATATTGCAGATCAACCCCCATTTTCACCGGCATACACCCACTCTGATGTACTTACTTCACTCCTTAATTTTATTTTACTAATTATTGATACACACTGGATTCGGCAGTATGGCGTAGTCATTTAGGTACAAGTGAAAAAAAATCCGCTACTTGTTCCTATTCATACGAGACTTGTTGTGATGACGTTTACAGCAACGAAAGTAAGCTGACTTGTTTCTTTTACTAAGTCATTTTAGATGAATATTGCGATTTTAAATGTGCAAATTATAACAGAACGATCCACGAGTGTCATAGACTATAACTATATAACAGACACAAGCACGATAGGTCTTTAATAGTTTTTCAATCACAGGTATTTGTATTGCAAAAAAAAAAAAAAAGTACAGTGAAATACATGCATTCATATGAGTGCAGTCGCCCCTCAACAGATCTGGCCTGTGAGGGGCAACTGGTGTCACTTGACTGTCTCCATGGAGATAGACAAGTTTAATGCCACAATACTGTGGAACTGTCTAATAATGTTACATAGCGCATCTTAAAATCCAGTTCTATTTGAGTCTGCTGGTGCACTTAGGAGGGAAGCAGTTTAAATTCAATCAGCATCTCAAATATTTAAGTTCTACACGACAATAAAAATCCTCACTCGTGCAAATAAATACGAGAAATATTTAGCCCAAAAAATTACAAATAGTTGAGATAGCACTTATATTAACATGCGTTTAGATCCTCCTGTCCTTGTAATATCAGAGTGGTTGCATTCTAAGGTATGTATTGCACTTTTATCTGTTTATTGTCTTGCATCACGAACAGTTGTACTGTATTACAGTTGTACTTATATTATCTTCTTTGTTCATGTATTTGAAGAAATTTATAAACAAGGCCTTGCCTTTGTTCAGTCTCACCCATAGACTGTATAAAGAAGTGGATTAAGTGAGTATGACGTCACCCATAGCTTTCGGCTCCAGCAAAATGAAGCTCACTGAGGTGAGCAGTTATAAGGATGCATTTGGACTTCCATATTTGGAATTCTGACCGCGAGTATCATAGCCAACCCTGAGCTAGACTGTTGAAGGTAATACATCGCTGTTTATCATGGAGCAGGAGCTTGGCAACTCTGTCAATCAAGCTCCATCTTGCTAACACTAGCGGGAAGGAGGCACCTGATTTGTCTGTTAATAATATTCCTATCTTGATTTACGGACACAATAGCAAAATAAAAATATGAGGATCATGTAGAGCGAGTTAATCCGAACATTTTAAGACCAAAATGACGAGCTTGACAGCAGCAGTCACAGGAAGAGGGGCACTTTTTTAATAGAAAGTGAATTAGAGTCGATGGAGGAGAGTTAGCTACGTCCATTTAAATATACAGTCTATGGTCTCACCTGTAGTGTTCTGGGGCATGCTTGTCTGTCAGCAGCTGTAAGTAAATTGACTGAGACCTCCTCTTCATGCACCAGTTCTGACCAACAACAACAACAAAAAATATATTTAAAGTAGAATTATAACATTATAACACTTAAATAAACATTGTAACGTATTTTGTCTTCTGAATTATAGCGCTTTTAACTCACAGAGAAAAGAAATGCAAATTAATCTACTCAGTAATTAGTTCCCTACACACTGTATTAGAAAGAGTGTCTCAGCCTCACCATTCTTACAGTAAGAAATAGTGCATTTTAATAGATTTTAAAGGTGCTTTGAGGGTCATTGTAGCTAATGCATCTTTTTAAGTGGGATAATACTATCTGCTGCATTTGTTATGTGAAATCTTAACCCTGTAATTATTAAACTAAAGATATAAAATGAGCACCATTACAACAGCTAAAAAGGGAAAAGTGTAAAACTAACTAAGCCAACAGGCAGAACCAGACTTACGCAGTACAATCAAAAACCAAATCTGTAGTTAGAGACTAGAGTTAAACAAGGATTATACCAGGGCTAAACCAAATCTAAACCAGGATTATAGCAGGTCTAAGCCAGAATCTAAATCAGGTCTGAACCAGGTCTAATCCAGGAATTTGCCTGGTCTAAATCATCAGAATTATAACAGGTCTAAACCAGGATTATAGCAGGCCTAAACCAGATGCAAATCTGGATCTATCCAGGTCTAAACCAGCATTTATTATAATATATCCAAACCAGATGTGAACCAGGACAGGTGTAAACTCTTAAGCACCACCAAATAAACCCTATCACCAGTCCAGTGGTACTTGCATTACAGTTTGAGAAACACTGCCCTCATAAACAGATTGAAAACCACAGAGTGAGGCATATGGGGGTTTGTACCTGGGCGAATGCGATGAACAGCAGCTGCTCATGGGTGTACTTCAGACCAGGGAGGGGTCTCTCAGGTCCGTGCTCTCTCACCCACTTCTGATAGGCCTGCAATCAAATACAACACACCTCCAAATACAATTCATAGTTTCAAATGTGTTTTAAATAAGGTGAAAACGAGTGGGTGTTTGTAGAGGTCTAAAGTACAAGGTTAGCAGTTTTATGTTTAATAACAGGATATTTTGTTGTTTGCAGGGGAAAAATTGGTACTTCAAAAAATGCCGCCTTTACAATCTGCTTTTGTGTCATTTCAGTAGCAATTACTATTAAAAATATCAGTTTATTTATACTTTGTTTTTCACAACAGACATTTCCGAAAGGTGGAATAAGGTTACACTTAGAGGTTAGAGTTATATTAAAAGGTTTTCTTAAGACAAAAAGCAAAAGAGAAAATGATAATGAACATCACACAGGACTTACATAATAGGAAAGCTTGAGTCCTCCCATGTCAGCGATGTTTTCTCCTAAAGTGAGTCGCCCGTTCACCTGGACACATAAAAAAACATTGAATGCATAAAACTATGAGAAGAAACAACTGATACGTTGTTATGTTTGCATTTTATTCAACATGCAGATAGATATAGATGCAAATTGTTACTAAATGTTTTTAAATGTCTGCACTCTTTTTTGTCCACTGTATTTGAGGAAGTCACTGCAGCTCCACCCAGAGCCCTGAGGTCACCTGATCAGCTCCGGCTGGCTGTGCTCAGGGCCAGGCTATGGCTACAGACTATGGAACAGCGCCCTCTGCCTGTCAGAACCTCTCAGTCTTTAACACAGTTTAAGACTAGACTGAAAACCCATCTCTTCTCCCTGGCATTTAATAGTAGCTAGACAGGATATCTTTGTGTTTTATTGTTCTTTTCCTATGATATTTGTTTTTGTGGGTTTTTTTTACATTTATGTGAAGCATTTTGGTCAGCTGAAGTTGTTTTAAATGTGGTATGTAAATAAACTTGAATTGACTAAATATGTTATATAGGAGTAAAAATGCTGCCCCCTTTAAATTGAAAATATGTTGTCAATCTCCTGTAGGCTGCTAGCATTACTGTGTTCTTGGGCAAGACACTACACAATTTGCATAAATGTGTATGTTTTTGAGGGTTGCAGATTTAGCTTTGGGTGAAACTGGAAAGTTGTGCAAGTTATGTATTTGCCTATTTGCATTCCCTACCTAAATAAAACAAATACAAGGATCATTCTGGGCTTTTAAATGATTCCCAGTACCTTTTCATTGTTTATTTTTTAATTAAACAACTTAAAGCAACTGTCTTCCTCTAGTATTTTCTAAAGTTATTACACATTCATTGCAGAAATGCGCCCTATCCTTCTGCACAGCCCCACCTTCTGGTTGTAGACGGTAAAGTTGTCATAGAGTTTAACAATGCACTCTGCCTTTCTCTGGAACTGCCTGTAGGAGTCCTCGGTCCACCACTGCTGCAGATTACCAAAGCGGTCGTACTGGCCCCCTGGAGACATGAACCATTTCAGCACTGAGGCCAGGAGAGGGCAGCAGTGAGTTAGCAACGGGATCACACAATCTGCAACTGCCTTTTTACAGTCCACAGAGCTGCCAGATGTGTATCATTATAATATGATACTAGCAACTACACGTCCATTGTTTGGTCTATTGAACTTTGAATGGGTTTCAATTTGGAGAGTTTGCACCTCTGTGGACTCTAAGCAACAGCTGAGATTGTGTTGTTAAATGACAAATCTCAGAAGTGGAATAAGTAACCAGATTTAAAGTTGCACTATGTCACTTTTTTTGGCAGAAGCTGCTCTACCTGCTTGTCTCCATGTAAGTGGTACCTTCATAAAACAGCTGATGCAACAAGGCCTAGTTACAGGCCAGATCTGTGGAGCGGTGAGCCCACCCACAGTAAGAATCCATGTTTTTTCAATGTATTTTTCAACACCCATGAAATAAATCCAAGAGCAGTTTAAAGCCATACTCTGGAACATTACAGGCAAAGCAATAACATCAGCAGAAGATGTTAAGCAGGTAGTGAACATTCCACCTACAAAGTTAGATAGTGCACCTTCAAAACTACTGCAAATACATAATTGGTATTTGTGTGTTTGTTACTTTCCACTTCTGGTATAATTATTAGTTAAAACATAATTGTATATGTATACGTATGTATATGGATAGAACACAAAATATGAACGATGGAGGTTCAGTGATAAAATGCCTATTCAGGGGAGTTAACCCGGGGACTTGTTGTGAGTATGGCTGTAGATATGTTCAAAACTAAACAAGGACTAAACCAAGACTAAGCCAGAAATAAGGCAGGAATAAGCCAGAACTAAAGCAGGACTAAACAAGGACTAAACTAAGATTAAATCAGAACCAAACCAGAACTAAACCAGGATCAGAAAGCTGTAAATGGGTCCAAGAGAAAACTAGCAGTAAGGAAGGAGTGAACCAGGACTAAACCATGACTAAACTATGGCTATATCAGGACTAAGCCGTGACTAAACTAGGACTAAGCCAGGACTAAACAGGGACTAAACTAAGACTAAACAAGGACTAAACTAAGACTAAATCAGAACTAAACCAGGATCAACAGGATGTAAACGGGTCAAAGCGAAAACCACGTCTAAATCATGGCTAAACCGGGACTAAACCAGGACTAAACCAGGACTAAACCAGGACTAAACTGGGATGAACAGGCTGTAACTGTCAGAATTCAGACTTGCACACACACAGTAGATGAATTTGTAGTGGGAGTGATACAGCTGTTTAGCATTTCTTATACAGTTTGGTTGGTTTTGTTATGAGTATAGTATACAGTTGCATGACTCTTACCCCAGTCGTCGTATCCATGTGTCAGCTCATGGCCTATAATTGCCCCTATTCCTCCATAATTCAAAGACCTGCAACACAAATGAAAAATCATCATTTAAGAGGGCGTATTCTGCCCGAAGATGTTCTATATGTCATCCATGCCCCCATCTTGTGGAACGCCCTACCCAGCATATCAGAGACTCATACACACTCACCATCTTCAAAAAGCCCTGAAAACTCGCATGTTCAAATCTCCTTTCAGATAACTGCATCTCCATGATCTTGATCTGTTGTGTTTTGTCTTGAAGTGTATGAAGCGTCTTTGAGTGTCATGAAAAGCACTATACAAGTGTTATGTATTATTATTATTAAGACATTACAACAGTGATAGTGCTCTGAAGGGGCAGAGACTTAGCATGGAGAGCGAAGGGAGGGGGGACTCAGAGCGATTAAAAAAGTGAAACTTATAAAACATGTTATTATGTGCGTTTTCAGCATTTTCAAAACAACAAAAGGTAACATGGTAATCTAAATATGTAATGTGTTAGCAGTTAATACTCCATAATACCCCTTATTTAACATAAATAAGCATATTTTTGGAATGTTTAAAATCTATTTTATTTGATTTTACTTTAAACCTAGTAACATGTTCACATGCTGTCCACCCAAAGAACAAAAACTACTGTCCCTGCCCCAGTTTCAGTAGGTAATATGGGGACTCGTCTTAACAATCGAACAGCTGAAAATAAACCGTGACTGATCAACAAGTGAGTTAATTTCAAAATAAAATCTAAACTGAAACATAATGGCAGTGGCTTATTGCTGGGGACTGTAAATGGAGTTCTATTTTGTATCTAAAAATTATAAAGCTCAATGCAATTACTGTCCTCAGCCAAAAGCCATTTGTTCGGTAGAAAGCAGCGCACAAACACATTCAGATAATGATCACCTTCAAATGCACTATTTTTTCATTCATTTGTTGCACTATTTTAATCACTATTAGGAAAATGTTGCCAGGAATGATCTGTTAAGAAACGAAAATCCTACTTTGGCAAATAAAATAAAATAGCATTATAACAAATGCTTTATTGGACTTTTATGTGATATGTGCCCAAACTGCTTTAAACATGGTCAGTGGTGGAACATAACAAAGTCAAAGTAGTTAATTACTGTACTTAAGTACACATTTTAGGTATCTGTACTTTACTTAAGCACATGAAAGCTCTGAAGTGGATACTTTATACTTTTACTTCACTACACTTGAGAGCAGGTATTTGTACTTTCTACTCCACTACATTTTTGAACTGAACTGAAACGTAAAAGCATTTTTTTATTATTGTTTAAGACCTGCTGAAAGGCTGAGGGTTTTTTTTTTTTTTCCAAAATTATACAAATGAAAAGCTAACGAATCAGCTAAAAAAAAAAAAAAATCAATTGCTTCTGCTGAATAAAATTCAACACAAATTTTTATTTTTTTATTAGATCTCAAAGAGTAATTTAATGCAGATTTTAAGTAGATGTTGTGTACTTGATATTTCATGTGATACTTTTACTTGAGTATTTTTCTGCTCCAGTATCTGTACTTTTACTTAAGTAACAACACTGAGTACTTCATCCCCCACTGCACATGGTACATTCTTCATTCACTTCACAGTTGCCCTGGGGCAGACTAATGTAGCTGCCTTAAATGCCACACCAGTTTAAAACTGTGGAATTAATCAAAATCAAGATCAGGATTCAGTCATGTTTAATAGTCACTGATATGCTATGGTCTTTTTAATCGAGTGGTCTCTCCATGGGCTTCAGCTTCCTGTTCTGTTCCTGCTCATTTTGAGGGCAGTCGACCTTTCAAAATGTTTAGTTTTGAATTGTTGGGTACAGCCAATCCCCTGTCAGTAAAAGCATGCAGTTTGGAGCAGAGTTCTGACTTTGGGTTTAAAAAATGTTGACTATTTTTGTGTTAAGTGGCACTGATTAAAAGTCTGTCTTATTTACATTCATGACATCAACACTGAAAGCCATTTTTATTTTATTTCTGAAAAAAAAAAAAAAAAAAATTGAGGAAAACAATTTTGATTCATTTTTTGCCATATTGCCCAGCCCTACTTCAATTATGTATATTAAATAAATCTCATAGTTACAATGACGCAAGCAATCATACATGAGGTTAGTACATGTAACTACCACCTGTACTTTTGCTCTTGTACGTGTAAAAAAACTTTAAGTACAGATTTTGAAGTCATCGTTCATATTTTTTCCCTATTGTACCTTTATCTTACTCTCTCCTTTATTCCTGTTTGCGATCAGCAGTGTGTGTGGTACATGCAGATGCAGGGAGGATGTTTATCAGATTTGTTGAGATGGCTTTCTGACAGCTCGTCAATGGCCCTCCTTACACTGTCAGACCCCAACAGACTCACTGGCTCAGGGAAGACTCTGTGTACTCAATATGAACGTGTGCAATCAATGTTATGTAACTAGTAAAGGGTTATATCGCATAAATGAACTAAGCCAGGATTAAATTAAGGCAAGGACACTAGAGATGTGACCCAAACTAAACCAGGAAAAACCAAGGCATAAACCTGGACTAAACCAGGACTAAACCAGGACTAAACCGGGACTAAACCAGGTGTAAATCAGGATGAACAGGCATACATACGCCAGGAGTAAACAAGGAGTAAACTAAAACTAAATCAGAACCAAACCAGGACTAAATCTGGAGGTATATTTGGATGTATTATTAGTATTATTTGATTGTTTGTTAACCTGCCCGGGCACTGCAGATGGAAACTAGCTTTAGCTAAATCTGGAGCAAAGCATCTCTTCTTTTATGAGAATAATGTGTTTGCACATGGTCCCAGTTAAAATAAACCAGTAAACTAAAGAAATACAATTTTGTTCAAAAGTTACAGTTAGTGTACAAGAGTGAATCTAATTAAGAAGTACCCACCTCAACATATCCCCATGTACAGTGGTTGAAGTAAAAGTAGTAAAATACTGTACTTAAGTACAAATTTTAGGTATTTGTACTTTACTTAAGTACATTTTAAAGTGGATACTTTTTACTTTTACTTCACTGCAGCAGGTATCTGTACTTTCTACTCCACTACATTTTTAAACAGGACTGAAAAGTACAAGTATTATTTTATTATTGTTTGAGACCTGCAGAAAAGTCTGAGGTTTTAATTTGCGCAAACAAAAATATACAAATAAAAACAGCCAGAAAAAATCTATTCAACTGCTTCTGTTGAACAAAATTCAGCACAAATCTGTCTCAAAATCACTACATTTGAACTTTATAAGAGCTGAAATTGTGCAAAATACTAAATAGGTACTTTAATACTTTTACTTAAGTAGATCTTTTCATTTGAGACTTTTACGTAAGTATTTTTTGCCCTGGTATCTGTACTTTTCCTTAAGTAACACAACATTGAGTACTTCTTACAACACTGCCCACTTCTTCCACTGCCCAGGTAATAGACTTATTACTGATGCAAGGCAGCAGTTTATGGCAGCAGTAGTTATTGCCTCTAATGAAGATGTAGAAAGGTTAGCTAATGCACAACCCGCTATGCTACCACCTACCCAATTATCTCACATTGAAAAGCACTGCGTTTATTTACAAGGCTTTTCTCTGGGGAAATACAAAGAGATGTGTTGTAAATAGTCCATATTGGCTTAATACACTTTGTACTATAATGAAGGTACCTGCTAACAAGGGCTGGTGCAAACTGCGTCTTTCTCTCAATTAATGCCACGTTTGTTTATAAGTCCACGTAGCTCCTGTTCAAACTGGATTTCTTACTTTATGAACTTGGAAAATACCAGTTGTTTTATAATTAGTGATTGAGAGTGGCTTTGGAAATGTAATCCGCAACAGATTTTTATTCACAAGTTCATTTGCTTTGTTGTTAACAGGGCAGTGTGTATCAGCGGTAATGAGAGAGTCCTTTGTTGGTTTTCTTTTTTTAAATTTTAGGATTACTGATCTAACTGAGCCATTTGTAAATATACACAGTAATAGTGTATCAGAGATTGAATTTGCAGTTGTCCAAATGCAGATGTTTTAATCCAGTTTATGGTTCAGTTTCGGTTTTGACACTCTGAGTATCCCCTCCTTTTGCTCTCCATGCTAAGTCCCCCCCCTTCAGAGCACTACCACAACACAATCAACGTGCATCCTGCTAATGAAACTATGGTACATCACATCAGGTTTGTCAAGTTGTAATGTACTGTTTTGTATCCTGCTTTTGTATATTTATGGAGAATTGTCGTGTGAGAGCATAGGTGATGTAGGCTTGTGGGCGGAGCCTAGTACAAGTTATACTGCAAAACGTAAGAAGGGTTCGAATAGGGTTCTGAGAGAGATCGCTAGGTAACTGAAACTTGCATGGATGATATATAAAACCTCTTGAGGCATGTTTTTTGATGAGGGAACAACATTATAACATGGTAGATGTTAGGTAGAGTTATATGGGCTCTTTAATATCTCCGTAATTACTGGGCATATGAAAAATAATGGCGAGGTTCAACAATTATAACTTTCCTGGTCAGATATCAAAACTAGGGAATAAAAACTTGCAATATATGCCGAAAAGCAAAACCTGGACTAAACCGGAACTAAACCAGGACTAGAACAGAGTCAAAACCTGGACCACACTGGGTTCTAACCGGGACCATACCGAGACAAGTGTGACAGCACCCACAGACCCTTGCCCTCCAACTGAAATGAACAAAATGTAATTCCAATGCTCAATTTATGAATTTATGCTCAGTGAATGCTTTTACCACACTAAATATATCCAGCACACTGGCTGTATATCTGGTTTCAACTGTTCAGACTATTTTTAAAACCAGCTGCGTATTCATATTTCTAACTGAACTAATACAGATTTAGTATGGAGGGATAATGGACTAAAAGCTTTTCAACTCTGACAGCCATACATAATAGGACCACTTTTGCACCAAAGATAATGCATATGGCAAAGATGGCAGCATCGATTCAGTTGTAAAGTTTTGTTCCCTTCACATTTTTAATTAATATAAACATTTAATGGCCAAGTATTTTTTAGTAGTAGTATTGGTGATTGTTTTAGTTGGCAATCGTATAAGAGTAGTAGTAGTAGAAGTTTCAGTTAAGTTAGTGGTGGTAGTCAATGTAGTAGTGTTGTCAGGATACACAAATGTCAAACTTGATTTCGATACTAAGGAATAAACTCGATACTCAACACCAATTCCGATATCACAATGATAATAAACACGCTCTTTAGACATTAGAATGTAATTTTCAACATTAAATCATAGTACTTCACTCTAAAGCTATTCAGAAGTAAATTTCTGTCCAGTGAATGTGACTTTTTTAGTATTGATACCTGTCAAATCAGTATCTAGTTTTGATACTGTTTTTAATATATGATTTTGATACTTTTGACAACCCTTTGAGGCAGTATAATTGGTGTTGGTGGTACTAGTAGCAGTAGTATAGAATAAAATGGAGAAGATGAACAGCTTTAAAAAAAAAAAAAAAAAAAACTGAATTTAACTACTGATAATTACTCTCAGTACCTTTATATTTCTTACTTGAATAATAAACATTTTGAAGAAACAGTAACATAAAATGATGTTCTGAGCCTCCCTATGGCCGCTCCAGCTGATTACACACAGGGCTCTTGGTTTGTGCCCTTCACTGACACCTGTCCCGTTCGCAGGACCTTGTGGCTAATTGAGCGCTCGGTGGCTAGTTATACTTCCCTGATCAGATGTGCTGGGACTTAAGGGGAGCACAGGTTAGACAGATGCACCTAGCCTTTAATGGCCTTGGTGTTAGCAGTACTGCCCCCCTGTGGTCAAAGGAAAAACAGCGAGGATACAGATTGGTGGTACTTACTGAGGGAACTCTGGGTTGTAGAGAGTTGGCTGAAGGATGCCGGCAGGGAAAACTGAAAAAGAAACACAGATACATTTAAAATATATACCTTTTATTGTGGTTGTTACTTGAAGTGGTTAATAGTAGGCACAAGATATGACTATTCTACACACATGAAAAGATTGCAGTGTAGTTTAGCAACTGCGGTAGAGACTAAAGAGGCAGAAAATTAGCAGCATGTGTTGAAAAGTGCAAAAGTTTTAATAATTTTGGACCATTTATTTTTATGGCAAACTAAAATAAATTTATTTTTTGGTACTACTACTACTTTGGAAACAGACCTGTTATGCGAAATGGACTTTTCAGAGCTTTTAGCCATGTTATAGTTATTTCCTCTACCCTCTCCAAACTGTATCTGGAGTGATTCGTGCATGTTTGAGCAATCTTTAATCACCTGTTTTCAAAACGCCATTTTTGCCGATCAATCCCCATTTTCCCTGCCACTGGCACACGGCCACTCTAATGCGGAAGTTGTGGACTTTTATTAAGTTGTTTTAGATGAATATTGTGATTTAAAATGTGCAAATTATAACGTAGTAATCCAAAGGTCCCACAGATAATAACTATAGAGCAGACACAAGCACAATATGTCTTCTTTAATTACTTCTGTACATCATCAACCATTTCTGGCAAAAAGCCTCTTCACTAGAATTATAAATATGAAGAGAGAAGAGGAAGTAACTCCAAAGGTTAGAAAGAGTAACTGTGTTTTAAGTCTATTTATCAGCAGAGGTCTGGCTTTAAGCCTAGATAACAAAGAACATGTGATTTATCCAGCTTTACCCCTGATTCTTGGTTCACTTTTTTCCCTCTTTTAAAAGAAGGGCTAAGACTTGATGAAAAGAGGCTGAGAAACATAAACACAGTTACAAAAGCAAGTTGCATGCAGTACCCATAGTAACAAAACAAAATTTGAAATACATTTTGTGCAATTATTTATTAACTTCAATTATGTGATCGCTCTCCGGTCACGTGCAGTAATAAAAGCATGGTTTTGATCTGTATTTTTAATTTAACCTCTGTTTTATCAGGAAGTTAACCCCACTCCCACACTTTACAGGGAAGGTGAACTATCTTGCCAAAAGACACAATGGCAGTATTCATAGTAGTGGTCATTTCAGTTTTTACATTACACTTTGCTAACACCAAATGCATATAAATGGAAATATTTTGGGCTTTGTACCTGATAGAGAGGCACACATTGTTGTGAATAGTTAGGATACTCTGAATCCATTAGGAAAATTAAGAATATGTTTGGACCAGTGCAACCTGTTTAAAATCAACCAGCTCTGTTTTGGGCAATTTTAAAGGTCTTATATTATACAAAATTGACTCTTGTGAGCTTTAAGCCATCTTAGAACCTTGTTACCTCATCAAAAACATACCTGGAGTAATGCTTTGTTATTAGTTTGTCTACATCTCCAAGCTCAAAATGCTGTGCTCCACCTTGTGATGTCATGTAGTGGTAGTTTTCAAGTTAACAGCTACTTTTGTTCAAATGAGTCTAGTGAAGGCGCATGGAGTTTAAAAACAGAGTGGAGCACTTTCTGTATTACCACATGACATCACAAGGTCGAACATAGTGTTTTCAGTTTGAGGCATGAAATCAACCTAAATATGCAGGGTTTGTGTGTTAAACATGTGTGAATGAAACAAAACACAACTCCAAGTATGTTTTTGATAAGGAAAAAAGATTATTATATAAAACTGAAAATAATGTAATACGGGCCCTTTAAGACAGCAAAAATCAGGCACAGTGCCATTAGCAAACATATATTGAAAACCACCATTCCTCATCACTCTCTTGTTACTGCCCTACACAAAGCGTGACACAGACTTCAGTCCGGACATTCTGCTCCTTTGGTCATTTGTAACTTTAGACTTTAATTTTCCGGGGGGCAGTTTTATGGATTGGGACTTTGTGGATTTGGCTCTTTGCACAGACGCAATGCCAATATCACATGGAGAAATTAGCTCAAACTTTTCCCAACTTTTCACATTGGACTTACAGTGAACTTCTGCATTGATTACACTTTGTTTGGCAAATCAGCTGCTGTAGTTATAACTCCAGTTGGCAGGCTTTGGGAGAATTGTATTGTAACTGTCAATAAAGGAGAATATATAGTACGTCCACTCCATAGACTGTATATGTAAATGGACAGAGTTAAATTGGTCTTAAATTGTTCATATTAACCCGCTCTACATGATCCTGGTGTTTATTTCGCTATTAAGTCCATAAATTAGGGTGTGAACATTCATAACAGACAAATTAGGCACCTTCTTTCCTCTCGCTAGTGTTAGCAACAGGTTTGATAAACAGAACTGCTAAGCGTCACAGCCTCGCACCAGATTGGCTCTTTGGTTGCTATGATACTCGCAGTTGGAATTCCAAATATGGAACTTTGCTCCAAATATAACTATAACTGCTAGCCTCGATGAGCTTCATTCGACTGGATCCGAACACTATGGGTGACGTTACACTCACTTAGTCTATGAAAGTATGGTTTTGTTTTATTATGTTACCCTTAAACTTTGTATTAAATACTGTGTCTTAAACAGTGAGGTAAACTTGTAACTTTGTAGGAATGCAACACATGCTTATTTTGAGAAGTCTACACTGACACCTGTTTCTTCTGAGACATGATATAGCTCTTCATTTTCAGGTTGACAAGAGGCCTTGTAATACATCTTTACAGTGACAACGAGCATCTTTTTAGGGACGCATTCTACCCCACTGTATATTGATAACAGTCAAGAGCTATGTAAAACGAGTTAAGTTCTTAATAGGACCTGCCTTCTATAGGCAGTACCTTTCTCTGGCTATAAGTACTGGAAAAACTCCCTTAAAACACAAAGCATGTGCCTGCTGTCTGTAACTTCATTCATCTGATCAGATAAACTTCTTTCAACTCTCTACCTGGTCTGCAATCTCTTCCTTCACGATTACAGTCTATTTCTATAGTCTGTGGTTTTGTCTGCCATTTTTTTTGTAAATGTCAATGATTTGGGATGCAATTTTAATTTTTATTTTTTCCACAAAATTATAACCTTTATTTTTCATAATTTTTTGTCTTGAATACACTGAACCATGCCTGATTGTCCAATAAGTTTATGCTATTTTATAAATCTAACAAGTGTATTATCTCCACCTCTTCTTACCAAAGACTAACATGACTGTTATCAAAGAGCCTACCGGTATATTACAAAACAAACGTACCTGGAGTTGTGGCTCGTTTCATTCATACACATTTAACACACAAACTCTACATAATTCTCAAATGGAAAACACCCTGTTCCACCTTGTGATGTCATGTGGTAATACAGGAAGTATTCCACTGTGTTTTTAAACTTCACACACCTTCACTAGAATCGTTTGGATTATTTCAGCCCTGGAACTGCCAGTCTGTCCTGAACAAAAGGTAAAATGTAGCTGTTGAATACTACAACATTTCATGACATCACAAAGTGGAACAGAGCATTTTGAGCTTTAGACATGTACACAAACAAATAATAAAGGGTTACTCAAACGTGTGAATGAAACAAAACACAACTCCAGGTATGTTTTTGAGAAGGTAACAAAATTATAACACGGATAAAAGCTCAAAAGAGTCAGTTTTGTGTGATATAGGACCTTTAATGAAACACATATGACATAAACCTAAACCAGAGTTAACCTGTGCTGTAGGTGTGGAGTGAGAAGAGGTCCACAGTGATCTCTGGGCCATGTCTGTATTTGTCTCCTGTCTCTCTCTGTGTGTCTGCTCCCAAGCTTTAGCTCATGAACACACCACTGACTCTACACAAAGAGATTTAATCCTGGAACAGACAGACTGGACCAGCCCCGATCCAAACCAAGAGAAAATACGAGATTTTAGAGTTTGTGCGGTCTCTAAGTTAAAAGTGCAGTATGTAACTTTTCTTGTATGAACCTGCTTCTGGCCTTTTATCCATGGCAATGTTATTGCTTTGCTTGAAAGTTCTGGAGTATGATATTATATGTATATCTATCAGGATTCATATAATTACATATATTTTTATTGCTCAGAAATAGCTTAAATCAGGCATTCTTACTGGGAGAATGGTTGTCTCTCCACAGATCTGAACTGTAACTTGGCTTGTCTTGTCTCTATATGATTACTGTGATACTGTGGAACATTATAGGCAAAGTATGAACATCTCCACGGATACTGGAAAGCGCCCTCCACTGGAACATGTATGCTTTGCACCTTGTTCAATTCACATTCAAAACAATAATTTCCGTAACCAAACAGATGAGAGGGACGATTAGTACATTTATTACCCAAAACCCAGTGTGGGAGCTAATGCATTCACTTATTTATTCATAAGTGTGCGTATTTATACTGCTTATACAGTTTAGTATAAAAATATACACACACTGACCCAGGGTTAGTTATTGTATATGTTCACCAAAAGTTATACAGTAACTACACATACATACATGTTTATACAGCTTTAAAGTTTGATTTAGAGAATACATCCACTTTGGAAGGAACGTCTGGGAATAGAGCTTCTTAATATGAAGCTATCTCATTCTTGATAAATAAAATAGCATTAAATATGTATTCTCTAAACAACCCAAAACGTTGTAACACTATCACAACATTTACTGATATAAAACTACATAAACACACACTATTCACTGAACTGTATTGCATTTATATCTGAATGAAAATAATATCAAGTATTGTATTGAGACCTTTATGGATTGTCCCAAGTTTGTTAAAGGTCCTATATTTCACAAAATCGACTCTCGTGAGCTTTATCCCAATGTTGTTACCTCATTAACAAAATACAAATAGTACAAATCCACCAATACTGTCATGAAGTGGTAGTTTTCAAGTTAACGGCTACCTTTTACCTTTTGTTCACTAGATATTATCAATTCCAGGGCTGAAGTTCCAAATGATTCAAATGAAGATGTATGGAGTATAAAAAAACATAATGGAGCACTTCCTGTATCACCAAATGACACATCACAAGAGTTTGTGTGTTAAACAAGTGTGAATGAAACCAAACACAATTCCAGGAATGTTTTTGACGGGGAAACAAAATTTTGAACAGAGATAAGAAAATTGGATAATATAGGCCCTTTAAGTCTTATTTATATCTTGTGTCTATCAAGAGTGTGGTAAGTGCATGCTAGTCTCAGCCTTTCTTTTGTGCAGACACAGACATCTGAGCTTCTTTGATTAAGTGTAAGACAGAGGAGCATAAGGTGGAATGACAATGTTGTTTGTGTTCTTATCAGTATGTACCATAGACATCACGCACTCACCCATTTGGTTCTTGTTAGGGAGGTAGTAGGCATTAAGGGCCTGTGGAGGAAGAAGCCACCTGAGGAGAGAGGGAAGGAGAGAGGGAAAGAATGGGAAGGAGAGAGAGCGAGATGAGATTCCTTATACAGAATCACAATCACAAATCACCCTCTATAACTGCTCTCCCAAAACAAAACACATTGTACCAACTGCCAATGTTCTTTTCGTTCCTGAGGTGAAATATTAAATGTACTTTCTCATACTAAACTGGTGACACATCCATGAGGGTAAATCAAGTTTTGCAACAAGACAATAAAATCAAATTGTGATCTGATTCCTATGAGAATAAGCAGAGACACTTTTCTAGGTGCTTCTCCTATTGATCAATCTCTGTCATGATTTAAGTGAGTGACAGGTGACAGTGAAGTATGAACTCTCAAATAAAACATACTTTTTGTTATTACTTAAAAGCAATTTCATTAATAAAAAAAAAAAAACACTTGTGTTTTGTTCCATTTGAAAATAGATTATCTCAATTGCTGAAGTTGTCTCCTTCAAGAACGCTCAATATATTACATAACCACCCAAAAATAGGAACTGGTCCACTGCATTTTTAAATCCAAGCATCTCCACTGGACTCTTTTAAGATATAATTATAATTTACTAGCCAGATTATCATTTCAGAAAATCATCATTAACTGTGCACTATGGAACTTTTCTGATGGAGAAGTCCGCCTCTCGCTCGTCTTGCTCACACTATAGCATTAAACGATGTCTGTGTAGTCCAGGTATGATCTGTAGTAAAAGAAAAATTCAAATCTGACCATTGGACAAAAAGTTGTAGGAGTGAATAGCATTAAACCTATCTCCATGGAGACAGGCAGGTAATGCTAAGCAGTCCAAGTTACAGGTCAGATCTGTGAAGAGGTGTGCACTGTAAGAATCCATGTTTTTATTTTTATTTTTAAAGCTATCCTTATCAATAAAACACTTATAATTGAATAGATGCATGGTAGACAGGGTTAATGCCATACAGTGCAATATTCCAAGCAAAGCAATAAACTCTTAATGAAGACAGTGGGTGGTGGGGCCTCCATGAGAATGGTTGTTTAGTGCACTGTTAACACACCAGCAGTGATATTATTTTAAGCTACAGAAAGTTTAATACCAAAAAAAAACAACAACAAAAAAACCAGGATAAAGCTTTAATATGTGGCATTTCAAAGTAATCGATCTGAGTCAGTATTGATTCCAGCGGAGTAGTGATGTCCTTGTGTTCTGGTAAGGCTGTGATGGCTGTGTACGAGCCACAGTGAGATGGAGCCCAGACGAGAGCTTAGACGCAGGACGAGGGCTTTTTATTTACCTCAGCACCACACTGAGGGAGGGATGGGAGTTTGGGCTTTGGTCATATGAGGTGAGGACACAACTTTGGAAGAGCGTATAGTAAAACATAGATTCATGTTATTTCCAAACCTCGCTAAATTAAAGGTGGACTATGTAACTTTCCTGGTGGAGTGTCAGCCACCTGTTTGTCTCCATGACGATGTCTCCGTACTCCCTCAGTCATCCAGGTCAGGTTCATAGCAAAAGAGTTGAATTCTGTCAACTGGACAAAGTTTTTTAGAGTCTCCATTTGGTGGAATTCAACCTTCTTTTTCCATCTCCATGTTATCGTTTAAACTGGAATGATCCACAGAATTAACCATCTATCTCCATGGAGACAAGCAGGTAACATCAACATGCCAGATCAGATCTCTGGTGAGGTGAGCCCACTCAGTAAGAATACATGTTTTTCTATGGTATTCTTCATTTTTTGCAATAAAAACATCTGTAATTGAATAAATACAGGTTTAATGCTATAATGTGTAACATTACAGGCAAAGCAATTACTTCTAATGTAGATAAGTGTATGTTGAACCTCCCAATTCAATTCAATTCAATTTATTTTTGTAAAGCCCAAAATCACGACAGCAGTCGCCTCTTAGGGCTGAACATGAGAGTTGATTAACCAACAGAATTAGAAAATGAACAATGAAACAGAAACAGACAAACAAATTAATCAACAGAAAACAAGCAATGAATAAGTGTTCCAGAACATCCCCTGTCCTTAAACCCTCCCTCTCGGCAAGGATCTCTCCTTCTCACAGTGAAGGAGAGATCCACTCCCATGGACGGACAGGCTTTAGATGTGTCCAGGACTAAGGCGCATCCAGTTCAAGTCTGTAGGGCCAGAGCCCACTCAGTGAGCCATCCATTCAGGCAAGGCGATCTAGGGTCCAGCCATCACCGGACGACCCCACCAAAATCATTTCTGTATGGCAATTCATGCGTCGTACCCACAACCTTTATATAGCCCTTTTAAAAAGTAACAAAAGCCTTCTGCTGCTTCTGAGCATTCACTCTTCACTGTGATTGGTTAAATCCACCTGTCACTCACCCAAATGACAACAGAGGCTGACCAGACGGATGTGGACGGACAAGGCAGATGCCATGTGTGAGTATTCATGGGTTTCAACATCCTGTTATATACAACATTTTGAGGACTTTTCCTCATTTAAAATATATTTCCTAATACTCTTTTTGAACTGTTAATCGCTATGGAAACTGTCCTATTTTTATTCATAATTCCGAAACCCATGGATAGAGCTGCATTGAAGAGAAAAGCAGTAAATTAGCATGTAGCCCCCTCCCCTAGGCGTGCTGAAACATGGTAGTGTTTACAGTGTGTGGGCTGATGATAGAATGACTTGAATGCAGACTACTATCTTGTTGTCAGAGGCACTATGTCATGGTACAGTGTAAATGTGAGGAGCATGTCCCAGAGCAGTCCTCCTCAGTCTGCCTGCTGCAGATAAGTGCACCAGATGGAGTTACAGTAAATACACACTCGAGCATGTTTTAGGCCTGTCAATGTTGTATTTTCCAGTCACAAAGACGCCATGGAGGATTTGAGGAAAGTGAGTAAAATGTTCTACAAATTACATACTCATTGATATGTAAATATTTAAAGGTCCTATATCACGCAAATTTGACTCTTGTGAGCTTTAAGCCATTTTAGAAAGTTGGGACCGCATCAAAAACATATCTGAAGTTGTTTTTTATTTCATTCACATGTGTCTGAGTAACCCTTTATTATTAGTCTGTATACAACTTCAAAACTGAAAACGCTCTGTTCCACCTTGTGATGTCATGAAGCTGTATTTTTCAAGTTACCTTTAACCTTTAGTTAGGTAGAGATTGGAGATTGGAAATTCCAGGGCTGAAATGATTCAAATGATTCCAGTAAAGGTGTATGGAGTTTAAAAACACAGTGCAGCACTTCTGGTATTACCACATGACATCACAAGGTGGAACAGAGTGTTTTCGGTTTGAAAGAAGAACTCAGTTTAAATTTGCAGGGCTTGTGTGTTAAACATGTATAAATGAGACAAAACACAACTTCAGGTGCAATATGTTTGTGATGTGAAAACAAAATTATAACATACATCAGACAACAGTGTAATATGGGGTGTTTAAAAGTAAACTCCTTATCAGTCTCTGGTGAGGTGTGGTTAGCACTTGGATGGGAGACCACTGGGTGTGGGGCAACAGTCGTTCTAGTGCAAACTGTAACTGTGTCCTTAGGCAAGACACTTCGCCCATATTGCCTGGTACGAATGTGGTATGTGAGTGAGTGTTGGTGGTGGCCAGACGGGCAGATGGCACAGATTGGCAGCCTCACTTCCATGAGTCGACCCCAGGGCAGCCGTAGCTTACCACATCTGAGCATGCAGTGAATGAATATTGGACAAAATTGTAAAGCTGACTTTCCAAAAAGAAGAAAGTATTGTAATGATCTGATATTGTGTGTTTAGTTCTGAGTTGACACCTTGTTTGTTGTTCTTTTAACTGTTTATGTGTCGTTGTTAATGTGTCAATTATCAGAAAATACAGCCAAAAGAAATTTGGCGTTTTTACTTCATTTCAGTATGACTTCATTACATATGCCTCAAAATCTGATTTCTGAGACATTAATAAGTAAAGATACATTATAACTGATGTATAATTGAGACTTACATGGTTTTATCGACCTCTTCGTGGATTTTCTTCACTGATAATTTGATGTTGAACTTGATGCTGTTCAGGATGTTTTTGAAGTAAGTTTTCTCATCCACGTCAAACTGTGAAAACATGAAATATACAGGATCATAACAAATCAAAGTCTTTTATTTATAATATCTGACATAACAAACAGTGGCCTCAGAGCTCTTTACAATCAAACTTAAAACAGACCATTTGGAGTATGTCTTACTGATGTTTCTATGTCAATTTATTTAAATCTGAAACATCCTATCAATTAGTCACACACATCTGGACTGAGCAGCATCCAAACTTTGGCAGATGTGTGGAAAACTGACTTTAAATAGTGACATTATTTACACATTAAACAGCACGATATATGCTTGTACTAATAGTGAAAATAAATTTGACCTTATTTGTATTACACTGCTGCTAAAGGCATAGTTCAGCTATAGCATAAGCCTTGAGCTGTTCATAAGCTCCTCTGTTAGTACACCTCATACTGACACAATGAGGTTACAAGTTCATTTTACAATACTATCTATCTATCCATCTATCTATCTATCTATCTATCTATCTATCTGTCTGTTTCACTGTCTGTCTCTGTCTATCTGTCTATCTGCCAATCTATCTGTCTATCTATCTACCTACCTACCTATATCGGTCTATCTCTCTATCTATCCATGTATCTGTCTATTTATCTGTCTGTCTGTCTATCATCTATCATCTATCTATCTATCTATCTATCTATCTATCTATCTATCTATCTGTCTGTCTAGGCAAGGCAAGGCAAGTTTATTTGTATAGCACAATTCGTACACAAGGTAATTCAAAGTGCTTTACAGAATAAGAAAGACATTGAAATCACACAAATCAAAACAATACAATTCAAACCTGTATACAGGACTTTAACCTGATTTACTATCAGGACTTTAACCTGAACACAGAACCTTTCTTCGTGAGGGACTTTAACCCTCACCGGGGACTCTAACCCCGTAACAATATTACGCACTAGTTGGGGACTCTAACCCCGTGCTTTTATTATTTTTGAGGGACCCAAAACTCCCCAGGGAAGCGCTGTGCGCATGCAGCTACGCAGGGACACGTCTGCTCACTACACCAGTCCACGGTGGGTCGCAGGACTCAAACCTGTATACAGGACTTTAACCTGTTTTACTATCAGGACTTTAACCTGAACACGGCTTCGTGAGGGACTTTAACCCTCACTGGGGACTCTAACCCCGTAACAATACCTTCACCTTTCTTCGTGAGGGACTTTAACCCTGGGACTGGCTATCTGTCTGTCTGTCTGTCTATCTATCTATTTTTTCTATCTGTCTGTCTATCTGTCTATCTATCTCTCTATCTATCCATGTATCTATCTGTCTATCTGTCTGTCTGTTATCCATCTATCTATCTATAATAAAGAACACTCTAACTCTATATAATAATTGTGTTTTGCTTTAACTTTAACTACAAGTTAAAGTTGTAACAAAATAAGACACTGTACAGTAACAAAATAAGACAGGGAGGACACGCTGGAATTGCACAGTTTTAAGAAAATCAAGAGACTCATGGTTCTAATACTAACATTGCATGATTCTGCCAGTGCCTTGCAGAGGTCCGGGCACATTTGGAAGATTCTAGAGACACATTCAGTACTTTATGAGTGCTACCTCTCTCTTTAACTGAGCACTTAAATACTATTATTACACTTACTCTGTGTTAACAGGGAGTCCTTTTGTACAGTGTATTTTAGCCAGAGCTGAATATAATCAACAAGGATGCATCATGATAATGGGGAATAGAAAAGCACTCCCCAGATACTGAGAAAGACAGAGAGATGGAAAGAAAAAAAGAGAAAGAGACAGGGAGGGAGAGGAAAAGGAGGAGAAATAGAGAGAATACAAGCGAGAGAGACAGCGAGGGGGAGGGGAGAAGGGGAAAGGGTGAAGGGTAAAAGGTGAGGAAGCTGAGAGAGAATGTAAAAGAGTGTGAAAGAAAGAGATATAAAAGGGGAAGCAGAGAGAAACTGGGAGAGCTGGGGAGGGAGAGAGAAACAAGGTGATAGAGAAAGAGAGAGATGCAGAAAGAAGCACAGGGAGGGAGGGAATGGAGAAAATACAAGAAGAGAGAAAGTGAGGGGAAAGGGGAAAAGTGGGGAAGCTGAGAGAATGAGAGATTGAAGGAAAAAGAGAGAATAGAAAGAGGTTCAAATGGAGTAAGAGAAAAGAGGAGGCAAATAAAGGAATAAAGAATGTGAAAGAAAGAGCTATAAGAGGGTAAGTTGAGAGAAATTAAGAGAGATGAGGAAGGTGATAGGAAAGAGAGAGATGCAGGAAGAAAGGCATAGAGCGAGACAGAGAGACAGATAGAGAGATAGAGAGACAGACAGAGAGATAGAGAGACAGATAGAGAGATAGAAAGAGTGCTACAGTGTGTTTGGACACTAAGATGTGATGGAGGCTGCAGAGTGGACTGTGTCTGACTCACCCCATATTCTTGATCTATGAGTTCAGGCTTGAGCAGGAAGTCTGGGTATCCAGTCATCACCATCATGTGCTTTAGCTGCAGAGAGAGAGAAAGAGAAAGGATTGAGAAAGTCAGGGGAGGGAGATAGGCGAGATTTGGAGATTTAGAAACAAAGACTGAACAAAAATAGTGTATTAGGACCTCAGATAAATCAACCCAAAAATACAACACGGTATTAACTAGACCAGCCATGTGGGGGGCCAGATGCGACCCTCAGGCTTCCTGCTTTTTCATCGCGTTTTTACTGAAATTTTTTGGGGAAATTCTAGTATCATAACCAAATATTTTTGATATATAGCCTGCCTAACATAAACGTTTCTAGTCTTATTAAAGGTGAGATAGCAGTCAAGCCGAAAAATGGTTACATCTAGTTTGCATGGACTTTAGTGCAGTGTAAGTGCTGTGTTTGTCTTTGTTGGTAACATAAATGTACAAATCTGTGTCATCAATATCACAAGTTTGTACCTGGTTAACACTATGACAAAGAATGTTTACTCATTTTAAAGATCCTGTCACCTTCTTATTTCCATATGTTATTGTTTTGCCTGGAATATAGCACATGTACGGCTATATCCATGGAGACAAGCCAGAGACACCACTATGCAAAGTCATATCTATGGAGAGGTGACACCGCTCACAGTAAGAATACACAATTTTCAAGGTATTTTTGAGAAATAATAAATGCCATAGTTTCCGGCCAATACTAGCATCCCCCAGGTGACGGAACATCCACCAGAAAAGTATACAATGTACACAATGATACTCAAATAAACTATTTGTATTGGTAAATAGGTTTTGATCATGTAACCACCGTTGGAGCACGTCTTCAGCACATTCTTCTATTCATATAATCTTTTTGATACAACTTAACACAGCCATATAGTAACTGTGTGTGTACTGTACACTGCAGTCAGCCCCTCCCTTCTCCCTGTACACACAAATGGACTAATCAGGCAAACCCAGTGAAATGGGATTACAGGCAAGCTCTTTATATTCAGCATGGCCCTATAACAGGATTATAACTGCGTATTGTAAAAGTATTAGAGGGGTATCTGACAGCGCAGTCCCCGAATCACAACTGTGCGGGCGGATTTGGATTAGGAGGTCCTCACTCCTCAATGTCAGAGCCATCAGAGGATCCTATCACCATCTTGACACTCAAAATCTCCGCAAAGAAAAGAAATGTATAATTGAATCTTATTCCTAATACTAATGGGTTTGGACAGATGTGCTGAGGAGGCAGAGTCACTGTAGAACACTGCTCCTCAATTGGATCTTACACTATTAAACTTTATTTCATAGTACTGCATTTGATTTGGATAAGTCTTGCCATAGTTCTGGTTAAAATATGAACTATATAACTTTTGAAACAGAGGATCTGCTACTGGCTTGTCTCCATGGAGATGTTATTGCTTTGCCTGAATTGTTCCACCTTATGGCATTAAATCAATCTATCTTGCATTAATGGCAAATGGTCACATTTTTTCCCACCTTCAAGGCACTCAAAGCACTTTACATCAAGGAACCACTCACCCATTCACACACATATTCATACACCAGGATACGCAGACAACCTGGGCGAGGTGGGTTAAGTGTCTTGCCCGAGGATACATCAACAGCATTCATATCATATCACATTAATATCATTGTAGGTGTTTGTCTTTGATCAGAAATAGCATAAAGAAAAGCATTCTTACTGTTAGCGGACTCGCCTCTCCACATATCTGATCAGTAACATGACCCAGTTTATCATTACTAATTGGCACCAAAGCGCCAAAGCACATTCATAACTGATTGAAGTGATTTTTGCTCACTGACAACGGCAATAAGCCTTTTCTGATTCTAATTTAATGTCATACAGTGGAACATGCAGGTAAAGCAACAACATCTCCGTGGGAAAAGCTCTAGTGTATCTTTAATGTTAGCAGCTGACACTTATGACTTATGTGAATTCTGCAGCTCAAACCTTGGCTCTGGCTGCGTCCTTGGTGGCGTCATCCATCCAGTCCAGCTCTTGGAGGCGCAGGTCCAAAGAGTGCTTTATGTCCTCCACCAGCTCCTGTACCTGTAAACACACAGTATATATATTATCATGTAGTATAAATATTAACATGTAGTATTAACATTACAACACTGTACTGCAGTTAGTTCTATGATTTAGATAAACAAAGTCATTTCAGCATGGTGTGGTGTTCCCAGTTCTTTTTCTGGTATCTATCAAATTGAGAAGGGCTGTCCAGCAGTCAAACGGGATTCAGATACTTAAATTCACATCGCCTTGTCACCACTTATAATCACAGTAGATCAGACAGAGGCCAAAACTACTGAACCTCACCTTCAGAAAGAGACCAGCCTTTTGTTTGTGCTCTCAAGGATTAAGAAACAGCTTCAGTTTAAACTGGGGGTCATTTTAGTCAGGCGTTTAGGAAAAATACGCACTCTTCATAAGGGGTTAAAATATCACAGTAATATTGTTTTTGCAATACACAACAGTTACTGCATGTCACACATTTTTATGATACCATGCAGCCCTGGTAAGAAGTAATAAAAGTGCATGTTTTTTGTAGTCTGCACTCCACCTCAATCCCACCTCTGCTCAGCATTCATTTACTTGTATAAATGTTATGCTTTGTTTCAATAAAATATAATTGTTAATTGAAAGATAGGTCAAGTCTCCAAATGTGTCCCGCTGCACACAGCTGATGTGAGATGGCCCCAAACAGCACAGATCAAGTGTCTCGCGGCCTCAGTTTATTCGGTTTGTAAAAGGTTAATGGGCTGAATTCACACAGGACTTTTCGCTTTTATTGCTACTAAATGTGCTTTATATTGTACCATAAAGACCCACACTGCTCAGGCCTGTTTGTGAACCACATGCTCTGCCCTTTCACACACTGGGCACGTTTACATATGCTAATAAAAATCAGATAACTACAATAATCAGATGATGCAATAATTATATCTAATTTTTGGTGTGTGTGTTTACATTCTTGGTCATGTAACACTTTTTCTAAACTGTGTATAAATTGGTGCAAACTAGGGGAATTTGTTTGCCTGGCTAATCCAGAATGTATCTGTATTTTTATAAGGATTGATATCAGTCTGGCCCCCACGTTGATTCTTCAGTGTGTATTTTATATTTTATGATATTTTTTCCTATACGGCAGACCATGCATGTCCCCGATTGGCTACTCCACATGTCAATCACACCCATTCCAATCATTGGGAGAACCACCGGTGACCAGACTAAGTATTGAAGAAGAGTGTATTCTGTATTACCAGGTGATACATTTGCAGCTTTTTGGTCAAAAATGCCTAAATATAAGTTAGTGCTGCTTTCAGTGGTCTCTGCAATTTCAAGTATTTGATGACATCACAAAGAGCTATCCTGATTACAGCCTAGTGTTTCTGATTGCAAACACCAGGCTGCAGGGGTGGAGTTTAAAGTTTGGATACACTGTTCTCCATACTCAAACCCCACTCCTCCTCTCTCTTTTCTTTAGTCCACATGTACTGTTCAGTTTGTCAACTGTGTTTGAAATGTGGTTGTGGTGTTTAGTTTAGGTGTCTAGTGTAGGTCTAGTCCAACAATTGATTTTAGAGTAATTGTTGTATTTGGAAAACTGGTACTGTTTTACTGTGCATTCTGTTTTGATACGGACAGACATCTATCTATGTTCTTTAGACTAAGATTAATATGGCAAGTTTGTGAAGCCAATCTCAAACAAATAATGATGAAATTAAATATTTGTGGATTACAGTATTTCTTCCAAAAACAGTGAACCTCCCATAGAGTTATATTCATGCATGTCAGCTTCTTGTTATAGGCCTATGTAACAATTTGAGAACTTTTAAGCATTCAAAAGATATCAGAATACTGTCTGTTGCATTTCCCCATTGTGGGACAAATAAAGATTCTCTCATCTTATCTTATTTATTTATTAATTTAAATTTAAATTTTTCACTTTGGCAACAGTCCTAATTTCATTCTGACACCCATGGATACACCCCTGCCCTCCATCTGAAATAACAACATCACCAAATTCTACAAAGTCAACACAACCTAAACAGATAGATAAAAAAAAAAAGTGTGGAGAAATTTTTCACAATAAGAACAAACTACTACTTTTATGTTAATCATGTCCCTGTTGTTCTGTCTTGTAAATGTATTCTATCCTTGCTTGACTCCCTGTTTTTGGCACACAGTTTGGCTGCCTGCACTGTCCCAACTTCGTCTTAAATCCGTAGTCCTCCATTAGAGCGTGTTCCTCCCACTTAAAACAACAGGACGCGAGTGTTAATGGTGCAGATGGGAAGTGTCTCTTGTCTTTCAGAGCCTCGTTAGTTTGTGTTCACGCAGAGGACAGAACTGGTACAGACGCCTCCCCTACCTACCCCACACTGATACTAGGAACTATACTGGAGTCTGAAGTGAATATCAACACTGCACTGCCATGGCTGGGCTTGTAGAGGATTATTAGTAGAAGAAGTAACAAAGAAAGTACTTTTATTTTGTGTTGAAAAGGAAACATTTTATTTTTTAATTATCAATGTGGCATCAAAATTGTTAGCAAGTATTAGAACTATTGTGCTTGTGCCTGCTATTATAAGCAATGACACCTGTGCATCATTGTGTTATAAATGGCCCATTTTAAATTGCAATATTCACCTGAAATGACTAAATAAAAGAAACAACTCTGCTGACTTCTGCATAAGAAAACTGCGGTGCTCAACGTGAGCCGGCGTTGCCATAAACTTTATCACAACAAAGAGCTGTGTAGCTGCCGGCCTCTCCTACGAATAGCTGTAGATCATGTTAGCGAGTAGCAGATTAAAAAAAAAAAATTATACCAAAATGACTATCGAATCCTACATGAAGAACAAAAAATGCAAATGAGTTTTGGGCTCTTCCAAGTCAAAATCAAGATTGAAAAGTTCATCATCATAACATAATGGATGGATAGCCTATATTACATTGACAACATGATCTTGTTATAATGACATATCGACACGAACAGCCCTAACCCTGTGAATATACTGTAGTGTAGAATGATCGTCAAACTACGTTAGGTCTTAAGGTTTGTCAAATTAATACATTTAAAAAGTGCCAGTATCCCCTCAGCCTTCTCTCAAAAATCGAAGACCCCTCTGTCTGTCCCACTCAAAATTAAGAAGGATTACGATGAAGAGACCAGCGAGCACAGGTGATGAGAGGTCAAAGGTCGGGATTGAGTTACCTATCTCACATAGATTTGACTTCACTCACAGGAATCACTGGACTAAATTCTGTCGCCAACATGGCAACAAAATTAATATCTAGCATTGGTGAAATTTGTTTTATTGTTGTTTATTTGTTTGATATAAATCTGGATTGGGTCATTCTGACTTGTACTACTTATAGTGCAATTAAAGAGCCCATATTATGCTATTTTCTGATCTATATTATTGTTGTTTCCTCATCACAAACATACCTGGAGTTGTATTTTGTTACACTCACACATGTTTAACACATAAATCCTGCATATTTAGGCTGAGTTCTTTTCTCAAGTAGAAAACACTGCTCCACCTTGTGATGTCATGTAGTGGTACAGGAAATGCTCCACTGTATTTTTAAACTCCATACACCTTTACTAGAATCATTTGGATAATTTCAGCCCTGGAATTGTCTATCTCTACTGAACAAAAGGTAGCTGTTAATTTGAAAACTACCGCTTCATGACATCACAAGGTGGAACAGAGCATTTTGAGCTTTGGAGATTAAGACACACTAATAATAAAGGATTACTGTTTTTGAGGAGGTAACAACATTATAACAAGAGTCAATTTTGTGTAATATAGGACCTTTAAGAGCGGACTTACCACCAGATGCCCTCCCTGATGGAAGTCCAGGTCTTTCTGTGTGGAGTTTCCATGTTCTCCCTGTGTCTGGGAGGTTTTTCTCGAAAACATTCACTATAGGCAAAATCCTCCAGCTAAGGTCGTCCTAACCAAGACTAAATAAAGGTCTTCTACCTTAATGTAGAAGTTACAAATCCTTATGCTGCAAGGTGAGTTTTACAAATATAAACAGGTCAGATATATAAACTGCTCATTCAAATTACCAACCTACAACAACACACAGCATCCTCCTGCTGTTCAATAGTTCAAAATCAGTGGTGCTTATTTCAATCACACATAGCCTATTTGGATGCACAATGGAATAATGTGTGGAAGCAGAGCAGAGGATGGGCAGGATTAGAAATGAGATCAGAGGAGCAGCTCATGTTAGATGTATTAGAGATAAAAGTCAAAAAAACCAAATCTGTTTTCAAAATTTAGTTGGTGTGCCAGATCTTTTAACCATATGAAGTAACCAACAATATTGAGTTTCCACAAAGCATAAAGTACAGTTAAATCATTCATTTGTTTTAATAATACTTTGCTATAGCCAAACATTAATTGAGCAGTGATGGAATGTAACAAAGTAAAGTACTGTACTTAAGTATACATTTTAGGTATCTGTACTTAAGAAAATTTTACAGTGGATACTTTTTTACTTTTACTTCAGTACATTTGAAAGCAGGTATCTGTACGTTCTATTCCACTATTTTTTTTTAACTGGACTGAGAAGTAGAAGTATTTTTTTTATTGTCTAAGACCTGCTGAAAAGGCTGAGGGGTTTATTTTTAAACACAATCATAATTTGAGCAAACAAAAATATACAAATTTTAAAAATCTATTGCTTAATTTTTTTTTTTTTTCTATGGAACAAAATTCAGCACAGATTTCTATCAAAAATCACTGCATTTGAAGTTTTGTAAGACCTCAATATCTGTGCGAAAAATACTGCTTTAATACTTTTACCTAAGTAGATTTTTTTCATGTGATGTTTTTCCTTTACTTGAGTATTTTTTTTACTCAAGTATCTGTATTTTTACTTCTTTCACCAGTGCAATTGGGAGATGAATGAAAAAGCAATTGGGGATGTGTCAACAGCCAGTGAGCAACAATTGGGCTGTTTAACTTGTCAAATATTGTGGAAATATTGAGAAATTGTGTGTTTGTAAATAACAATATTTGATCATCATTTAAAAGTCAAATTGAGGCTGCAGATTTTTTTTTTTTTTTTTTTTTCATGGTCTTGTGCCTTGACTTTTTTGACGTTTTTGCCCAGACTTTAAGTAATTTACATAAAATTTTGGTTAAAAACTGTGCACCTGGTTTAGCCTGTGATTACCTGAGTGATGATAGCTGGCAGTTACCGCTCGTCACATGCACAGCAATCACACAGCTGCAAACTACCATCCTCCCTTTAGATGTGTCTTAGACTTTAGTTCGGGAAAATCTCTATAAAAGTGCTTTTTCACATAAATAAAAAACTAAATTTACTATATCATGTTTGGTATATACAACAAACTACAATGCTACAAACACGACACCTGACACCTTTATCAGTGATTTTTCAAAACAGATACTGACCAAGCAGACCAAAGCACTGCCCTTTTGGAGACTCCGACTCAGTTGTCAAACCAAGACCGTTTTGAAATAGAGCAGAGGTCGCAAACTATTGACCTCTGAAATAACATGCAACTGACTCAGGACCCCCACGGTGGAATGAAATTGATGTCGGTGTTCCAAGAAATTCTGAGCCTCTAGATTCTCCTCAATTGCAATGGGTGAAAGGTTCTATTTTTTATCCCCAAAGCAGATTAGCAAACCTGCCCCAAATTAACTGCTCCTAATCCCAGCAGTTCAGTTGTGAAACAATAGAAGGAAATCAGGGCTTGGTATTTCCCGGGAAAACCTGTATTAATGTCAACTGCATAAAAAACTATGTAGGGGTTCAAGCGAGCTGGTATGAGCATGTGACAAGTGCGTGTGCCAAGATACACCAGCGTCATCTGTGCTTTCTTAAGAGATTAAAGGTGTTTGGAGTCAGACAAAATATTCTGTGGGGCTATTACACAGTCTGTGCTAAGGTATGGAACAGTCCACTGATTTGGAAACCGATCCTTAAACTGATCAAGGGCGTGTCCACCACAGAACATCTTTGAACAGTCACTTTTGAGACAGAGTCTGAAGATCACTGGCTCAACACAAAGTCCTGCAGTGTGGGAGGAGATACAGGGTTCCTTAATGTAAGAATAACAGGTATAAAAACTTGTTCGTGTCCCAGTTCATTAAATGTATTATCAGCATGGACTGATGGTGCAGATGTGTGGAGCCTGAGCGATTGTATTGTATTGTGTCCAGCTTTGTATGTTTTTCTTTTGTCTTTTGTTATGTCATGTCTGTATGTTAAGGCTCCACAGCCTTGCTCCACTAAAGTATATTTCTGACATGTTTGTGTCAAATGAACCATCTCACACTCTGAGGACTTCAGGGACCGGCCTCCTGCTGGTGCCCAGAGTCAGGATTAAACATGGAGAATCAGTGTTTCAGTTTTTTATGCAGCTAAAACCTGAAACAGTCTTTCTGAAAATGTGAGACAGGCATCTAGTTTGACAGTGTTTAAATCCAGGCACAAAATGGTTCTGTTTACCTTTGCATGTGACTAAACTTTTTATTCTTCTCTTTTAAAATTAATTTTACGATGATTATTTATGCCTTGATTTGTTTGTATTGTGATTTTAATGTCTTTATTATTCTGTAAAGCACTTTTAATTACTTTGTGTACGAATTGTGCTACACAAATAAACTTGCCTTGCCGAATGGTAGCGACACCTGCTCCGTGCCATATTTCTTCTTGAAGAAACGAAATAAACTAAACCTAAATCTAAATCTAAATCAGTTTTTTTCATTTTTTCATTTTTGATTTGAATAGTTCATTGTGTGATATGGCAATATTTCACTAAAACATACAATATTTAATGTACTGTATAAAAAATACTATTTTCAATATAAAAAATTGTGTCAAAATGTGTAAATGATGCCTCAGAGTAGTCTAGTAGTAGTATTGAGGTGTAAGTGTGAGCAGACTCTACGTCCACACTTCTCTATGGGGGACAATTAAAGGTATGTTCACAGCCTAGTTTAGTCTGGATGGTAGACCTTGGATGTTCCTCTTCTAGTCCTGGTTTACTTCTAGTCTAATCAAGTACTAATCCTGAAATTATCCCACTTTAGACCCTACTTTGACGTGGACTAAATGTATGTGTGAACAGCCTAAACGCACCTACATAAAATCCCCTCCCCTCCTGTACGCCCTCTGGCCCATAGTAGCACTTAGCGGTAGCATTAGTGTAGTGTCTTACCTTGGCCTTGCTCTGTGATGAGAAGTGCTGTTGTACAAAAAGTGCTCCCAGAGCCATTCCGAAATGTTTGTTGGCCTGTGTGAGGCAGAGGCGTCCGAGCTCCAGCTGCTGCTCTGTGCCGTCGATCTCCCGGGAAAATTCGTGGATGGTGCTACGGAACGCCGTGGAAAGGTGCTCGCTGAGGGCGGCCACGATGCGCCACAGCATGTAATTATGGAGCACCCTGGACACACACAACACACGAGAAGAGACTGAGTGAGTTATATTAGATCTCATTTCATTGAGTCAAGATATTTTGCTAAAGAGGCGCAACAGTAACTCAGTTGGTAGAGCATTCGTCCAATTATCCGAAGGGTGGCTGTTCAAATCCTGCTCTTGGCGTAAACATCATTGGTTGAGCAGTTAGATCTACTGACCCACAGGTTGGCGGTGTGATTCCAGTACACTGGTGTGTGAATGGATGAGTGGTTACTTGATGTACACTTGAAGGTGGAAAAGCGCTATATAAAAATGTGACTAAGAGGAGATATTATGCAAAATTGACTTTTTGTAGCTTTCTAGCATGTTATGATGTTTTCTTATCAAAAGCATGCATGAAGAGGTTTTAAATGTCATCCATGCATGTTTGAGTCATTTTCCGATCATTAAACTTTCATCTAACTCCATGGAGACAAGCGAAGTTACAGTTCCAATCTGTGGGGAGGTGAGCTTGATTGAGTAAGAATACATCTCTTTCAAGTTTGAAGCAATCAAAACGCCTGTAATGAAATAAATGTTAGATAAGTTTAATGACAAACTGTAGATCATTCAAGGCAGAGAAAGATAATCTCCATGGAGACCAGCGGGAGGCAGACCCCCATCATAAAGCACTCTTTATGCTGAGGTATCTAACTTCCAAACTGTGAAAGGAGGAAGTGTATTTAAACCAGTGAAACTTATACAGCCAGAAAAAAATTAAAAAAAAAAAAAAAAATACATATGTGTATGTATATATATATATATATATATATATATCTATATATATATATATATATATATATATATATATATATATATATATATATATATATATGTATGTATGTATATACTCTGCAGGAATGTTGCTGATAAATCAAATTGACACTTTTTGGGGAAGAGAAGAAGATGGAGAGGCTGAGGAGGTTGTTAGGTACATAGCTGAAATGTCATGACAATGGCGAGCAGAGAGAGTGCATTTATATCAATTTCTTGAGAAGCACCACTAATAGAGCTGATTGACAGTGGCAGACAGGTGAAAAGAACAAATGATGTTTGTTGGAGAAATACAGTCTTCTTCGTATTTAAAATAAAACGTGTTCAAACTTGAAATTTGTCCTTCAAAGTCAGTCAGTCTTTAAAAACTTGAAAATAGTCTCGTGACAGTGACAAACACACAAAGCTACACATAAACACGCAAATCTTCCAATGGATCCAGACACAAGCCCTGCGAAGCTAACAGATTTTCCTCCTTTCTCTCCCTGCTGTGCCCCTCTCTGTCCCACCACTGCACCCACTCTCCAATTTACCCCCTCAGGGAGAACAAAACTGCCCCATGTCCCACTGCGAAGCCTCCACCAATCCCTAGGCACATAGCCGCGGTGGGCTGGTGTTGTTTTGCGTTGGGTTGTTTGTGCATGACGGATATTAAATCAAAAAGCTCTTGGCAACAGCTCCCCGTGGGGCCCGCCAACAAAGCACTCGTGAGCTGGACTTAATTGATGTGAAAAGGCAGGGTTCAGGGAAGGCTGGGGAGGTAAATACCATGTGAAGGAGCGGCCATATTTGTGTGGTATAATAAACATGGGTTACAGCTGCACTGCTTCATTAGCTAATAGTCATTGTTTGTGTGTTTGGCTAATTTAGCCGTCACGTAGGGGAGGGTGTGTTGATATAAACCAGTTGTTCTCAAAGTGGAGGTCAAAGGGCACTGAGCTGGGAACAAGCTCATTTGTAAGATATAATTTTAAAAAGATGATGATGTATTTAATTTACTATCTTTTTAAAAATGTTAAACAGAACTAGTTCATTTGAGCGGTTTTACAGCGGTCCAAAGCTGCATTCTGAACATCCTAATTATTCACTCGATGACTTTATAAGTGTGTTTTTCCAGCTTTGATTCTTGTATAATGGCTATGTGACATTTTTAAACCCTGACAGTAGCTCAGTTGGTGTCTATCCAATGATCCAAAGGTTTGTGGTTCGAATCCCCACACTCGACAATGACCTCAGTGATAGAGTGGTACAATTCCAGCTCCCCCAGATGAATGCTGCCGTTGTGTCCTTGGGCACAAGACACTTAACCCCCCTCACCCTCAGTGTATAAATGTGTGGGTGAATGGGTGAGTGGTTCCTTGATGTAAAGTGTTTTGAGTGTCTTGAAGGTGGAAAAGCGTTATATAAAAATGTGATAATTTATCATGAAACAGACCCAGATTTTTTTTAAAATAATCCCAGCATGCAAGATTACTCAAACATGCAAAATTGAAATATAACTCTGAGTAAGCCAACGATGAGGAACCACTGTTCTAACATGGCTTAAAGCTCCTATAAGTTTATTTTACAGAATATCTCCCCTTTAATTATTTTAAACAGTGCATTTAATGGACTTAGGCCAAATAACACGATGAAACATTCAATAAATTCCCTTACACCTGATTTGCTACTTGAAATCATTAAAGGTGTCAATTTAATTATTTTGCAGTGGGGGTCCCTCGTTAGCTTCATGTTTTAGTTGCTTTTTTTTGGACCCCTGCTATAGACAGTAGCATTGGTTTGCAGGTTCACATCCTCTTGTAAGTAAGAGTGGATTTGTGCCCAAACTGTTTCACGATGAGATCTTGTCTTCTCAATGTGAAAGTAATTTATATGATAATCATAGGACTAAAATGTTTGGAGGTGAGTGCTGCTTTTGTGAAAGATTCTGGGAGAAAAGTAATAAATATATTCTCAAAATATGGATATGAAAACCAAATAAAAATGCAATGAATCTGTTAAAATCTAATGATCACAGGCCAATCTCTTTGTTGGGTCTAGCTGATGTGATGGTGCTTTGTGGTGCTGTGGTAGCAAAGTCATGTATGTTGTAAAGAAGTGAATGGAAATACTGCTTCATACCACTTAAAGCTTGGGTTCCTAGCTTTTCTTGTCAGTAAATTTTGTTTTTTTCACATAAAGTATATAAGCCACACATTAGGCTGCATTTATATATTCAAGCTTCTCAAAAGGCTGGCTAGTCACTCCTACTTCAGTGATGAGTCTGGGGCAGACTGATGGCGACAAGGCGGTCAGACTGGGCCAACACCCTCTCCCCCTCTCGGACCAGGCAAGGGGCGACAGTGGCTCAGTGGCAAGAGTAGTAGTTCCTTTGGTCCGACTTCTGTTGTTGTTGGTAGCCTTGTTTCCCTCAGTCAACCCCAGAGCAGATGTGGCTAGAATAGTTTACCACCACCGTAAAGCGCTTTGGGTGTTTTGATGCTTTATAAATCCAATGCATTATTATTTTTATTATTATTAAGATATGTGTTGTCTTGCCCAAGGATGCTGCTATTTTTTAACTAAAATGTGAAGCTAATGGTGAGCTCACACTTACACGTAAAAAACATCAAAACTGAAACTAAACTCGGAACTAAACCTGGAGTAGACCAAAACTAAACCAGTACTAGAACAGGACTAAATCAGTCTCCAGACTAAACTGGCCAGAAACCAGTGTGAACTCACCCTACAACTTTCTGTGTAATTTGTCCCCCCCTAACTCCAATACCCCCCCAATGCATTTTTGGTGGTAAATAACATCAAACTTGAAACGAAACTGGGACTATACCCAAAGCTAAACCAGGACTAGACCTAAACTAAACCAGAACTAGAACAGAACTAAACCAGCCTACATCAGGACTAAACTGGCCAGAAACCAATGTGAACTCGCTCTAGTACTTCCTATATAATTTGTCCCCCCTCTCTCCAATACCCTCCCAATGCATTTTGATCCTAATGCTAGCAGCAGCAGAAATAAAGTCACACACAGCCTGTATCCACCCAGCAGTGTAGTGTTAATCACAGTAGCTTTGAGTGAAGGCTCGTTAGCGGAATGGATTTTAATGGCTTTTAATGGGGCTGGTTAGGCAGATGAAAAGACACTGTCCCTGTACACCGCGCCCGCATTAGTCCAGGTAATGACCCCGAGGTAATGGACAAACTCTACTCCACCATCTCGTCAAACTCCTCGCAAAGAAGACTTCCTAACATTAACATCTGCTGCGCCCAAAAGTCACGGATCAACTATTACGACGTCTATCAGAGCGTAATGATCATTTGGGTAATTTTTAAGAAAGGTCACTAATGGGCCAACATAGAAGTTTTTGAGTCCACAGCAAAATCAAGGGTAAAAATCTTTCTTGGTCAATGTGAGATGGGGATAAACAAAATGACACAAAAAACAGGAGGGCACTGACAACACAAAATGAAATGGAACTATAAAGATATGAGATATAATTGACTTGGCGGTATATTGATAAGAGCAGACTGTGGAAGCTTATTAATCACAAAGTAAAGACCAAAAACCCTCTATTGTCCTCCATCATATCATCACAATAAATTTCAGAAGTTTAAACCATGGAGCGAGGGGCGACAGTAGCTCAGTTGGTAGAGTTTGTTCGCTGATCTGAAGGTCGGTGGTTTGAATCCCGCTCTCAACATAAACATCATTCGTGATTCCTTGCCTTGTGATTCTAGCTGCCACAGACAAATGCTGCAAAAACACTTAACCCACCTCACTCCCAGTATCTGCGTACACTGGTGTGTGAATGTGTGTGTGAACGGGTGAGTGTTTCCTTAATGTAAAGCACCTTGAGTGCCTTGAAGGTGGAAAAGCGCTAAATAAAAATATGACAGTTCACCATAAAATAAATCTGTTCCACCTTGTGATGTCATGTGGTAATCCAAGAAGTGCTCCACTGTGTGTACAAACTCCATACACCACTAAAATCATTTGAATGATTTCAGGCCTGAGATTTCTTCTACTGAACAAAAGGTAAAAGGTAGCTGTTAATTTAAAGCATAACACCAGGTATGTTTTTGATGAGTTAACAGCATTATAACATGGCTTAAAGTTCACTAGAGTCCATTTTGTATAATATAGGACCTTTAAACTGTCCATTGCCAAATAAGGGCATCTCATAAAAAAGTATCTCCAACCAAAAATTGAAAAAGTTATCACAAATGTCCAATACCAAAGCCCTCCTATTAGATCTGACCCAGTCTTTTGAAAGAATGAGCTGCCAAATAAGATGTTGTTTTATAATGTAGATAATTACATTTGGGATTTGGAGCTGAACCAACTAGACATTTTAAAACGTTCAGCTCCCTCACGCATTGGTCTAAAGTTTTGTTGTTTTAAAAGTTTGTGTCTGACCACATTAACGTCTGAAAGGCTTTTTTGAGTTGTATTATATAGCGACAGAGTATAGCCTTGGAAGATGCTTGCTGTGTGGGAGGCCACTCTGATTGGTTATCAAGGCATTGACAGTCGCCTTAACAACCAGTTACTTCAAACTCTGAGGAAATAAAATAAAAGCTTTGTCTTACCAAGTGTACAACAGCTAGGCAACTTCAAATAAACATGGCCGAGAATACTTCGCAAAAAGGTTTGTAAGTTTATGAAGACTCAATATAAAAAGAACAAGCACTCAGAGAGTCCTATGCCGAGACACAGGAACACAATCATTATAACGTCTCCATCTGAGAGCTTTTGTGTACCTTCAACAGCAATGTTGAAATTTGAGGAAATTATCTACTTTTTCCTGCTGTGCAAAAATACTATGTCATGTCTATGTAATAATTTTGTTTCCTCATCACAAACATACCTGGAGTTTTGTTTTCATTCACACATGTTTAACACACAGACCCAGCATATTTAGGCTGAGTTCTTCTCTCAAACAGAAAACATTCTGTTCCATCTTGTGATGTCATGTGGTAATACAATAAGTGCTCCACTGTGTTTTTAAACTCTATACACCTTCATTATACTCATTTGTATAATTTCAGCTCTGGAATTGCCAATCTCTACTGAACAAAAGGTAAAAGGTTAACTTGAAATACTACCGCTTCAAGGTGGAACAAAGCATTTGAAGCGTTGGAGATGTAGACAGACTAATAATAAAGGGTTACTCAAACATGCGTGAATGAAACAAAAACCACTCCAGGTATGTTTTTGATGCGATAACAAGATTATGGCGTAAACTAAATCTCACAATTTTGCTTAATATATGACCTTTCATCAAGGTTAAGTCATTCCTAATTGCCAGAGATCAGCTTGAGTCTTTTTAATGGAGAGCTCAACAGCCAGTCATCTGTTAGAAAAGGTGGTGGTTTGGAGCAGAGGTAAACGTCTGTATTGGGAATGTTCAGAGTCATTTCCTTTTTGTTGTTTGCTCATTCTATTCTGGTCTTGATTCTGACTATCACAGCTCATGTTTGCTTGTTACATTACATTTTAGAGGTAACATAACAAGTCTATCTTCCTCTTCTTGACAAAAGGAGGAGTGTGAAAGTATACTGTCTTCGTTTAGCAATTGAGCTGTGTTATATTGACACATGAAAAAAATCCCAATCTCAAAAGATAAAGAGATTGGCACAGGGTCAGGTCAACTTCAATTTCACATCCTCACATCGCACACCACAAACCATAGCTGTTATATAAATATACAAGTGCGTACAAGTGCACTGTCTTGCCCATGGTTTTCTCAGTATCCAGAATTGAACTGCCAACCTTGACCCCTTGTGTAATGTCGTTAACTGAATAAGCTTCTGGACATAATGACATTACACATCACTCAAAATTGGTCACACAGGCACATTTTTATATAGCACTTTTTCCACCTTCAAGGCATTCAAAGCGCTTTACATCAAGGAGCCACTCACCCATTCACACACACATTCATACACTAGTGTAGACAGACACTGAGGGCAAACGGGGTTGTCTTGCCCGAGGACACAGCACAGCATTCATCTGTGGCAGCTGGAATCGCACCGCCAACCTGTGGTCTGTGCATCTGACTACTCACCCAATGATGTTTGTGTCAAGAGTGGGATTCGAACCGCCAACCTTCGGACCAGTCAACTCTCTACCAACTGAGCTACGGTCGCCCTAATTACTTATTTTACTTAGGTTCACATGTAACTTTTTCTGGTGGAAGGTATGTCTGCTTGTCTCCATGAAGATGTTAATGTGCCTGAAATGTTCCACAGTGTGGCATTAAACTTGCCTATGTAGCATTTTATTTCAATTACAGATGTTTTTCTTGCTTGAAAATACAATGAAAATTCTGACTTGTAACTTATCTCCATGTAAATAGATTACAAGACTAGAAGTTCTAGTAGAAACATTCTACGCAAAGCTAGTAGAAACATTCTACGCAAAGCAGTAACATCTCTACGGCAACAAGATAGCAGAAAAGTTACATAGTGCAACTTTAAGATTATGGTCATATACCCTCTTATTCATATTTTTTCGCGGCTCATTAAAACTTTACTATAACCAAAAATCTTTTCATTGAACTGTGCCCAGACCATTAGGATCCAGCCGACAGCCGCACATTGCAGCAGTGCGCCTGTGGATTCTCTGCCCACCTCTGTTCACTCTAAGGAGGCATGACGGTCAATCTCTGCGGCACGGCGCCTCCTGCTGGGCTGAGGGCTGCTCCGCTGGAAACCACAGAACCATGAATTCCCCATTCTCACAACAGGTTTAAGAGACATGCATAGACTGTAAGGAATCAAAGGAGGAGGTGGGGAACATAGTGAGGGATGGGGGGGCAGTGTAAAACTATAGGGGTGTGATTTTAGTGGTGTACATACAGCCAAAAAGTTTAAGATTCAAGGTGATATGAAACATTTCCAATAATATAAAAGTAGTAGAATAAAAAGACTCCTCAGCCTGACAAAGTGTTATAGTAAAATCATTTATCATTTTCATGTTAATTCGAAAAACACTACTACAACACTACTATTACTACAATTATAATGTTGCCATTGGCCTACTTCCCTAATTGTAGGGATTTATTATCAACTGTTGACTCCTCCACACTTCCTCTAGCTTCTGGGGGGACTCCAAGGCGTTCCCAGGCCAGCTGAGAAATGTCCTAGTCCTTCCAACGTGTTCTGGGTCTTCCCCAGGGCCTTCTCCCGGTGGGACATGCCTGCCCATGTGGAACACCTGCCCATGGAGGCATCCAGGAGGCATCTGGAACCCGAGCCAGATGCCCGAGCCACCTCAGCTGGATCCTCTCAATGTGGAGGAGCATTAGTGTGACTGAGCTCCTGCCCTATCTCTAAGGAGGCCATACTGCGGAGGAAAGTTATTTAGATCGCTTGTATCTGTGATCTTGTCCTTTGGTCATTACCTAAAGCTCATGACCATAGGTGAGGGTAGGAATATAGATTGACCTGTAAATCAATCAAGGGCTTTCTCTTTTGACTCAGCTGCGTCTTCACCACAACAGTCACATCACTGCAGACACTGGACTGATCCATCTGCCTACTACTTCTACAACTATCTCAACTCTCATTTATGAGAATCTGCAAAACTCAAAGTAATAATACTTCAAGGCACTATAAGAGTAAACTATTACTACTAGTAAAATACCAATTGCATAGCACCACCACCACTACTACTACTACTACTGAAAACTTCAAACATGACTTTTTGTTTACAAGCATTCACAAAGTCCATAGATTGTTTCTAAACTATTGTGCAGTCTCTTTTGTGGTCCTTACTTAACGACTCGGCCTAATTAAAGATCATTAGAGCTGTTTGCGTTTTAGCTGTTATTGTATTCTACACCTCATTAACTTTGGTTTATAAAGCTGATCAAACCAGTGCTTTATCAAAGACCTGTTGTTTTGCCCACTCTAGTCTCTAAACAAACTCTAATCAGGTAGAACAGTGTGGTCCCCTGCCTAATAAATATGTTTTCCCCCATTGCCTTAGTCTTGTTATTTGTTTAAAACTGTTCCTTTTGCCATAGCGACCACTGTGGACTGGAAGAAATGCAGTTTTGGAGATGCTCTTACCCAGTTGTCAAGCTATCCCATCTAGTACTATTTAACAAAACTTATATTGCATAATTTATTCTATGGCAAGGGCAATGTGTAAATTGTAAAAATTATGAATTACCTCAAGATGTATGAACAAAACACATAGTTCCGGGTATATTTGGATGGAAATATTATAACATGACTAAAATATAGAAAGTACTTTACTACTACTGTTTAAAGGACATTCATTCTTACTGTGAGTGGGCTCTCCTCTCCACAGTTCAGACTTCTATATACTTCTAAACTTCTAAAATCTAGAAAAATTTTGTTTAAAGGAGCCAATAAAGGAAGAGCCAATATTTATGAGCTTTTGTTATTCAAGTTTTCCGTCATGAGAAGCTGGTTGGTTTTAGAGTGGATCAGCACTAGTTCCCAGACGGGGGCCAGCACAGTACAGATCGCTTTAGCTAAGTCGCAGCTACACAAGAAACAAGATATATCTTTTTATCTCAGTGGTCTTGGGGAGTATTCCTTATGCAGATTTGTAGGTGTGTTTTACATAGAGTAACTTTTACCTTTGTTTTGAACTTCAGTTTAAATATTACTTTGCTAACTTTGAACAGTGGTGGAAGGTAATGGAGTACAAGTAGTACAGTACTGTGGTTAAGTAGAATTTTTAGGTGTCTGTACAATACTTTTACAGGAGATACTTTTTACTTTTACTTCACAAAATTTGAGTGCAAGTATCTGCACTTTCTACTCCACTGCATTTTTTAAACTGGCGGAAAGTAAAATGTACTTTTAATATTATTTGAGGGTTTATTTTTTACCGAGTTCAAGCTTCATCTTTAAGCAAAAAAAAAAATATATATATAAAAAATTTAAAATAACAAAAATAAACTAAACACTAAATTTAAAAAATGTTATTGTATTGTTACCGTTGACCAAAATATATATCTTTTTTTTTTTTTTAATCAATATCACAATTTTATACAAATTAAAAACACTTGTGTGAAATACTTTTACTTTTGCCCTTAAAGTACATTTTTGCCCTTAAACACAGTAAACAAGTACTTAAATACTTTTACTTAAGTAGATTTTTTTCATGTGATACTTTTATTTGAGTAACTTTTTGCCTCTGTATCTGTACTTTTACTTAAATAACAAAATTGTGTACTTCATCCACCACTGACCCTGAATATAGCATAAGTAATAACTGTAACCATAGTAACATGAATAGTATTTCATTAATCAGTGTTTCCATCATAAGTAAAGCATAATAAGAGATGTGCATGACACATTCCCACAGCGCAGTTCAACGTGAATGACTGTACATGATGGGACACATTTAAACCACACATTTATATATTAAACATGGAACCAGAAGTTAATGTTATCTTTGAGTGAAATACTTTGTTCCTTTGTTTCACAAGGCAGAAGGTCCTTTGAAGCTTGTGTCCAGCTGTGAGGGTTGATGATTTTAGAAACGTTGATCAGTGTCACCTCAAGCTTTAATCCAGTCCATGGATAACTCAGATTGCAGGGACAAAAAGTTCTGTTAGCTAGTTAGGGGGGCAGGATATTTCCTCACCAGCGAGACTCAATTATGGCATAAAAGATCATATTTTTTGGGAAAAGTCTCATTACATATATATTCTATAGCCACCTTTTATTTGACCATCCTACAAAACCAGACTTCTTGCTTTGTTGTGTGCAGCTCATAATCACTTCTCCTCCTCCACTGCTCCTAAATCTTTGTCCCTTCACGTTGCTATTGACAACTCCATCAGTCCGCCGCGTCCCCATTTCCTCCCTGTCCATCATTCAATACCTCTTCTTCCCCGAGATATCTCAGACAACATATATTGACCCGGTATTTATTTTGTATGGCTTTCTCATATATGGGACTCCACTAAGAGCTGGACCGGTCACTCCATTCTCTCTCTCTCTCTCAATCTCACTCCCACGTTTGCTTACTTTATGTTTATAATACATTTTCTGCGTCCTTGTATATATATATGTGTGTTCGTGTGTGCATGTGCTTATGTATGACTGCAGCCAATCCCATTATCCAGATGAGGAGGCCTCCAACGAAGAGGAAAGTTTAATGACCATATCGCGTCTCTTCCTCGCTCTCTCTTTCTGTCTGTTTACTCTGCCAACTGTGGATATAAGTTTGCAAGGTTTTCTACTGATTCTTTCATCTGTGTCTTGTTTAACACAAGCAAGGGGCCCATGGATCGAAAAAACAAATAAAAACAAAAAAAAAGCAGAACAGGTATAGTGTTTGTTTAAAGGTACACAGTGTAACTTTTTTTGGTGAATTCTGCCAACTGCCAACGTTTTTATAGTGTACTTTATAAGTTTTGCTGCCGCTCCAAGTAGATACTACAGTTTTGGTACAACTGGCTTACACATCTGTCTGAAGGGAGGAGCTAACAACACAGAAACTAACGCACCCTAGTTATTTACAGTTGTTTATCTTTTTTAAGTTAAGTCAATTGAACTAACCTAGGGTGTGAACCATAGAATGTATATATAAATGGACATAGCTAACCTGCTAGTCAGTGCGTTCCAAATAGGAAATGAGTATGGGAGTGCTTCCCGCACCATTCACTCTGGCTGCAATTCACTTTCTATTGGAAAAACTGTCACCCCTTTCCCCATAACTGCTGCTGTCAGACTCATCATTTTGGTCTTAAAATATTTGTATTAACCCATTCTACATGATCCTGGTGTTTTTATTTTGCTCTCCGTAAATCAAGATATGAACATTAATAATATACAAATCAGGCGCCTTCTTTCCCTTTCTTTCCCTCCCCCTAGCATTAGCAACAGGTTTGATTAACAGCACGGGAAGGGGCCTTCAACAGCCTCGCTCAGGATTGGCTCTTTGGTTGCTATGATACTCGGGGTCAGAATTCCAATTATGAAACTCAGCTGCAAATTCGCCCCTATAACTGCTAGCCTCAATTAGCTTCATTTTACTGAAGCCGAACGCTATGGGTGACGTCACACTCACTTAGTCCACTTCTTCATACAATTTATGGTGTGAACTGTCACCTGAGACATCTCTGCTTACCGTTGTCAAAATGTAAAATATACTTGTCATTTTCCTGATTTTACACTCAAACTTAACATCCTGTCACATGTGTCCATTCACAAATCTGTATAAGTCTTCTACACTATTAACAACAGTATTACATGTATATTCACCTGCCCAACTGCCATTCATAGCTTCCACACCTAGGTCAGTGCATGGGCCCATAGAGTCAAAGTACCATTCCCTCCTCTGTGGTCCATTAGTGTGCTCCATCTGCTCAAGTGGACACAGACCCAACACCTCATCACCCCTGACCCCTGACCCCCTGACAATCAGGCTGCACACAGGTGGAGGAAGTATGAGAAAGCTGAATAGATCTAACTCACTACATGTATTCTCTATAACATTAAAAACATCACATAAAAGTCCATATATACTGCTTTAAAAACAAACACTTCTGCTATCAAAACCAACACTGAATGAACTGAATATATACTATTTTTTGCTATTTGGTTGAGTATAATTTAGCTTGAATACAATGTAAAAAAATAAATAAATAAAAAGTTCATTTGCAGGAACAGATAAATACAATTCAATTATTTTTCAATTATCGAGCAGCTGCAGTTTTATCTCTTTTTATAGCTTTTTTAAAACACCAAATCTATTAAGTGAAGTGAAATACGATTACGTTCATCCTTGATTCACTATTTTAATTAAGTGTATATGTAAAAAAATGGTGAAACTAAAGAAAATGATCCGTTTTTGCAAATAAACCCCAGCATGTAACTTATGCAACTTTTTTTCTTTTTACCAAAAATCACTGAAAATAAATGCATGTTTTTTGTTTTCATTGCGAATGTTTCATTGCACCGAAAACACACACAAAAAACACATGTCCGTAATGTGAGCAGGCTTGCATCTCCACAAACCTGACTCTTATTTGGCCTGGTAATGTTGTTCCTTTGACTATAATCTATCACAGTATGGCATAAAACATATCTATCTCTGTGGAAAATGTTACGTAATGTTAAGTATGGTTTTAACTTTCTGTTTCCATGGAATCATAAACTTGTCTTTCCACCCCCAGAAAGTTACATCCTATCACTTTAAGTTAAAAAAGATTAAGAGTTGAAACATTTACATCCAGAAATACATCTAGATAAGACGGGTAAAGTGACTTGCTCAAGGACACAATAACACTGTTGAATTTGAAACCTTCCAACTACTTGACTACTACTACTTGAAATGATAATGTCATCCAAATAACTATCACTAAAAGGCAATACTTTTTGACTACAACAGTGAGGTCCAACAACCCACACACGCAGTAGACAAACAGGTAACCAGCGGCGCATTGCATATAGTGACGCCAGAAATTTAGTGCAAAAATAATTAGTAATAAATAAAGCAGGTTTCCACTTTGAACACAGCAGAGATTGGACTGAAAAGAGGAAGTTATTATTTCCCCTGGATTTTAGCACAGCAAGGCTCCTCTCCTGCTAGGACAGCGGTGGTGCAGACTGTGGAGCATGGGTTTTGCCTGTAGCACATTCTCTGTTATGGATGATTAACAGGTGGCCACAAAAGCCCCCTTGATGTGACAATCCGGGGCATTTTAACAGAGTGCTCCTCATAAGTACTGCTAATGAGCTACGCCCCTGGGGAAATAAGGATTCATAATGTTTAGAGTGTGTGTTAACAGTAAGAGAACTGTAATTGGCTTGGATTACATAATGTGTACAGTGCACGTGTAGACTTATGTGGGCTGGACCTTTTCACCGGCAAACAACACACTTCAGATACATGGTACATTTGATCCTGTATTTTTTTTTTTTTAGGTTAAAGGTCCTATGGTATGCAAAATTGATTCTTGTGAGCTTTAAGCCATGCTAGAATGTTGTTACCTCGTTACAAACATACCTGAAGTTGTGTTTTGTTCCATTCACACATGTTTGACTAACCCATTATTATTAATGTCTACATCTCCATAATGCAAAATGCTATGTTCCACTTTGTGATGTCATGAAGTGGTAGTTTTCAAGTTACCAGCTACGTTTTATCTTTTGTTCAAAGTCAACAGTTACCTTTTACCTTTAGTTAGGTAGAGATTGAAAATTCCGAAGCTGAAATCATCCAAATGATTCTAGTGAAGGTGCATGGAGTTTAAAAACACACTGTAGCCCTTCCTGTATTACCACATGACATCACAAGGTGGAACAGAGTGTTTAATGTCTGAGAGAAAAACTCAGTTTTTTGTGAAAATAGCGTAATATGAGCCCTTTAAAGGAACAATATGTAGACAGTGGTGTTAAAAAATACGAGCAAACAATTATGGAACCTAGGTCGCCAGTGTCTTAACCTGCAGATAGAGGACACAAGTTTTTCACATTCTCATTGCATGGACAGGCCATGCCTCAGGTGAAAGCTCAGGACCTCCAGAATTCCCTCACTGAGCTGCAGAGGCTGCACTAGCACTGATGAAAGATTGGAGGTGCTGGGGTTTAGGTAGTGACAATTCAGCTCAGAGAGAGGCATTTTATGTTTAAAACAACTGGATTTCAGCATAAGATTCATGTGAGGCTCATTCTACTTCCTGATTGGATAACTGTCTCAAGAACCTAAACACCAAATTAAAACATAAACAACTTGGCAATCATGCCTAATGTTTTTTGTAATTAAAATTAAATCAGCATTGCAATTGCTGTCAGAGCATCATAATATCAGCCAAAAGCCACCCCAGTGTATAAAAGTAAAAAATTATGAAAAATCAACTTTTTAGAGCTCCTAGTTATTTCCCCTTCTCATTTAATCACTCAAAATTGTATTTAGAGTGATTCAAGCAGTAATTTGAGTAATACTTATACTCAAGACATCATTGCTCCAATCAACCCTCGTTTTCACCGCCACCGGCATACGCCCACTGCTCTGTGCTTACTTCGTTCTCCAATTTTATGTTCTAAATCAGTGATACATGTAGGATTTGGCAGCGTCACATAGTCATTTTGGTATAAATGAAAAAAAACCCCAAAAAACTGCAATCCATAGAAAGTGCTAACAACTGCCTGGCTCTTTGTTGTGATGACGTTTATAGAGACGCCAGCTCCCATTGGGCACCGCAGTTTTCTAATGCCGAAGTCAAGTCTTTTCTCTTATTAAATCATTTTAGTATAATATTGCTATTTAAAATGGCCAATAATAACTTAATGATTCACCAGTGTCAGAGATTATAACTATAGAGCAGATACAAGCACAATAGTACAGATGCAGTATTTTTATAAGATAGTACTGTCAAAGATATAAAAAATTAGTCAGAGGAGTAAGCGAAATATATACATAGCTTTTTTGGTTTCACTTTGGACCATGCCAGTGTTCTCCCGCTCCTCCTCTGGCCCCAGACACAGATCAGAACCTGTCTCTCAGCTCTACTCTCTACTTTACATCTTAAACACCAATTCAAGTCATTCTGTGTGAGTGAAGCAGGAGGATCCCATTAAGAGAGGGGAGAAAAAGCATACTCTTATCCATAATGTGAGATAAAGACTTCACTACCATAGCAGACTTTTGAAGAGTTTGACAGTAAAAAAAAAACTTATATAACGCTCCAAATCTGATATGGTTTTGGCAAATTAATGATGCAATATTTATGAATAAAAGGCAATTGTTACACACATACATACGTAACTGTTCCACTATTATGAAAACAACTTGTACTGCTATAACATTTTTTACTACTACACCGAGACTGCATAAAAGTAGTTTTTTTTTCTGGTGGAAAGTACACCACCTGTTTATCTCCATGCAGATGTTATTGCTTTGCCTGTTCCTCACTATGACAGTAAACTTATCTCCATGGAGACAATCAGGTGCCACCAGACCAAACTGCAAAGAGGAGACCCGACACACCATACACACATTTTTCATGGTAAACAACAACAATTTGTAATTGAATAAATGCAATATAGATAAATAATAAACATGGTATTGCACGGGATTTATATAGCGCCTTTCAAGACACCCGAAGCATTATTCAGACTGACAGAAGTGAGGCTGCCAATCTGCACCATAAGCCCCTAGGACCACCAGCACACGTACGACACTTTTATGCTAGGCAAAGTGGGTGAAGTGCCTTGCCTTAGGCACTTCACCCACTTTGCCGTTGTTGCCCCACTATGGCACACAGTATTCCCAATGTCCTCTCATCCAAGTACTAACTAGGTCTGGCCCTACCTAGCTTCTGAGATTTGAGGTGTTGACGAGCCAGTATTATTTTATTGTTATAACTGGGAACATTTTGAGACCCTCTACCAGAGAGTTTAATCATTTAATGACCTTTATTTAACCAGGAAAATGCCACTGAGATTTGGAATCTCTTTATCAGGGCCCTGGCCCCAAAGGAGAGGAGCCTGTTGTACATGCTTTCATGGTGGTGGGCACCCGGAGGAAACCTATGCAGCTACAGTCAGAACAAACTCCACACAGAAAGTCCCTTTGCCACACTGGAGTTGAACCCAGAACCTTCTTGCTGTGAGGCAAGAGCACTAACCACCGTACCACCTCATATAAAAGAAGAGAAGCAACCATAAAACACATGTTATTGCATCCTGTAAATATTTCTACACATTTTCCATGTGCATATTAGCCTAAAGTCTAAATATCCAGCTCGACAGTGAAAAGTACAATCAAAGTGTGGCTCCACTCAAACTCTTCTGACCTCATCTCTTTGACAGACTCAGTTAGCGCGAGGTGAGTGACGGAGCAGACAGGCTGTATAGACAGAGCAGGAGGACGAGGCACAGGTGGAGGTACAGGTGTAGGGAGTGAACTGAACAAAGAGCCCTGGGAACACTCCTGATTGGATTGTAGCGTTGGATTTATTATTAAAGCACCAGCGGGGGGGCGATGGACGAGGGGAGATTGGTAAACAACAGAGGAGATGTGTGATCTGAAAACCTGAGCAGAGACGAGCTGCGATAATGTGCAGATGTAAGCAAGGTGTACTTTTACAAAAGAGATTACACAACGCCTGACAAGACAGGACCAGATCATAAAAAAGAGTGAAAGTAAGAAGAGTGAGAAAGAGAGAGAGAGAGAGAGAGAGAGAGAGGGAGAGTCTGACAGCTGTACAGAAGCTAGCTCATTAATTACAGGAAAAGTAATTATTCTATAGCGTTTGTTGGATCAATAACTGTTCAGATCTCAGCATGCTGTTCAATCTTTCATGTCAAGTTTTCAAAAAGTAAAACATTCTTACAGATTCTGAGACATGTGTCCTTCTGAATATGACAAGGGGAAAAGTTTGTGTAAAAATGACTACAACAACTGCAACTTGTAACTACGACTGGTACTAGTACTTCTACAAATACCACATCATCTACTTTTTTAAGTATTTGCCTTTTTTTTATATAGTGAAATGAAGAAAGAGAACGAAAAATTATGAAGATAATGTGTAAAAACAGGGGGGGGAAAAAAGTTTATAGTGACATTTGACACAATTTCACTAAAATATTCAGTTTTCCATTAAAATACATAAAACTCAAAATTATAAAACTATATCTTGAAGACATCTCTCCACCCTCCCGGCTCAGTGACCCCCCAATTTAGTAACCACTGCTATAAAGAAAGTCAATAATATTCAACACAAATATTTTCCCTACAAGGCTACCATAGAAATACATAAGCGATCAAAGGAATACAATGTTTGCAATGGGATATTTTCTTTACATTTACCTCTAACGAGTACACATGTTCAATTTAAAGCAGACCTATTCAGCAAAATTTACTTTCAGAGATTTTAACCATGTTACAGTTGTTTTCCCTTCGCATTTACCCTCTCAAAGTTGTTTTTGGAGTGATTTGTACATGTTTGCGTAATCTTCAATCTCTTATTTTCAAGATATGCTCTGTACTTACTTTGTTCTCCAATTTTATTTTCTATTTCTATCTATTTTATTTTCAAATGACAGGAAAGTTCACTACTCGTTAGTGTGATCTACAGCTATCCATAGGAGGGGCCAACAGCTCCATGGCTCTTTGTTGTTGCCGTTTACACCAATATCAGCTCCCATTGGGCACCGCAGTTTTCTAATGCGGAAGTCAGGACTTATTTCTTTTATGAAGTCATTTTAGATGAATATTGTGATTTCAAACGTGCAAATTATAACATAATGATAAATAGGTATCATAGATTATATATATAGCAGATACAATATGTCTTCTTTAAGGTGCATTGGAGTTTTTTTTTCAAGCAAAACAAGGTTTCAGACCCTCCATCTAAAATATTACATAATGCTTCTTTAATATGGCAGAGAATATCAGTTGTATTTGTGTTAGCTCAAATTGCCATTGTCCAAGAGGATGTAGCCTACCATAGCAACTCCCTGACTTATATCTCTGCTGTATCTTTCCTAAGCCGTTGGTCTGTAGTCACTTCGTATCATATCCTCTTTGTTTGTGCGACTCAAATTGGTTGGTTTTCAGTCTCTTACACGTCAAGCGGCTTTTTCTGCAGGAGAAGATGAGAGTGGGGATTAAATTCTGGAGACAATGGGGGATATTGTTTGTTATAGCGCGGGATTGTTTTGACCCTGCCTGGATGTTCCCTCACAGATGACTGAGCGGTGATGGGGAGCAGACAGCGCATGGTAAATGGACTCTCAAAAACACCACTGTCACGCCGAATGAGACGAAATCAAGCTCTTCCTGCAAACTGCAAGTGAAATCCGCAGTTTTTCCAAGCCTATAGTTACATACTGTGATGGGAGAAATTGCACTGTACTCTACCAAGGACACTTCCAGCGCAGTTCTTGTTATTTACAGTTCGTTTTCAAAAGTTATAATACTCCTACAATGAAAGCATAGCAAGACTTGAATGGACTACACTTCTACTACAATAAGAGTGTTCATGTCTCCTATGGGCCCTGTACTTATGTTAAACAAACATCTGCTGTGTCTCCTGGCTCTCGTTACAACTCCTGGGTTACTTCAGTTACTCTACACCCTACTTCTACTCTACTACTTCTTCAGCTATAGGTAGACCTAACCTGTGGTGGGAAATTGTAGCTATTTAAACATTTACATAATCAAAGTATATACTGGATCATTTTTACTTTTACTTCATTACATCTGAGAGCAGGTATCTGTACTTTCTACTCCACTACATTTTTTTTTTTTGTTTGAGACCTGCTGAAATGTCTGAAGGGCTATTTTAAACACATTCCTAGTTTGAACAAACAAAAATTTACAAAGAAAAACACCTGGAAAAAAAACAACTATTGATTCAATTGTTTCTGTTGATCAGAATTCAGCACAAATCTGTATTAAAATCAATACAATGCTATTACTCAAGTAGATTTTTTCATGTGAAACTTTTACGTTTACTTGAGTATTTTTTTTTTTATTGCTTTTTTTTGCTCCACCACTGGACCTAACCTTAAGAGCCAGATCTGGACTGAACCAGATTTAAACCAGGTCTGAACCAAGCCTGAACCAGGACTGGACCAAGAATGAACCAGGACTGAACCAGGACTGAACCAGGTCTGAACCACGACTGAACCAGGACTTAACCAGGTCTAAACCACAACTGAACCAGGCCTGAACCAGGACTGAACCAGGACTGTATCAGGACTGACTCAGGACTGAACCAGGACTGAACCAGATCTGAACCAGGTCTGAACCAGGACTGTATCAGGGCTGAATCAGGACTGAACCAGGACTGAACCAGGTCTGAACCAGGTCTGAACCAGGACTGAACCAGGACTGAACCAGAACTGAATCAGGACTGAACCAGGACTGAACCAGGACCGAACCAGATCTGAACCACGACTGAACCAGGTCTGAACCAGGACTGAACCAGGACTGAACCAGATCTGAACCACGACTGAACCAGGTCTGAACCAGGACTGAACCAGGACTGAACCAGAACTGAATCAGGACTGAACCAGGTCTGAACCAGGACTGAACCAGGACTGAACCAGATCTGAACCACGACTGAACCAGGTCTGAACCAGGACTGAACCAGGACTGAACCAGAACTGAATCAGGACTGAACCAGGTCTGAACCAGGACTGAAACAGGTCTGAACCAGGTCTGAACCAGGACTGAACCAGGACTGAACCAGAACTGAATCAGGACTGAACCAGGTCTGAACCAGGACTGTATCAGGACTGAACCAGGTCTGAACCACGACTGAACCAGGTCTGAACCAGGACTGAACCAGGACTGAACCAGAACTGAATCAGGACTGAACCAGGACTGAACCAGGACTGAACCAGATCTGAACCACGACTGAACCAGGTCTGAACCAGGACTGAACCAGGACTGAACCAGAACTGAATCAGGACTGAACCAGGTCTGAACCAGGACTGAAACAGGTCTGAACCAGGTCTGAACCAGGACTGAACCAGGACTGAACCAGAACTGAATCAGGACTGAACCAGGTCTGAACCAGGACTGAACCAGATCTGAACCAGGACTGAAACAGGACTGAACCAGGACTGAACCAGATCTGAACCAGGACTGAACTAGGTTTTGCTGGGTCCAGTCATCATAGCAACAATGTAGTTTGTCTGTGCAAATATATCAATCATAGAAAAGAAGTCACAGCTATCCCCACTTCATAGCTAAATCAATAATATCGTTTTTCTCATTCTAGCTCAACTTTGCACCTGTCACCAAGAAGCTATCAACATTTTCATTGACTCATCGACTTGCTTTAGTATCCTCAGGTGCACACCACTAATCAATACACGGCCCTCCCCCCTGTGAAACTGCTAAACCTGCCCAAATCTGTCATGTAAAACTCTCTTTGACACAGCCATCCCATTGTGGGCTGCTCAGACATGAAATTACCAAAATGTCCAAAAAGGTTACGCTGCCGGAGAGATGGGCGTAGATCCGAACCACCACAGAAATGACAAGTCCGTAAATCCGCCTGCCACTCACTGAGGCCAGGCCGAGCGTGAGGTGGTGTGAGTGTGGGCTCTGTTTGAGTGAATACAGCCACTATTGGAGAGCTGTCAGTAACTATAGCAACACGCTGTGAAGCCTATCAGACCCGTGTGTGATGGTATGACCCCAAAAGTGTCAACTACAAGGAGGAGGCAATATGGACAAAAGTATGGATACAAAGCAGCTAATCAAGACTAGTGTCGTGTAGTTATGATACTACAATTTCACACTCGCCCTTGAAACGAAGGAATACTCAACACTGATTCCGATACCATTAAGATAATTTAAAAAACACTCTTTATTTAGGCAGGAATGTGATTTTCAACACTAAATCATAGTACTTTCATTAATTACCATGTGGCCTTATATCTGTGTAATCCCTCAGTCGTCCAGGTAGGTTCCATAGTGGTCCATGTGTGTAGTTTGTATGTTGTTATACTTGTTCTGATACAGCTCAAGATCATTGTAAAGCTATTCAGGAAAGGTTCATTTCTGGCCTGTGAATGTGACATTTTTTGTATTGATACCGGCTCAAATATGTATTAGTTTTAGTCAATTAGTATCTGATTTTTAATACTTTTTGACAACCCTAGTGACTACTATAGTAATCACAATTGAATCAGATTTTCATGGTAAATGGCCATATTTTTCCATAGCGCTTTTCAACCTTCAAGCTACGCAAAGCGCTTTACATCAAGGAACCACTCAACAAGTCATTCACACATTCATACAGCAGTGTACACAAACACCGGGGGCGAGGTGGGTTAAGTGTCTTGCCCGAGGACACAACGACAGTATTCATTTGTGGAAGCGGGAGTCAAAGCGCCAGCCTTCATACCAGTGGACAAACGCTACCAACTGAGCTACACTCGCCCCATCAGTTCATTAATAATACACTTTATTTGTGAATATTCTCTATTCTCAAGCCTTCTGTCACCTCATCACATCCTTTATTTGACTTGTATTTTAAAAGTCTTAATGTACAATAGAAATAATACTATGACTAACTGGTGAATTGAAAAATGAATAGTTCGACTGGTCAACTCCTAAAATAATCATAGTTGAAGCCCTGATATTACAACATAAACTTGTCTGTCTTTCACTGATTCAATCACAGCTGTTTTTTATTGAGTTGTCTGCTTGTCTCCATGGAGATTGCTAAGATTTTTGACATTTTGTGTAACATTTAAAGCAAAACAACATCTCCATGGAAAGAAGAGGATTTCAGACCTTCCATCTAAAACTTATAAAAGCTGTATTTTTGCAGTCTATCAAAAATGTGCTAAATGTGCAAGTAAATATTTTAGTAGGATGTGTAGTAAAAGTGCAAAAACATCACTTTATGTCCCTGTTTGTTGGGGATTAAGATTAAGGGATTAATATGCAGTCTTCTGTTAGCATTTTTTGTGAAGACTTTTTGTACCACATTTGAACTGAGCGACACATAAATTTGCATCCAATTATTAATATTTAGTATCTCGTGAACATAGATTGTATAAAGAAGTGGACTAAGTGAGTGTGACATCACCCCTAGTGTTCGGCTCCAGTCAAATGAAGATCATCAAGGCTAACAGTTATGGCGGCAAATTTGGAGCTGTGTTCCATATTTGGAATTGCGACAGCAAGTATTATAGCAACCAAAGAGCCAATCCAGAGCGAGTCTGTTGAAGTTAATGCCCCTTTCTGCCTGCACCGCTAGTTTAGCTGGGAGCGGTTGCTTAGCAATGCTGTCAATCAAACCTGCTAATACAGCAACCTCAAGGAAAGAAGGCTCCTGATTTTATTAATGTTCATATCTTAATTTACAAACACAATAGCAAAAATAAAAACACCAAGATCATGTAGAGTGGTTAATACCAACATGTTAAGACCAAACTGACGAGGGGTGACAATTTTTCAATGTAATGTGAAAGCATGCCCATGCTAACTTCCTATTTGGAACACAGCAACTAGCAGCTTAGCTATGTCCATATATACGTACAGTCTATGCTTGTAAAACACACTTCATCAGTGTGGCGTAGGAATGTCACAATTAGGCTATTTGGTTAATCGTTCAAATTGCAATATGTAAGAACTAGATAAGAATTGCGAAAATTTCAGAAACAAAAATGTGAAATCTCTTTTCCAGCTATACTAAAATAAACATTTCTGTTTATGTCACATTAAGCTGGTCAAATACTTGAGGAAATGAAATATATAAGACAGTGTGAATGCTTTGAATGAATGTTGTTTTTTTTCTGTTGTCTGGCAGTGATGTCAATAATCGTGAGTAATCTTAAAATTGTGATGTTTCTTTGCACAATAATCGTAGCACTAAAATGGGATAACATTCCTATTTAGTGCAGTATATAAGTAAAATAAATACATTGAATACCTAAACATATTAATCCAGTCCTCCAGAATGTGGGGAGATGTGCGTTTACACTAAGTGTACAAAAAAATCAATAATAATCATCTCATTGCTCAGCACGCACACTCACATACACACACACTCACATACACACACTGACAAACCACTCCATCAGACAGTTATACACCGAGTCCAGACTGAACCAAACCTTTACAAAGCCAATCATTCAAACTCAGCAGGACAAGCTCAAAAACACATGAATTTTATCTCACTAATTTCCCATACACCACAGTGACACCTGCTCAGAAGAGGTGTTAGCCATGCCCCTCACTCAGTCATTGTTCTATATTTTATTCCCATCAAGATAAGTGGCTATGTTTAAATGCACACCAACACCTGGATTTCTGGTTATTCACACCTGTGCAGATTTTGACAAGATATTTAAAGGGCATCTGACATGTTTTTATGTTTTTCTGATTCTGACTTGACTTGATAGTACATCACTTAAGTGCCAGTTTGTGGAAAAAAAGTTGGAAAGAAAAGTACAAAAATACAGAAAGTAATGCTGAGTTCTAAAAACAGAATCCCTCTACCTATGTCATATACAGGGAACAATGCATCCGAAAGGCCTGGACCTGGACTAGGCAGGCAAAGTATAAAGAAGATTATGGACTAGATTTCTATGAATGCAGTAGTTGTTTCTTATTGGCGCAGCGGAACGGATTTGGAAATAGGTGATTAGTGCTGCATAATTACTTGAGAGAGCGTGGGGTGCTGTGTGCGGGGCGCCCTGCCAATATAATGGTAGAGGAAACACTTGAATCAGAAACACCTGGCTTTAATCAGAGCATCAGAGCAGTCCTGCGTGATGTCACGTAGTACTTGAAATTGCAGTGGCCACTGGAGGAGCACACACACCGTATACCACCAGTCAGCATGTTAGCACCAAAGCCAAGTTTGGGGCTCAAAATGAAAAAAATAAAACGTTTTACACTTTTTGACCTTTGTTGGACGTGGTAGTACTGGGGGGGCCAGGCACGATTTCAGACAACTCTCTGGAAATGTATCTGTGGCCAGGTACAACCACGATCTCCTCAATCCTCTGAGAAATTATCATGTGAAAAATACGATCCGGCGTAAAACGCTTCCAATGTAACTATTCTGGGTGAGAAAACATGTGGGAAAATGAATAAAATAAGGCCTGATGGATTTCTGCACAGTATAGTACACTGTTGTTGCCAATGAATCTGTTGCCACACTCTTAGTTATATAGCACTCTTCATAGAGTTTCTTGCAACTCTGGTGCCTTTATATAGACAATTCAATTATTCCTCTCACACCCCACCCACCAGCACACACACAACCCGCTTTCAATTTCCCTGAACCCCACGTGTTTTGTGTCCTTGGGCAAGACAATTCACCCATCTGTAAAAATGTGGTTGTTTGTGCTTTAAATAATGCATGAAATTGGAAAAATATGAGATATGGACAACATTAGTAACAAGAATCACTACCCTTCTTTCCCTGAAGTCACTCCTGTTAGCATTAGCACATGTTTGATTGACAGGGTTGCTAGTGCCTGCTCCCTACTAAATCAATAGTCCGTCATGAAGCGGCATTACCCAACTCAGTGGTCCGGTCAGGAAGCGGCATTACCTTCAACAGCCTCGCTCCGGGATTGGCTTTTTGGTTGCTATGATGTAACTTACTGTCGGAGTTCTACACATGGAATTCGTTCACAAATTCAGGACCCCTACACCTGCGAGCCTCGATGAGTTTCATATGGCTAGAGAGACGTGACACTCCTTTAGTCCACTTCTTTCTACAGTCTTATAGTTACAACCATTTTCAGTCTATGTTACATTTCCTTTTTACAAAACGATTAGCCTATAACAAAAACATTGTCAGCGAAGTACAGTTTTTAGCAAAGGCAACCGATATATAGCTGTTTAACCCTGGACAAAGTTAGCAAAGTTTTTGAAAAAAAACAAACTTTTGACTTTACTCAGACTTAAGCTGTACGTTTCCATTCAAATCAAAGTAGCGCGCGATGCCATTGTTGTAGGTGGGTTCAGTTGAGAGAGGACAAACACATAAAATTGTTCGTTAAACTTAAAAGAATTTCCTTTTTTTTTTGTTCTTAAATGTTACTCTAATCTCTCTCTCTCATGTTGTCGTTCTTTCTGATGCATGCTTTTAAAACATCACTTTCGTCCCCCTCCTCCTCATCTCCTCTGTTTTGGCTTCACCTCCTCTTCCTCTCGACACTCTCCCTCTCCCCAGACGCCTCCCAGGGTCTCCTCATTTTCTACCTTTCTCTCAAACCCACCTTTTTTTTTCATTTCACCGCAGCTTCCTCTGTCTGCGCTGGCGGGCGGACAGCTTTTGTGAGTCATTTTGTCCGGGTGTGTAGATGTGTGTGTGCGTGTATATGTGTGTGTGTGCAGCATGCAAGTGTGTCCCCCGGGTGGCGCCCTCTACTCTACTCCAAAAATGTGCTCAGTTCTAGTTCAAGCCGTAATCCATCACACATACTTTCAGCCTTAGTGTGGGTATACATGTGTGAATGTGCATGGGTTTAATGCGCTGTTCGAACAATGTATTTTATTTGAAGTTTCATAATGACCTGTTTTAATACTTATAATTGAACTGCGTTTCCTAGAACTATGGAATACTAAAATTTACTTTTTTTTTTACATTTTATAATTACTACACCTTGAACAAGGACAATCTTCATAATTAACTAAAGGTTACTAAAGCTTACTATACTACTACTACTACTTAAAAGACCTGTACTCAATTTTTACTGTCTTAAAAATATGAAAACCAACTAGCAAATTTTAAATGGTGGTCCAAACGTTATTCCTCACCTTATGTATTCTGAGCATCCTAATTAAGGAATTTTGCCGTGATAGTAACAACAACAACTAGCATGCTAATAAAACGCAGATAGGCGTTCTGAATTCATATTTTCACCCTCAATAACTACTTATACAATATATTTGACGATTTTGCTCAAAACATGGAAACATGTTTTCTGATCTATGTTATAATGTTGTTTCCTCATCAAAATCATACGTGGAGTTATGTTTTTGTTTCATTCACACGCACAGACTCTGCATATTTCGGTTTAGTTGTTCTCTCAAACAGACAAACACACCGTTCTGCCTTGTGATGTCATGTGATAATACAAGAATTGCTCCATTGTGTTTTTAAAACTCTAAACACCTTCACTAGAATCATCTGGATCATTTCAGCCTTGGGATTTCCAATCTCTACCGAACTACAGGTAAAAAGGCCGCTGTTAACTTGAAAACTCTACCCACTACATTACATCACAAGGTGGAACAGAGCATTTGAGCTTTCGAGATGTAGACAAACTAAATAATAAAGGATTACTCAAAAACATGTGTGGATGAAACAAAACACGACTCTGTGTAACTTTTGGAGGAGATAACAACATGTTTAAAACCCCACAAGAGTCCATTTTGTGTAATATAGGACCTATAAGGCTAAGATGTAGTTATGATAAAGTGGTACCAGTGACAGATAGATTGTATTGTATTGAAATCCTCACACTGGGAGCGATCTTCTGCAGCTGTCGGAGGGTGATGCGGTTGTACATGGTGCTGATGTCTTTTCTTTGGTCGTCATATTCAGAAAATGGTGATCTGGAAATACATTTAACAAAGAATTAAAACAGACAAAACTAATAATGATATGACGATAGCCAAATACAATATCAGTATATTTAGCCTTTAATGTCCTGTGTTGATATGTGATATGTGTCTAAATTGCGTAAACTAGAGAGAATAAATTGCCAAAATGGGTTGATCAGATCTAACCAAGGACTAAATATGGACTAGGAATTAAATCAGATCCAAATCAGGATTAAACCAGGTTATGTTTTTTCATGGGGTTTTGTAGTAAACTATAACATGCATAGAGCAGATTATATTTCATTAATTTTTAAACCACAATATTGATCTAAAACTGCTTAATAATACTAATTCCGGTGTTTGTGTTTTTTCTGACTGGGATGAGGATAGAGAGTGAAAACATTTTTTCTGAACACTAAAGTATCAGATGCATGATTACTACAATATGTATGGATTGATCAAAATATAACTAATGATGTCGGAGTTTCCATTATCACATCGTAAAGACCTATTACATAACATCTTTAACCAGCTAACAAGGATACAGTCTGAACCATCGTGGTTAACAAGGTCTTAACAAGGTGGACTTAAATTACCTTAAATCAGGACTTAATGCTAATCTAAACCTGCATAGACCAAGCAATCCCATAAATAAATCCAACTTTTCTAAGCCTGCACACCACAGTCTGAGAACCATAGCTCTCTAACTCACATTGGCGAGGCGTGTCTCCAGAAGAATGATCTCCTTGGACTTCTGTGTGGCGTTGTGAGCTCCCAGCATGCTCAGCAGCCGCTCCATCAGGGCTTTGTACGCCGCCAAGATCTGTCACACACAGGGGTAACAGACAGAGAGAGAGACAGAGAGAGAGAGAAGTCCATTGAGCACCATGACAGAGGGACATGTGGCTGAAAGGAGACTATAACCAAAGCAGAAGAGGGCAGGTGGATGTTCAGGGAGTCAAAGCAGAAGAGCAAGATGACTTTATATATTATATGATGTGATGAAGTAAAAATGAGTTTACTTTGATGCTGTCCTCATCCTGCCCCAGATAGAGGCTTCTCTCAGGCAGTGTCAGTCCCTCCTGGTCCACCTGGAGCAAAGACAACAGGCTTTAGAATAATTTATTATTAAAAGATGTTCCTTTTATCATGTACCTCTCAAAAGTCACTCTGCTATTCTGAGAATACTCCTTTATTTAAGTTAAAAATTCTACTTTTAAAAGGAAAAGTAAAATGGTTGCACAATACTGTCTAAAGGCATAGGGTGCTATAGAGTGTTTAGAGTACTTACATTTAAATTAAATTACATTAAAAATATGTCGTTTTGAAATCTTAATTTTGTTACTTGCTATGACAATTAACACGCTGAAAGTATGGATGAAAATGTAGTGTTATTATTTAAAATGACTTCTGACCCTGATGGCATTCCTGGAGGAGTTCTTGTCATCCACGTTGACAGTGAGAGAGAAGAACACAGCTGTACTGTAGACTCCCTGTGTCCTGTACAGCATCTCGTTATGTCCGGCCTCTGGGGGGCGCCCTCTGTCATCCAGCCCGCTGTCCCACCACTGTGCACTGACACCTGGTCCCACCCCCCACAGCTGTCAATCACCTCCACCATCGGCTCTGAGCCCAGCTTATCAATCTCCTCTATGTTCACACAGGACCCTTAATCAGACAGTACAGAAGGAGGTACAAGAAAAGAGATATTTGTGAAATCTGAAGAATGAAATGTGCAAATTCTGAGCAATTGTTAAGTCATTAGCAAAGGCAACAGGGAAATAATTAAAAGTTTATGAAGGGAAACAGATGAGACCAGGTATAACTCATATTTTATCTCCTGTTTTTGTTTTGTGGTCTAATAATAATTCAGACCAGATCTAAATGATGACTAAACTGTGAAAGAAACCAGGGCAAGACCCAACTATAATGCCCACACTAGATGCATAAATAGTATTGTTTTTACTAATCGAAAAAAAGTCTCAAGTACATAAAAACGCTGTAATTATGGTCCTAATATTTGTACATTTGTGGATCGAGCTCACAGGACAAAAAATATACATTTATTCCCACCTGTAGAACTCCTTCACTTTCCGCTCAGCCGACTCCTGTCCACGCCGCCTGATCGGTTCCAGTAGGAGGCGCTGTAGTTTTTCCTCATTGTGCTCTCCGATGGCCGTGATAATGCCATAGCTCAGTTTATCCTCAGGTATCCCGTGACGACGCAGCCAGCCCCCACAAGCGAAAGAGTAGAAGTCCTCACAGGGCTGTATTGTGGGGTCGATGTTAGCTTGGACAAAACGCGCAGCCCGCAGTAAAGAGCGCTTCTTCTGACAGTCCTGCCTGCACTGAGGGTCCTGTTGTGCGTCTAGTGAAATATACTTTAGCGCTAGCATGCTCCCCAGGATCACGCACATGCCGGCCGCGAACACTAACGCGGAGAGCAGACAAATCTCCCTCCGACTCCACCTCGGCAGACCACTGCTGCTGGAGTTGCTCAGGTCACGGTTCCTGTTAGCAAAGAGGAGAAAGTTACACCAAATATGACCCAAGAATACCATTAAGGTCGAGTTTGAGATAAAGCTACATTGTCCCAGTCGGAAAATGCATCCTCTGCATTTGACCCATCCTTCAATGCAGCTGTGCAGTAAAGCTAAAAAAAAACTAGTGCAATGACAGCACACTTCCTGGTTTTATATATATATTTTTTTTACAATATCTGTACTGGGGCGTTTAACTTGATCACATTAACAAAAATTGGTACAGCCCCTTTATGTGTACACTCAAGTAAATATAGCTGTTATGCAATATTTTGAGAACTAGTATATTACTTTAAATTGTTAATGGTTCCAATCTTTTCAACATTTCAACCCATGGATTACTCAAATCTTATAGTACAGGCTACTCACTTTTGCTTGCTGGAGGTCCAGGAGCTACCGCGGCCCCTCCCCACGTGTCGGTCCAGACTGCCCCCGAGGTGGAGGGTCATCCCGTTGCTCAGGATGTCACTGCTATAGCGCCCCCCATACTTCACCTCCTGGAACTCATCATAGTGCGCCGTCAGAGAGTAGGTCTTCTCCATGGTGCCAATGCAGGAACAGCTCAGCGCGTGATCATAACGTCTGCCTCTGTCACAAATGAACAACAGTTTAAACAATGTTGATACAATTATCCTGATTATGAGCTGGACCCGCTTACACTATTTTTATAAAGTTAATAATAATAATAATAATAATAATAATAATAATAATAATAATAATAATAATAATAATAATAATAATAATAATAATAATAATGCATGCAAAAAACCAAAAAAAATGCATAGTTTTAAGAGGGGAGCCAATAGCCAATTCTATTCAGTATGTGGCTGGTTGCAGTGAGAGCCGAGGACACTCACTGGAACTTTTCACACTGTGAAAATTGAATTTTCTGACTTGGCCATTGTATTTTGGAAACATCCCCACAACACAAAGTCCTCAAAATGTCACCTTTAACACAGGGTGAAACCCATGAATATAGCATACATCAACATCCTGTTGATCAAAGTTGCTGTGGGTAAAGGTTTAGTAAGATTTTGCAGCAATATTTGAATGAAATGTAATTTCAAAAAAGACTAACTATTATGTAAAATGTAAGTAATAATTTTATACTACATGTAATTAGTTTGAAAAAGTGAATAACTTTGTTCAATTCTCTGTTTTTTGTTGCTGTTTTTTTATCAGAAGAAAATTGCCAAATAATTTAATTTTCAACTCCAATTTTGAAACAAAAAAATTAACTTGTAGCATGACATCATTTCTCCTAGACAGACAGACAGACAGACAGGTAGATAGATAGTCTTGGAAAAAAAAAAAAACAAAAAAAAAAAAAAACTCTTACTTTTAAGTCTTTCCTGTTTTTGAACATCGGCTGTCCTCTGCTCCTCCGCTCATCCTCTGTCTCGGAGCAGCTCCATTTGTTCAGTCTTGTCCCTCTTGTCCGAATAATCCCAATTCACCTGTAGACACAAAAACAAGCAAAAGACTTAAGGCAGGGAACGAAAGTGGAATCTGCTGGATACAGGTGAATACTGGGTAAAAAATGTGTTGTAATTTGTGTTGTCCTAAAATGATACTGATGCTGGTAGATGTATTACAGGGGAAACATGTCCTCAAGTAACGCATGGACTGGGTTAGTTCAGTATAAAAATGCACTATATGTAACTCCTGGAATGTTCCACAGTATGGTATTAAAGGTGCTGTAACCGATTCACTCACTTACGTTATGCATTCTGAGAATCCTATGTATTCACCGCAAAGAGTTTATGAGCACTTTGCACAATTTTCAGATGCCAGAGCAGATTTTGCTGACTTATTTTTACCTCAAAAGTTGCTTATACAATACATCTGTACTGGCGCAAGACAAATTTGGCTCAAATACATGAAAAAAACTTCTCTAAATCTTAATGAAGACAAGCAGGAGCAGGGCAACAGTGGCTCAGTGCTTAGAGTGTTGGTCCCCTAACACGAAGGTCACAGGATCAAGCCCTGCTCGGACCAAGTTCTGTCATTGTGTCCTTAAGCAAGACACTTCACCCACACTTTCATTGCCTAGTATGAAAGTGGTGTGTGCATGAATGATCAGTGGTGGTCAGAGGGACCGATGGTGTAAAAATGGCAGCCTCTGTCAGTCTGCCCCAGGGCAGCTGTGACTACAATAGTAGCTTACCGTCACCAAGTGTGGAGTGAACAAATAATGACTATAGTGTAGTGCTATGACAAGCCTGTAAAGCGCATTACAAGTGTAAGTCCATGCTATAGGTCAGATCTGTGGAGAGATGAATCACTGACAGTAAGAATCCATGTATTCGAGATATGTTTGTTTTTAAGATCAAAGATAAACAGAAGAATGTGTAAAAAAAAGCAAAGGTGAGGTTTAAGACACATGTTTGCAGAGAGTGGCTGTCAAAATGTCAATAGAATACACGGGTTATTTTTGAGACAGCAGTTCATCTTTTCTTGTAAATTCTTTATGTATTTTCCCTGTTAGCACAAGTACCTATGCTTAAAGTTTAGGGTGCTTTTGTTTTAGTCCTGGTTTGGTCCTGGTTCGAGCCAGGTTTAGTCCTGATGTTGACTTGGTTTGGTCCTGTTCTAGTTCAGGTTTCATTCTGATGTAAGTCCCAGTTTTCTGACTTTTGACGAAGAGTGCAGTGAAGTGTGAATGCAGTATAAATAAATGATCACAGCTGATTGAAAATGTGTTCACTGAAGCAACACATTTTGGAAGAAGGTTAAATAGAATTCTTAGTGAGAGGAAATACATTGGACCAATTAAAGAACAACTTACTATTCATGGGTTTCAGTTTCCTGTTATAGGCAACATTTTGAGCATTCAATTTATAGTATATTTTTTGTTTAAATTCTTAGATTGACAAATGCAAATATATTAGACAGTGAAAAAGCAACACATAGCCTACTGTTGATGTGTGCATTAGCAAGACACTTCTCGCATCTTATCAGTGTATAAATGTGCTTTTGGTGGAATTTGGTAAATAAAGCCATAGGCACAGAATTGCAGCCACCAGTTGTATAGGGACAGAATAAACACATAATCCAAACTGTATATAGAACTGAGTGACTAAAAAATCCTCTTATGTAACTATGACATTTGACTACTGTTGTGTTTCGTTACATTCAAACACAAAACCCTGCATATTTAGTTTCTGCTGTCAAAACAGAAAACACCCTGTTCCAACTTGTGATGTCATGTAGTAATACAGGAAGTGTTCCAATGTGTTTTAAAACTCCGTACACCTTCACAAGAATCATTTGGATGGATTGCCAATTTCTACTGAATTAAAAGTAAGAGGATTACTCAAACACGTGTGAATGAAACAAAACAGTACTTCAGATATTTCTTTGAGGAGGGTAATAGCATTAAAACATGGCTTAAGCTCAAAAGAGTCATCTTTGCGTAATATAAGAGCCTTAATGTTGAAATTCAAATTCTATTGTCTAAAGAGAGAATTGGTATCCAGTATCGAGACTATTCCTTAGTATCAAAAAACGAGAGTTTATAATTATAATACCATGACAACACTATCTGCACGTATATATAATGCAGCACAACTGATCTTTATTGCAGAAATATAACATTTGATGATTTTTGTTACAAATGTTCCAATCCTGTATGAACAGTTCTGCTCCTAGTGTTTTCCTATAGCCTGATGCTCTAAAGCTGTTGAAAGACGCATTTCTGTTCTGAGCACATCGATTCTTACTATCTCCACAGAGAATAGCAAACTTTAGCATCAATGTCTGTAACAAGCCCTAAACAGAGCTATGGGAGTGTCAGACGCAGATAAGACAAAGAGAGGGAGAGAGATGGACAGGAAAAGTGTAGGTAAACATGACAAAAGAGGCAGGGCGCTCATTATAACACACAGAAAAGTAAAAAGACATTGATTCTAGATACAAAAGTGGTTAGTGGTATCAAGGCGTTGTTTAAGAAGAACTGGAGCTCCACTTCACTGCAGATGTAGTCAATTCTCCCACAAAATACCACTCCAGAAAATACACTTTGCTATAAGTGTGTATTTTATTGTGTGGTAGGTTTAAATCATGGTTACAGGTGCTGTGCTGTATGTAACTTTCTGTGGGAAGTATCCCACCTGCTTGTCTCCATGGAGATGTTCCTTCATTTGGATTGCTCCACAGTATGACTCAACTTACATATCTGACATTTATTCCCTACAGATGCTTTTTTTTTATTGCTACAAATACATCCACTCTTGCTGAGAGCAGGTTTGTCTCTTCACAGGTCTGCACAGTAACTTAAGCCTGGTGATGCCACCTTCTTGTTGCTGCTGGTAGATGGTTAAGTTTAATGCCATACCGTGGAACATTCTAGCCAAAGCTATAAACAACTCCATGGAGACAAGAAGGTTGCTGAGACTCCACCAGAAAATATGTAACTAACTAAACCGGTCTACTCCAGACTAGGCATGGGATGATATTGAAACTTGGAGAGTCACGATTATCATTGCAAAAATAACTGCGATTAACAATTATACTACAATAATTATTAAAGTGCTGACAGTTTTAAAATGTTATGAATAAGAATAACTTGTTTAATATTATGAATAGTTTCCATATTTAAACAACTGTTATATATATACTTTGTTATAATTGAAAACAACAGTTATCTAGACAATACCATCAGGGAAAAGTCATTTTTTTCTGCACATTTTGTTGAAAAAATTTTATCTTTATTCTTTGATTATCTTTGTTGGCGCTCCACACAATTATATAAAATGTCCTATGAACCATTATTGCCTAACTTTTCTGTCACGATACATGATGATACTGTTAACTGTCCCATTCCTACTTCAGAAATCAGAAGTAGTAAACCAGGACTGCACTAAAGGACCTGTCCTTTAAGGGTGACGTCATGCTGACTCAATGTGCCGCACTCAGACATATTCAATTTATAACTTTAATATCTCTATATGAGTCATTACTTCCCAGCCATGGAATCAAATCACTATCTGCTGGAGCTTCAGTGACTTTCAATGGGGTTTATCTAGAGTCTATATACTATATGGTAACAACAGTTTTGGTAGTTAAGAAGATTTGAATCACTTGTTTGGTTTGAATGGAAGCCAGCTAAGGCCCATTGGAAGAAATTAACAACTGGTATCTGTATCGTTCTTCAACATTTGCTGTGGTTTCAAAATTATGTTCCCATTAAAGGCGATGTAGCTGATTTTTACCCTCTTAAAAACATCAAAAACAAAACGAGTTCATTTTAAACAATGTGCAGTGACCTAAAATTATTCCGTGGTTACCGAGCATCCCAATTATCCAGTTTATAAGCTCTTTTCACAACTTTCAGAGCAAAGTTTTGCTGTCACGGTAAAGCTAACAACAACTGATTACCAGATAATAAAATAGGGAACAGTAACCTACACATAGGCCTGTCACGATAACAAATTTTGCAGTGCGATACATTGCTGAAGTAAATATATACGATTAACGAGAATATTGAAACCAAACCATAAAGTAGAATTATCCCCCAAAAAGTATTCAAAATGTACAAAAAAAAAATAGCTGAATACAACGCTTGAGTAGTTAGTTTGGATCTATAATGAGTCATAAAAGTTCAGTTCAGTTCAACCTTCCACAGGTCAAATCTCTTTGTAGTTCAGAAGAGAAAGAAAAATCACAGTAATGTAAAGAAAAAATACCCATGATAAATATTGACCCCCAAAAAGTATTGTTCAATCTCACATATACTGAACGATAAGTCAATTTAGTATTTATAGTGACAGGCATATCTACGCAGTGGACTAAACAGAGTAAGCAATACATCTGTACTGGGGTGAGAATACATACAGGATCTTTAATAGAATAACTATATCAATCTCTATTTACTTTGTGTGTTAGCTAGAGCACAAAACAAACACAGCTCCATGAAAGGTCACAAATTGTGCATCTACTGGGAGTGTAAGCAGCTTTAAATTATGCAGAAATTGTGATAAAATGGGAAAAGTCAAGGACGTCTCTCATAGTTGCCATTATCAATTTAACCCATCATCCATCAATCTCCTGCTTTGGTACCCACGGCACACCTCCTGCATGTGTTTAAGGCATTCACAAATACTGGGACATTACTGGCTTTTCCCTGAAACAAACAATATCTTCTGTACAGCTCTCCATCTCCATAAATAGACCCACGAGCATCTTAACATGTCACATCTGCGTTAGCTTGATAATAAATGATGATGCTAGGACTTTGGCGGCTTTAGTGAAAGACCAGTGTTTGGCTAATGGACTGGAGCATCACTAGAAGAAGTGCGTGATGAATGGTATTTACTTAACTAGACAGGGCTTAATACAGTGACTTATACTAATACAGCAGTGTGCACTATCCCTCTTAATAAAAAACAGCGAGGGAATGGTGATGCATGGGGGAGGTGTGATGAAGAATCCCGTAAGTCTTATAGAATGACACTTTTACTGGTTTACTGGTTCAAGGAGCATCAAGATGTGGGCCGGGGACAGTAGGGGGTCAGTTAATAGGGGAAGTGGAATATAGGTAATGGTAAATGGCTTTTCCCCCTTCACTCAAAGCACTTTACATCAAGGAACCTCTCATCCGTTCACACGCACATTCATACACCAGTGTACACGGACACTGGGGGCAAGGTGGGTAAGGGTCTGCACAAGGACACAACAACAGTATTCATCTGTGGGAGCTGGAATCGCACCTGTGGATCAGTGGATCTCACCATTCAACCTATGATTTTTATGTCGAGAGCGAGATTAACGGCCAACCTTCGGAGGTGGACAAAACACTACCAGCTGAGCTATTGTAAACCATATTATATAGGAATTATATTTAGTAAAAGCCACATATGGGAGTAGGTTTTATTGGCAAAAATGAATCTCAATATACTTTTTTGGACTATCCCGATTTTATTCAGACAGATGATATGACAAGCCTCGGAAATTAGCCTATAAATGTGCCTATAAATGTCTTGGTTAAAGTTCAAGGACTGAACAAAACATGAATGAACCATATCAAATATCACACTTTTGGATGACAACGTTGCAAGTTTCTTTTTGTCCTTTCTATATTTGACCAACTCTTTTTACAGCATTAAAAAAAATAAAATAAAAATCACAACAACCAACAGCTGTTTCTGAACATTCACTGAGCAGAATGTAGTCCCTAGAACACACTGGCTCTATTGACTCAGAATAATTCACTGATGTATTCACAAAACTGTCAGTAGCCAAACAAGATCCCAGTTCACAACCAGCTTCACACAGGTATTTGACGTCACATAAGTGCTCCAATACAGCAGAATTTACCAATAACATCTAGTGCGAAGGCAGACAGACAGAAGCTAAACTTAGATCAAATCAGAAAGATTGTATTAACTTGCTCTGCTGTCTGGTGCTGTCTGCAGATCACAGCCCACACCTTTGTCTGTCAAACAGCTATTTCTCCAGCAATTCATACAGTGTAAATGCAGTCTTTTCATGCGCCAACCCTCCTCCAACACATGCCCATGTGCGCAGTACAACCATGCAGCCTCCTCAGCTTTTCCATCTCCACCTCTTACCTCCACAAGTATCTCTAAGCCCATAAGAGATGTATTTCCCCTAAAAAAATCTATTAACTCAACATGTCTTGCTGATAGACTGTATATATAAACCAGCTAGCCCATCCATCCATTTTCTTCCGCTTATCCAGGGCCAGGTCGCAGGGGCAGCAGTCTTAGCAGGGACTCCTGGACTTCCCCACACCCAGACACATCCTCCAGCTCCTTCAGTGGGATCCCAAGGCGCTGCCAGACTCTTCCTTGGGCCTCCTCCCGGGGGACATGTCTGCTAGCCGCCACGTTCCAAATGTGAAGTGAGCATGGGCACGCTTCCGGCTCCATCTGCTCTTGTTCCAATTCATTTCTATTGAAAAACTGTCACCCTCTCTCTGTAACTGCTGTTGTCAGGCTCGTCATTTGATCTTAAAATGTTGGCATTAACCCGCTCTACAAGATCCTGGTATTTTTATTTCATTATTTTGTCTGTAAATCAAGATATGAACAGTAATAACAGACACATCAGGTGTCTTCTTTCCTCGAGGTCGCCCCTTACTAGCGTTAGCATCAGGTTTGATTGACAGCCTGCTCCCTGCCAAACCAGCAGTGCAGGCGGGAAGGGGCGTTACCTTCAACTGCCTGGCTCTTTGGTTGCTTTGGTTGCTATGATACTTGGGGTTGGAATTCTAAATATGGTACTTTGCTCCAAATTCGTCCCTATAACTGCTAGCCTCCATCATTTGACTGGACTCCAAACACTATGGGTGACATTAAACTCCCTTAGTCCATTTCTTTATACAGTCTATGGTTTTGCCCAAATATACAATGTCAGGAAGTGACAAGTACCGACCTACCAACCAACACTGCTTCATATACAATAAAGCCTCTTTTTTTAGACAACAGAATATAATTAGCAACCCAAAAACACTCTAAAACTACCCACAAAAGTTCCCCTTGGTTCATTTTGTTTTCAATATCAATACCTATTGAAATGAGTGGCTATAGCGCTGATTAGTCAAGGTATTGATCTAATTTCACATAACACTGATTGCTATTTCTAAAGAACTGCATTTTTCTTATTGATTGCAGAGCGTCCCAAGCTGTGGTCCCAGGTGACAGTGAGGTCATCTGATGAGTGGAAGTGGACTGTATAAAGACGTGGGTGTGTCTGGCCTCTCTAAGCTCCATGATAAATCCACACTCAGATCAATGTGAAATCGTTATAGAGACACCTCGCGGGCTCCAGGGGGCGTGAGAGGGCGCACGTGTCACTGCCTCAGCACAAATGTTATTCTGAGCCCAGAACATCATTAGGAAAGACAAATACAGTGCTACTATATGGTGTGGTAATGACAGTTGTAGACTGAATTACTGACAACATTCAACATTATGTAGTAAAACGTTTGTAATGTATATATTAAAAAAAAAACTAAAAAAAAACAACTAAAAAACAAATTTGCCATTTTTTCTGACAAATATAGCAATTGTGATTAAGAATACAGCCCTAATATTTACTGTTGTAAATTTCAATCCTGTCAGAAAGGGTCACAAGCAAGATTCCATGCAGTCCCAAGCCTGGATAAATAGTGAGGGAGGGCATCTTTATAAATGATGTCTTTGCAGTGATCATAAAAAAATAAATAAATAAATAAACATGAAGTATTTTCACTTAAATGGAGTAAAGAAGACACTTTTCACATGACAATATCCATGGTCCAAGTGCCGTTTGCTCATAAATTCGTACAAAGATTTTAGTAGACAACATTTTTAAAGGGGACCTGTTTTGCGAAATCCGCTTTTGAGCTTTTAACCACGTTATAGTTGTTTCCTTTTCTCATTTTACCCTCTCGATGTTGTTTCTGGAGGGATTCGTGAATGTCTGAGCAATCTTTAATCACTTATTTTTAAGACGCCATATTGCCGATTAATCCCCGTTTTCACCACCACCAGCATAAGCCCACTGCTCTGTACTTACATCGCTCTTCAATTTTTCAATTTAATTTTCTTAATTGATGTTATGCGTAGGATTCTGTAGCGTCGCACAGTTAGCTTGGTACAAACGGGAAAAAAATCCGCAAGTCTCTAGCGTGATGTGAAGCTATCCATAGGAGGGACCGACAGCTACACGGCTCGTTATTATGATGATGTTTACGACAACGTCAGCTCCCATTGGGCTCTGCAGTTTTCTAACGCAAAAGACACCGGAATTGTTTCTCTTATGAAGTTGTTTTAGATGAATATTGCAATTTAAAAATGTGCAAGTTACAACATAATGATCAGAGAGTGTCAGAGATGATAACTATATAGCAGACACAAGCGCAATATGTCTGCTTTAAGAAAAAAACTGAACTGAAACCCTACGCCATGTTACTGTCCCACTTGTTTCTTCCACTTGTAGCTTGTCTATCATTTCTACAGCATCATATGAACATCCTCAGCGCTTTGTACCAAAACCTCTCCCTCTAGACTCATTCCTCGACCACTCACGTTTCTGCTCTCGGCTAACCACTGCATTAAAGGGATACTTTTCTCTCTTAAGTTGGAGGGATGGCATTTTGAAATAAGAGGTTGGAGAGCGACCCCTGCCTCCTTTATCTGGGTGCATGCTCACGTCACCTGAAAGCCCTCTATAAATGGGTTTATTATCCCCTAATCAGAATGGTCACAGAGGCTGCTCCGGAGCCGAGGGGGAGAGAGAGAGGGCAGACCAGCTCGTAGCTTATCGCGCACAGCCAGAGTCACCGCTCTTTGGACACACGGCTCCCATGCACCACGGCAGCACAGAGGAAACTTGTAGGACTTGTATCATATATAAATACTCTTATTATGAAAACATTAGGTACATTTTGTGCTCAAGGGGCTGTGAGATTATTTGAATGGATGCAATTAGCAAAAGGCTGCAAGGTTTGAAGTGGCATAGTATCCTCCACACAAAAACTAAATATTTTGTCTTGTTCTGCATAAAAACTGCTAACCCTGCAGTTTACATCTGAGCAAACTGCTGCTTTCATTATTAGTTGAAATATGAACTTCATACATAAACACCGTTTTCATCAGTTCTCTTCTGGAGACATTTCAAACGTGAACTCTGAAAAGATTCATATTAAATATTCTACTCACAATGCTAGTCTGTAAAATCGTTCAAGTAAAGGTGCACTATATAAACTTTTCAGGTGGACTGTCTGTCACCTGCTTTCTCAGGACTGGACCAGCCGTGTGAAGCTCTACTCTGAGTTCACCCCTGGTCCGGCCCCACACACATATGGCCCTGGCCCAGTCTTTTTTCACCTGGGCCGGCCCAGGGCGAAGCCGACAGGGCAAAGCCGACAAGGCAAAGCCAACAGGACAAAGCCGACAGGGTGATGCTGGAGCAGGAGCCAGCCCCTGGCCCAGCCCAGCGCTCAGAGCTGCAGCTTGTAGTGAGCTGTTCAATGAAATCAGGCTGAAATGAAGACATTTGTGAGAACTGGAATGTTTTAAACACCTTAAAGGTATTCTCTGCACTCTTCAATCTTCACGCCAGTTTTTTATTTTATATTGATAGACCACATAATTTGCGTTAGGGTTTAGCAGCACCGAAAGATGCTCATTTTCATACGGCATGATCAATGTTGCTTTATGTGATTTCAGCAAGTATAAGCTGTTCCCTTTTAAAAGTGACAGAAAAAAAATGATTTCAGACATGTGTGGAGCCCTGTGGAGTTTAGGGGTCCCCTTCAGACACACTTCTGTCACTGCGGTGTTCAGACTGCGGCTCTGCGCCTCTGCACATCAGGGGCGTTCAAGCACACT
>JAIEZT010000016.1:5539008-5714923 GCA_019594935.1 Periophthalmus modestus | reverse complement strand
TCAGTCTGCCTGCCTGCAGATAAGTGCACCAATTTGAGTTTACAGTCAATACACACTCGAGCATTTTTAAAAGGCCTGTCCATGTTGTATTTGCTTCCAGTCACAAAAGACCGCCCTGGATGATTGAGGAAAGTGATAAATGTTGCTACGGACCAAGTCTATACTCATTGTTGTAAATATTTACCTGTCCATATATCACGCCAATTTGACTCTTAGTGATCTTTAAGCCATTTTAGAAAGTTGGGACCCGCATCAATCAACAACTATGGAATTCATTCACATGTGTCGTGAGAACCCTTATTATTTAGTCTGTAATACAACTTCAAACTGAAAACGCTCTGTTCCACCTTGTGATGTCATGAAGCTGTATTTTTCATTCAAGTTACCTTTAACCTTTTAGTTAGGTAGAGATTGGAGATTGGAAATTCCAGGGCTGAAATGATTCAAATGATTCCAGTAAAGGTGTATGGAGTTTAAAAACACAGTGCAGCACTTCTGGTATTACCACATGACATCACAAGGTGGAACAGAGTGTTTTCGGTTTGAAAGAAGAACTCAGTTTAAATTTGCAGGGCTTGTGTGTTAAAACATGTTATAAATGAGACAAACACAACTTCAGGTGCAATATGTTTGTGATGTGAAAACAAAATTATAACACACATCAGACAACAGTGTAATATGGGGTGTTTTAAAAGTAAACTCCTTATCAGTCTCTGGTGAGGGTGTGGTTAGCACTTGGATGGGAACCACTGGGTGTGGGGCAACAGTCGTTCTAGTGCAAACTGTAAACTGTGTCCTTAGGCAGACACTTCGCCCATATTGCCTGGTACGAATGTGGTATTGTGAGTTGAGTGTTGGTGGTGGCCAGACGGGCAGATGGCACAGATTGGCAGCCTCACTTCCATGAGTCGAGACCCCAGGGCAGCCCGTAGCTTACCACTCTGAGCATGCAGTGAGTATGAAATATTGGACAAAATTGTAAAGCTGACTTTCCAAAAAGAAGAAGAGTATTGTAATGATCTGATATTGTGTGTTTAGTTCAGAGTTGACACCTTGTTTGTTTTCTTTTAACTGTTTTATGTGTCGTTGTTAATGTGTCAATTATCAGAAAATACAGCCAAAAGAAATTTGGCGTTTTTACTTCATTTCAGTATGACTTCATTACATATGCCTCAAAATCTGATTTCTGAGACATTAATAATACGTAAAGATACATTATAACTGATGGTATAATTGAGACTTACATGGTTTTAATTGCGACCTCTTCGTGGATTTTGGACTTTCTTCACTGATAATTTGATGTTGAACTTGAGATGCTGTTCAGGATGTTTTTGAAGTAAGTTTTCTCATCCACGTCAAACTGTGGAAAACATGAAATATACAGGATCATAACAAATCAAAGTCTTTTATTTATAATATCTGACAGTAACAAAACAGGGCCTCAGAGCTCTTTACAATCTCAAAGAAACTCAAAACTAAAACAGGACCATTTGGAGTATGTCTTACTGATGTTTTCTATCTATGTCAATTTTTAAATCTGAAACATCCTATCAATTAGTCCACACACATCTGGACTGAGCAGCATCCAAACTTTGGCAGATGTGTGGAAAACTGACTTTAAATAGTGACATTATTTACACATTAAACAGCACGATATATGCTTGTACTAATAGTGAAAATAAATTTGACCTTATTTGTATTACACTGCTGCTAAAGGCATAGTTTTCAGCTATAGCATAAGCCTTGAGCTGTTCATAAGCTCCTCTGTTAGTACACCTCATACTGACACAATGAGGTTACAAGTTCATTTTACAATACTAATCTATCTATCTATCTATCTATCTATCTGTCTGTTTCACTCTGTCTGTCTCTGTCTATCTGTCTATCTGCCAATCTATCTGTCTATCTATCTACCACCTACCTATATCGGTCTATCTCTCTATCTATCCATGTATCTGTCTATTTATCTGTCTGTCTGTCTATCATCTATCATCTATCTATCTATCTATCTATCTATCTATCTGTCTGTCTAGCAAGGCAAGGCAAGTTTATTTGTATAGCACAATTCGTACACAAGGTAATTCAAAGTGCTTTACAGAATAAGAAAGACATTGAAATCACACAAATCAAAACAATACAATTCAAACCTGTATACAGGACTTTAACCTGATTTACTATCAGGACTTTAACCTGAACACAGAACCTTTCTTCGTGAGGGACTTTAAACCTCACCGGGGACTCTAACCCCGTAACAATATTACGCACTAGTTGGGACTCTAACCCCCGTGCTTTTATTATTTTTTTGAGGGACCCAAACTCCCCAGGGAAGCGCTGTGCGCATGCAGCTACGCAGGGACACGTCTGCTCACTACACCACACCGTCCACGGTGGGTCGCAGGACTCAAACCTGTATACAGGACTTTAACCTGTTTTACTATCAGGACTTTAACCTGAACACGGCTTCGTGAGGGACTTTAACCCTCACTGGGGACTCTAACCCCGTAACAATACCTTCACACCTTTCTTCGTGAGGGACTTTAACCCTGGGACTGGCTATCTGTCTGTCTGTCTGTCTATCTATCTATTTTTTTTCTATCTGTCTGTCTATCTGTCTATCTATCTCTCTATCTATCCATGTATCTATCTGTCTATCTGTCTGTCTGTTATCCATCTATCTATCTATAATAAAGAACACTCTAACTCTATATAATAATTGTGTTTTGCTTTAACTTTAACTACAAGTTAAAGTTGTAACAAAATAAGACACTGTACAGTAACAAAATAAGACAGGGAGGACAGCTGGAATTGCACAGTTTTAAGAAAATCAAGAGACTCATGGTTCTAATACTAACATTGCATGATTCTGCCAGTGCCTTGCAGAGGTCCGGGCACATTTGGAAGATTCTAGAGACACATTCAGTACTTTATGAGTGCTACCTCTCTCTTTAACTGAGCACTTAAATACTATTATTACACTTACTCTGTGTTAACAGGGAGTCCTTTTGTACAGTGTATTTTAGCCAGAGCGCTGAATATAATCAACAAGGATGCATGATGATGATGGGGAATAGAAAAGCACTCCCCAGATACTGAGAAAGACGGAGAGATGGAAAGAAAAAAAGAGAAAGAGACAGGGAGGGAGAGGAAAAGGAGGAGAAATAGAGAGAATACAAGCGAGAGAGACAGCGAGGGGGAGGGGAGAAGGGGAAAGGGTGAAGGGTAAAAGGTGAGGAAGCTGAGAGAGAATGTAAAAGAGTGTGAAAGAAAGAAGATATAAAAGGGAAGCAGAGAGAAACTGGGAGAGCTGGGGATGGGAGGAGAGAAACAAGGTGATAGAGAAGAGAGAGATGCAGAAAGAAGCACAGGAGGGGAGGGAATGGAGAAAATACAAGAAGAGAGAAAGTGAGGGGAAAGGGGAAAAGTGGGGAAGCTGAGAGAATGAGAGATTGAAGAAAAAGAGAGAATAGAAAGAGGTTCAAATGGAGTAAGAGAAAAGAGGAGGCAAATAAAGAATAAAGAATGTGAAAGAAAGAGCTATAAGAGGGTAAGTTGAGAGAAATTAATAGAGATGAGGAAGGTGATAGGAAAGAGAGAGATGCAGGAAGAAAGGCATAGAGCGAGACAGAGAGACAGATAGAGAGATAGAGAGACAGACAGAGAGATAGAGAGACAGATAGAGAGATAGAAAGAGTGCTACAGTGTGTTTTGGACACTAAGATGTGATGGAGGCTGCAGAGTGGACTGTGTCTGACTCACCCCATATTCTTGATCTATGAGTTCAGGCTTGAGCAGGAAGTCTGGGTATCCAGTCATCACCATCATGTGCTTTAGCTGCAGAGAGAGAGAAAGAGAAAGGATTGAGAAAGTCAGGGAGGGAGATAGGCGAGATTTGGAGATTTAGAAACAAAGACTGAACAAAAATAGTGTATTAGGACCTCAGATAAATCAACCCAAAAATACAACACGGTATTAACTAGACCAGCCATGTGGGGGGCCAGATGCGACCCTCAGGCTTCCTGCTTTTTCATCGCGTTTTTACTGAAATTTTTTGGGGAAATTCTAGTATCATAACCAAATATTTTTGATATATAGCCTGCCTAACATAAACGTTTCTAGTCTTATTAAAGGTGAGATAGCAGTCAAGCCGAAAATGGGTTACATCTAGTTTGCATGGACTTTAGTGCAGTGTAAGTGCTGTGTTTGTCTTTGTTGGTAACATAAATGTACAAATCTGTGTCATCAATATCACAAGTTTGTACCTGGTTAACACTATGACAAAGAATGTTTACTCATTTTAAAGATCCTGTCACCTTCTTATTTCCATATGTTATTGTTTTGCCTGGAATATAGCACATGTACGGCTATATCCATGGAGACAAGCCAGAGACACCACTATGCAAAGTCATATCTATGGAGAGGTGACACCGCTCACAGTAAGAATACAATTTTCAAGGTATTTTTGAGAAATAATAAATGCCATAGTTTCCGGCCAATACTAGCATCCCCAGGTGACGGAACATCCACCAGAAAAGTATACAATGTACACAATGATACTCAAATAAACTATTTGTATTGGTAAATAGGTTTGATCATGTAACCACCGTTGGAGCACGTCTTCAGCACATTCTTCTATTCATATAATCTTTTTGATACAACTTAACACAGCCATATAGTAACTGTGTGTGTACTGTACACTGCAGTCAGCCCCTCCCCTCTTCTCCCTGTACACACAAATGGACTAATCAGGCAAACCCAGTGAAATGGGATTACAGGCAAGCTCTTTATATTCAGCATGGCCCTATAACAGGATTATAACTGCGTATTGTAAAAGTATTAGAGGGGTATCTGACAGCGCAGTCCCCGAATCACAACTGTGCGGGCGGATTTGGATTAGGAGGTCCTCACTCCTCAATGTCAGAGCCATCAGAGGATCCTATCACCATCTTGACACTCAAAATCTCCGCAAAGAAAAGAAATGTATAATTGAATCTTATTCCTAATACTAATGGGTTTGGACAGATGTGCTGAGGAGGCAGAGTCACTGTAGAACACTGCTCCTCAATTGGATCTTACACTATTAAACTTTATTTCATAGTACTGCATTTGATTTGGATAAGTCTTGCCATAGTTCTGGTTAAAATATGAACTATATAACTTTTGAAACAGAGGATCTGCTACTGGCTTGTCTCCATGGAGATGTTATTGCTTTGCCTGAATTGTTCCACCTTATGGCATTAAATCAATCTATCTTGCATTAATGGCAAATGGTCACATTTTTTTTTTTCCCACCTTCAAGGCACTCAAAGCACTTTACATCAAGGAACCACTCACCCATTCACACACATATTCATACACCAGGATACGCAGACAACCTGGGCGAGGTGGGTTAAGTGTCTTGCCCGAGGATACATCAACAGCATTCATATCATATCACATTAATATCATTGTAGGTGTTTGTCTTTGATCAGAAATAGCATAAAGAAAAGCATTCTTACTGTTAGCGGACTCGCCTCTCCACATATCTGATCAGTAACATGACCCAGTTTATCATTACTAATTGGCACCAAAGCGCCAAAGCACATTCATAACTGATTGAAGTGATTTTTTTGCTCACTGACAACGGCAATAAGCCTTTTCTGATTCTAATTTAATGTCATACAGTGGAACATGCAGGTAAAGCAACAACATCCCCATGGGAAAAGCTCTAGTGTATCTTTAATGTTAGCAGCTGACACTTATGACTTATGTGAATTCTGCAGCTCAAACCTTGGCTCTGGCTGCGTCCTTGGTGGCGTCATCCATCCAGTCCAGCTCTTGGAGGCGCAGGTCCAAAGAGTGCTTTATGTCCTCCACCAGCTCCTGTACCTGTAAACACACAGTATATATATTATCATGTAGTATAATATTAACATGTAGTATTAACATTACAACACTGTACTGCAGTTAGTTCTATGATTTAGATAAACAAAGTCATTTCAGCATGGTGTGGTGTTCCCAGTTCTTGTTCTGGTATCTATCAAATTGAGAAGGGCTGTCCAGCAGTCAAACGGGATTCAGATACTTAAATTCACATCGCCTTGTCACCACTTATAATCACAGTAGATCAGACAGAGGCCAAAACTACTGAACCTCACCTTCAGAAAGAGACCAGCCTTTTGTTTGTGCTCTCAAGGATTAAGAAACAGCTTCAGTTTAAAACTGGGGGTCATTTTAGTCAGGCGTTTAGGAAAAATACGCACTCTTCATAAGGGGTTAAAATATCACAGTAATATTGTTTTTGCAATACACAACAGTTACTGCATGTCACACACATTTTATGATACCATGCAGCCCTGGTAAGAAGTAATAAAAGTGTATGTTTTTTGTAGTCTGCACTCCACCTCAATCCCACCTCTGCTCAGCATTCATTTACTTGTATAAATGTTATGCTTTGTTTCAATAAAATATAATTGTTAATTGAAAGATAGGTCAAGTCTCCAAATGTGTCCCGCTGCACACAGCTGATGTGAGATGGCCCCAAACAGCACAGATCAAGTGTCTCGCGGCCTCAGTTTATTCGGTTTTGTAAAAGGTTAATGGGCTGAATTCACACAGGACTTTTCGCTTTTATTGCTACTAAATGTGCTTTATATTGTACCATAAAGACCCACACTGCTCAGGCCTGTTTGTGAACCACATGCTCTGCCCTTTCACACACTGGGCACGTTTACATATGCTAATAAAAATCAGATAACTACAATAATCAGATGATGCAATAATTATATCAAATTTTTGGTGTGTGTGTTTACATTCTTGGTCATGTAACACTTGGTCCACTTTTTCTAAACTGTGTATAAATTGGTGCAAACTAGAGGAATTTGTTTGCCTGGCTAATCCAAATGTATCTGTATTTTTATAAGGATTGATATCAGTCTGGTCCCCGCGTCATCCCTTGCGTCTCAGGCCAGATCAAACGTTTCGCTCATTGATTCTGCAGAAGTCCACAGTGTGTATTTTATATTTTATGATATTTTTTCCTATACGGCGGACCATGCATGTCCCCGATTGGCTATTCCACATGTCAATCACACCCATTCCAATCATTGGGAGAACCACCGGTGACCAGACTCACATCTTTGTTAAGTATTGAAGAAGTGTATATTCTGTATTACCAGGTGATACATTTGCAGCTTTCTGGTCAAAAATGCCTAAATATAAGTTAGTGCTGCTTTCAGTGGTCTCTGCAATTTCAAGTATTTGATGACATCACAAAGAGCTATCCTGATTACAGCCTAGTGTTTCTGATTGCAAACACCAGGCTGCAGGGGTGGAGTTTAAAGTTTGGATACACTGTTCTCCATACTCAAACCCCACTCCTCCTCTCTCAGTCTTTTCTTTAGTCCACATGTACTGCTCAGTTTGTCAACTGTGTTTGAAATGTAGTTGTGGTGTTTAGTTTAGGTGTCTAGTGTAGGTCTAGTCCAACAATTGATTTTAGAGTAACTGTTGTATTTGGAAAACTAGTACTGTTTTACTGTGCATTCTGTTTTGATACGGACAGACATCTATCTATGTTCTTTAGACTAAGATTAATATGGCAAGTTTGTGAAGCCAATCTCAAACAAATAATGATGAAATTAAATATTTGTGGATTACAGTATTTCTTCCAAAAACAGTGAACCTCCCATAGAGTTATATTCATTCATGTCAGCTTCTTGTTATAGGCCTATGTAACAATTTGAGAACTTTTAAGCATTCAAAAGATATCAGAATACTGTCTTTTGCATTTCCCCATTGTGGGACAAATAAAGATTCTCTCATCTTATCTTATTTATTTATCAATTTAAATTTAAATTTTTCGCTTTGGCAACAGTCCTAATTTCATTCTGACACCCATGGATATACCCCTGCCCTCCATCTGAAATCACAACATCACCAAATTCTACAAAGTCAACACAACCTAAACAGATAGATTAAAAAAAATGTGTGGAGAAATTTTTCACAATAAGAACAAACTACTACTTTTATGTTAATCATGTCCCTGTTGTTCTGTCTTGTAAATGTATTCTATCCTTGCTTGACTCCCTGTTTTTGGCACACAGTTTGGCTGCCTGCACTGTCCCAACTTCGTCTTAAATCCGTAGTCCTCCATTAGAGCGTGTTCCTCCCACTTAAAACAACAGGACGCGAGTGTTAATGGTGCAGATGGGAAGTGTCTCTTGTCTTTCAGAGCCTCGTTAGTTTGTGTTCACGCAGAGGACAGAACTGGTACAGACGCCTCCCCTACCTACCCCACACTGATACAGGGAACTATACTGGAGTCTGAAGTGAATATCAACACTGCACTGCCATGGCTGGGCTTGTAGAGGATTATTAGTAGAAGAAGTAACAAAGAAAGTACTTTTATTCTGTGTTGAAAAGGAAACATTTAGATTTTTAATTATCAATGTGGCATCAAAATTGTTAGCAAGTATTAGAACTATTGTGCTTGTGCCTGCTATTATAAGCAATGACACCTGTGCATCATTGTGTTATAAATGGCCCATTTTAAATTGCAATATTCACCTGAAATGACTAAATAAAAGAAACAACTCTGCTGACTTCTGCATAAGAAAACTGCGGTGCTCAACGTGAGCCGGCGTTGCCGTAAACTTTATCACAACAAAGAGCCGTGTAGCTGTCGGCCTCTCCTACGAATAGCTGTAGATCATGTTAGCGAGTAGCAGATTTAAAAAAAAAATTATACCAAAATGACTATCGAATCCTACATGAAGAACAAAAAATGCAAATGTTTGTCAAATTAATACATTTAAAAAGTGCCAGTATCTCCTCAGCCTCCTCTCAAAAATCGAAGACCCCTCTGTCTGTCCCACTCAAAATTAAGAAGGATAACAATGAAGAGACCAGCGAGCACAGGTGATGAGAGGTCAAAGGTCAAAAGGATAGTTACCTATCTCATATAGTTTTGACTTCACTCACATTAATCACTGGACTAAATTCTGTCGCCAACATGGCAACAAAATTAATATCTAGCATTGGTGAAAATGTTTTTTCTTGTTGTTTATTTGTTCGATATCAATCAGGATTGGGTCATTCTGACTTGTACTACTTATAGTGCAATTAAAGAGCCCATATTACGTTATTTTCTGATCTATATTATTGTTGTTTCCTCATCACAAACATACCTGGAGTTGTATTTTGTTGCATTCACACATGTTTAATACATAAATCCTGCATATTTAGGCTGAGTTCTTTTCAGTAGAAAACACTGTTCCACCTTGTGATGTCATGTAGTGGTACAGGAAATGCTCCACTGTATTTTTAAACTCCATACACCTTCACTAGAATCATTTGGATCATATCAGCCCTGGAATTGTCAATCTCTACTGAACAAAAGGTAAAAGGTTGCTGTTAATTTGAAAACTACCGCTTCATGACATCACAAGGTGGAACAGCTTTGGAGATTAAGACACACTAATAAAAAGGATTACTGTTTTTGAGGAGGTAACAACATTATAACAAGAGTCAATTTTGTGTAATATAGGACCTTTAATAGTGGACTTACCACCAGATGCCCTCCCTGATGGAAGTCCAGGCCTTTCTGTGTGGAGTTTCCATGTTCTCCCTGTGTCTGGGAGGGTTTTCTCGAAAACATTCACTATAGGCAAAATCCTCCAGCTAAGGTCATCCTAACCAAGACTAAATAATGTAGAAGTTACAAATCCTTATGCTGCAAGGTGAGTTTTACAAATATAAACAGGTCAGATATATAAACTGCTCATTCAAATTACCAACCTACAACAACACACAGCATCCTCCTGCTGTTCAATAGTTCAAAATCAGTGGTGCTTATTTCAATCACACATAGCCTATTTGGATGCACAATGGAATAATGTGTGGAAGCAGAGCAGAGGATGGGCAGGATTAGAAATGAGATCAGAGGAGCAGCTCATGTTAGATGTATTAGAGATAAAAGTCAAAAAACCAAATCTGTTTTCAAAATTTAGTTGGTGTGCCAGATCTTTTAACCATATGAAGTAACCAAAAATATCGAGTTTCCACAAAGCACAAGCAAGTACAGTTAAATAATTCATTTGTTTTAATAATACTTTGCTATAGCCACACATTAATTGAGCAGTGATGGAATGTAACAAAGTAAAGTACTGTACTTAAGTATACATTTTAGGTATCTGTACTTAAGAAAATTTTACAGTGGATACTTTTTACTTTTACTTCAGTACATTTGAAAGCAGGTATCTGTACATTCTATTCCACTATTTTTTTTTAACTGGACTGAGAAGTAGAAGTATTTTTTCTTATTGTCTAAGACCTGCTGAAAAGGCTGAGGGGTTTATTTTTTAACACAATCATAATTTGAGCAAACAAAAATATACAAATTTTAAAAATCTATTGCTTAATTTTTTTTTTTTTTTCTATGGAACAAAATTCAGCACAGATTTCTATCAAAATCACTGCATTTGAAGTTTTGTAAGACCTCAATATCTGTGCGAAAAATACTGCTTTAATACTTTTACCTAAGTAGATTTTTTCATGTGATGTTTTTCCTTTACTTGAGTATTTTTTTTACTCCAGTATCTGTATTTTTACTTCTTTCACCAGTGCAATTGGGAGATGAAAGAACGCAATTGGGATGTGTCAACAGCCAGTGAGCAACAATTGGGCTGTTTAACTTGTCAAATATTGTGGAAATATTGAGAAATTGTGTGTTTGTAAATAACAATATTTGATCATCATTTAAAAGTCAAATTGAGGCTGCAGATTTTCTTTTTTTTTTTTTTTTTTCATGGTCTTGTGCCTTGACTTTTTTGACGTTTTTGCCCAGACTTTAAGTAATTTACATAAAAATTTTGGTTAAAACTGTGCACCTGGTTTAGCCTGTGATTACCTGAGTGATGATAGCTGGCAGTTACCGCTCGTCACATGCACAGCAATCACACAGCTGCAAACTACCATCCTCCCTTTAGATGTGTCTTAGACTTTAGTTCGGGAAAATCTCTATAAAAGTGCTTTTTCAGATTAAATAAAAAACTAAATTTACTATATCATATTTGGTATATACAACAAACTACAATGCTACAAACACGACACCTGACACCTTTATCAGTGATTTCAGAAACAGATACTGACCAAGCAGACCAAAGCACTGCCCTTTTGGAGACTCCGACTCAGTTGTCAAACCAAGACCGTTTTGAAATAGAGCAGAGGTCGCAAACTATTGACCTCTGAAATAACATGCAACTGACTCAGGACCCCCACGGTGAAATGAAATTGATGTCGGTGTTCCAAGAAATTCTGAGCCTCTTGATTCTCCTCAATTGCAATGGGTGAAAGGTTTTATTTTTATCCCCAAAGCAGATTAGCAAACCTGCCCCAAATTAACTGCTCCTAATCCCAGCAGTTCAGTTGTGAAACAATAGAAGGAAATCAGGGTTTGGTATTTCCCGGGAAAACCTGTATTAATGTCAACTGCATAAAAAACTATGTAGGGGTTCAAGCGAGCTGGTATGAGCATGTGACAAGTGCGTGTGCCAAGATACACCAGCGTCATCTGTGCTTTCTTAAGAGATTAAAGGTGTTTGGAGTCAGACAAAATATTCTGTGGGGCTATTACACAGTCTGTGCTAAGGTATGGAACAGTCCACTAATTTGGAAACAGATCCTTAGACTGATCAAGGGCGTGTCCACTCTGACTGGACCACAGAACATCTTTGAACAGTCACTTTTGAGACAGACTCTGAAGATCACTGGCTCAACACAAAGTCCTGCAGTGTGGGAGGAGATACAGGGTTCCTTAATGTAAGAATAACAGGTATAAAAACTTGTTCGTGTCCCAGTTCATTAAATGTATTATCAGCATGGACTGATGGTGCAGATGTGTGGAGCCTGAGCGATTGTATTGTATTGTGTCCAGCTTTGTATGTTTTTCTTTTGTCTTTTGTTATGTCATGTCTGTATGTTAAGGCTCCATAGCCTTGCTCCACTTAAGTACATTTCTGACATGTTTGTTTCAGATGAACCATCTCACACTCTGAGGACTTCAGGGACCGGCCTCCTGCTGGTGCCCAGAGTCAGGACTAAACATGGAGAATCAGTGTTTCAGTTCTATGCAGCTAAAACCTGAAACAGTCTTTCTGAAAATGTGAGACAGGCATCTAGTTTGACAGTGTTTAAATCCAGACACAAAATGGTTCTGTTTAGCTTTGCATGTGACTAAACTTTTTATTCTTCTCTTTTAATATTAATTTTATGATGATTATTTATGCCTTGATTTGTTTGTATTGTGATTTTAATGTCTTTATTATTCTGTAAAGCACTTTTAATTACTTTGTGTACGAATTGTGCTACACAAATAAACTTGCCTTGCCTTGCCGAATGGTAGCGACACCTGCTCCGTGCCATATTTCTTCTTGAAGAGACGAAATAAACTAAACCTAAATCTAAACCTAAATCTGTTTTTTTCATTTTTTAATTTTTGATTTGAATAGTTCATTGTGTGATACGGCAATATTTCACTAAAACATACAATATTTAATGTACTGTATAAAAAATACTATTTTCAATATAAAAAATTGTGTCAAAATGTGTAAATGATGCCTCAGAAGTAGTAGTCTAGTAGTAGTATTGAGGTGTAAGTGTGAGCAGACTCTACGTCCACACTTCTCTATGGGGGACAATTAAAGGTATGTTCACAGCCTAGTTTAGTCTGGATTCTAGACCTTGGATGTTCCTCTTCTAGTCCTGGTTTACTTCTAGTCTAATCAAGTATTAATCCTGAAATTATCCCACTTTAGACCCTACTTTGACGTGGCCTAAGTGTATGTGTGAACAGCCTAAACGCACCTACATAAAATCCCCTCCCCTCCTGTACGCCCTCTGGCCCATAGTAGCACTTAGCGGTAGCATTAGTGTAGTGTCTTACCTTGGCCTTGCTCTGTGATGAGAAGTGCTGTTGTACAAAAAGTGCTCCCAGAGCCATTCCGAAATGTTTGTTGGCCTGTGTGAGGCAGAGGCGTCCGAGCTCCAGCTGCTGCTCTGTGCCGTCGATCTCCCGGGAAAATTCGTGGATGGTGCTCCGGAACGCCGTGGAAAGGTGCTCGCTGAGGGCGGCCACGATGCGCCACAGCATGTAATTATGGAGCACCCTGGACACACACAACACACGAGAAGAGACTGAGTGAGTTATATTAGATCTCATTTCATTGAGTCAAGATATTTTGCTAAAGAGGCGCAACAGTAACTCAGTTGGTAGAGCATTCGTCCAATTATCCGAAGGGTGGCTGTTCAAATCCTGCTCTTGGCGTAAACATCATTGGTTGAGCAGTTAGATCTACTGACCCACAGGTTGGCGGTGTGATTCCAGTACACTGGTGTGTGAATGGATGAGTGGTTACTTGATGTACACTTGAAGGTGGAAAAGCGCTATATAAAAATGTGACTAAGAGGAGATATTATGCAAAATTGACTTTTTGTAGCTTTCTAGCATGTTATGATGTTTTCTTATCAAAAGCATGCATGAAGAGGTTTTAAATGTCATCCATGCATGTTTGAGTCATTTTCCGATCATTAAACTTTCATCTAACTCCATGGAGACAAGCGAAGTTTACAGTTCCAATCTGTGGGGAGGTGAGCTTGATTGAGTAAGAATACATCTCTTTCAAGTTTGAAGCAATCAAAACGCCTGTAATGAAATAAATGTTAGATAAGTTTAATGACAAACTGTAGATCATCATTCAAGGCAGAGAAAGATAATCTCCATGGAGACCAGCGGGAGGCAGACCCCCATCATAAAGCACTCTTTATGCTGAGGTATCTAACTTCCAAACTGTGAAAGGAGGAAGTGTATTTAAACCAGTGAAACTTATACAGCCAGAAAAAAATTAAAATAAAAAAAAAATATACATATGTGTATGTATATATGTATATATATATATATATATATATATATATATATATATATATATATATATATATATATATATATATATATATATATATATATATATATATATATATATATATATATATATATATATATATATATATATGTATGTGTATGTATATATACTCTGGCAGGAATGTTGCTGATAAATCAAATTGACACTTTTGGGGAAGAGAAGAAGATGGAGAGGCTGAGGAGGTTGTTAGGTACATAGCTGAAATGTCATGACAATGGCGAGCAGAGAGAGTGCATTTATATGAATTTCTTGAGAAGCACCCACTAATAGAGCTGATTGACAGTGGCAGACAGGTGAAAAGAACAAATGATGTTTGTTGGAGAAATACAGTCTTCTTCGTATTTAAAAATAAAACGTGTTCAAACTTGAAATTTGTCCTTCAAAGTCAGTCAGTCTTTAAAAACTTGAAAATAGTCTTGTGACAGTGACAAACACACAAAGCTACACATAAACACGCAAATCTTCCATTGGATCCAGACACAAGCCCTGTGAAGCTAACAGATTTTCCTCCTTTCTCTCCCTGCTGTGCCCCTCTCTGTCCCACCACTGCACCCACACTCTCCAATTTACCCCCCTCAGGGAGAACAAAACTGCCCCATGTCCCACTGCGAAGCCTCCACCAATCCCTAGGCACATAGCCGCGGTGGGCTGGTGTTGTTTTGCGTTGGGTTGTTTGTGCATGACGGATATTAAATCAAAAAGCTCTTGGCAACAGCTCCCCGTGGGCCCGCCAACAAAGCACTCGTGAGCTGGACTTAATTGATGTGAAAAGGCAGGGTTCAGGGAAGGCTGGGGAGGTAAATACCATGTGAAGGAGCGGCCATATTTGTGTGTATAATAAACATGGGTTACAGCTGCACTGCTTCATTAGCTAATAGTCATTGTTTGTGTGTTTGGCTAATTTAGCCGTCATGTAAGGGAGGGTGTGTTGATATAAACCAGTTGTTCTCAAAGTGGAGGTCAAAGGGCACTGAGCTGGGAACAAGCTCATTTGTAAGATATAATTTTAAAAAGATGATGATGTATTTAATTTACTATCTTAAAAATGTTAAACAGAACTAGTTCATTTGAGCGGTTTACAGCGGTCCAAAGCTGCATTCTGAACATCCTAATTATTCACTCGATGACTTTATAAGTGTGTTTTCCACCTTTGATTCTTGTATAATGGCTATGTGACATTTTTAAACCCTGACAGTAGCTCAGTTGGTGTCTATCCAATGATCCAAAGGTTTGTGGTTCGAATCCCACACTCGACAATGACCTCAGTGATAGAGTGGTACAATTCCAGCTCCCCCAGATGAATGCTGCCGTTGTGTCCTTGGGCACAAGACACTTAACCCCCCTCACCCTCAGTGTATAAATGTGTGGGTGAATGGGTGAGTGGTTCCTTGATGTAAAGTGTTTTGAGTGTCTTGAAGGTGGAAAAGCGTTATATAAAAATGTGATCATTTATCATGAAACAGACCTAGATTTTTTTAAAATAATCCCAGCATGCAAGATTACTCAAACATGCAAAATTGAAATATAACTCTGAGTAAGCCAACGATGAGGAACCACTGTTCTAACATGGCTTAAAGCTCCTATAAGTTTATTTTACATAATATCTCCCCTTTAATTATTTTAACAGTGCATTTTAATGGACTTAGGCCAAATAACACGATGAAACATTCAATAAATTCCCTTACACCTGATTTGCTACTTGAAATCATTAAAGGTGTCAATTTAATTATTTTGCAGTGGGGGTCCCACGTTAGCTTCATGTTTTAGTTGCTTTTTTTTGGACCCCTGCTATAGACAGTAGCATTGGTTTGCAGGTTCACATCCTCTTGTAAGTAAGAGTGGATTTGTGCCCAAACTGTGTTCACGATGAGATCTTGTCTTCTCAATGTGAAAGTAATTTATATGATAATCATAGGACTAAAATGTTTGGAGGTGAGTGCTGCTTTTGTGAACGATTCTGGGAGAAAAGTAATAAATATATTCTCAAAATATGGATATGAAAACCAAATAAAAATGCAATGAATCTGTTAAAATCTAATGATCACAGGCCAATCTCTTTGTTGGGTCTAGCTGATGTGATGGTGCTTTGTGGTGCTGTGGTAGCAAAGTCATGTATGTTGTAAAGAAGTGAATGAAAATACTGCTTCATACCACTTAAAGCTAGGGTTCCTAGCTTTTCTTGTCAGTAAATTTTGTTTTTTTCACATAAAGTATAAAAGCCACACGTTAGGCTGCATTTATATATTCAAGCTTCTCAAAAGGCTGGCTAGTCACTCCTACTTCAGTGATAAGTCTGGGGCAGACTGATGGCGACAAGGCGGTCAGACTGGGCCAACACCCTCACCCTCTCGGACCAGGCAAGGGGCGACAGTGGCTCAGTGGCAAGAGTAGTAGTTCCTTTGGTCCGACTTCTGTTGTTGTTGTAAATTCCCAAAAACTCGAGGATCTTGTTGCAGAGAATATTTTATTCAGCCACCATCTTGACCCACAGGTAACAGACAGAACCGCGCCTCTCGTGAGGTCTCGCGACAGAACACCAACTCACATGGGAAGTTAACAATCTCCCTCTCTCTTTTAAGAAAAATAAATTAAAAGCATATTTTAAGTGTGCTTTGGTAAGTTAACACCCTTATTTCAGAACAATAACTGCACACAAAAAGTACTAGTGGCATAATGGCAAAACAGTTTTTTGTTTAACAAAAAAAAAAAAAAAACAATTACAATAACCATGAACCCTCATCTAGAGCTTTGAGAAGCATAAGGGATGAGGCTCCCTTTTTAGTGAGACAGTCGGCAAGCTGTGATTTAGCCTCTGACCAACAAACCTCTTTTATTTTCTTAAATTGTAAAAGCTCCTTGATGCTGCTTATTTCTAGCCTGAGCCTCTTCTCTGTGACCTGCTTAGTAGACTTAAGTGCACCAAAAAGTGAATGGTTGTCAGTAACACAGATAAGGGGAAGAGCATTCAGACTTGCATTTCCAGTAGTGAGCTCAGAGAACAGTGTGGCCAGAAACATTGCATTGTCTATACCATCTGACATGGCAAGGGTTTCTCCTGCCAGAGTGCTTCTCACCACACGTCTGATCTTCTTAGACTGCCAAAACAGAGGGGAAAACTTGCCACTTTTACCCATGAGTGCAATCAAAACTCCTCCCTGTGTGCCACCATCTGGAAGATTGCCAAGAGAAGCATCACTGAAGACAACTAGACTCAAATCAGCATTGTTTCCTAAGTGCTGAAACTTAAGTGTGACCTTCTCTGACTTAAGTTTACGGATCACTTTGTTCACTTCATGAACAGACTGGACGGTAGCCTTTTTAATGTTAGATGCTAGGCTACATGTGTCAAACATTACATCTGGCCTTGTTTGTTTAGCAACCCACAAGATCTGTCCTATTTTGGACCTGAGCTGCTCTGTCTCTGTTTCGTTTAAGAGAGCATCCCTCTGCACAGCCCGGGCGGCCTGTAATTGAACTGGTTGCAGATTTTGTATGTAATTGTGCTGATGAACTAATACTTTATGACCAACTGTGGTAATGTCCATCCCCACATAAGAAAAACTCTCATGTTCTTCACGTCCTACATGAAAGGTAGATTTAAGTACAGGAATCACATTCGTTACAAAGTGCTCGGATCCTGCCCAAAGAAAATCATCTACATGACATGCCAGCAAACCTATAACCTCAGAATGGTCATTCAGCCAAAAAAAACACTGCAGGATCAACCTGAGACATTTTACCACCAGTGTTCAGCATCAGTTCTTTAACCTTGTTGTACCAGTACAGGGATGCATCTGCAAGTCCATACACACATTTCTTTTAGTTTCCACAGTACACCGTCCACACCCCACTTCAGGTGGGGGTCGAATGTAAATGTCTCTCTCGAGAGTTCCATACCCTGCAAGAAGGCAGATTTAATGTCCATAGAGTGAACCTTCCACTTGTTTTGACTGGCAACAGCTAACAGCAATCTAAGTGACTCAGATGCACATGTGGGAGAATCTTTCTGTAAACTCTGAATATTTACCTCTTCAAAACCTCTTGCTACAAGCCGTGCCTTTGGGACAATACCATTTGGCGTTTCTTTTTAGTGTACAGACCCATCTAGTAGATACACATTTTTGACCTCTATCTGTGACTTCCTCAAAAACATTATTATTTTTGCCATTTTTCGATTTCTTGCTGTTTAGCACTATCAAAAGAAATATCTTTAGTAATAAGAAGACATCATTGTCCACATTTTCAGACTCAATGTCAAGGTTGTCAACATGTGACATGTCTAATGCTTGCTTTTTGTGCCCCCCCTCACTGCCATCTGGCTCAAGATATTGCACATTGTACCAATCTTTGTACTGCCCTTTTGCTTTCCCTGCTCTGCTTAAGACTCTGGCAGTGTACTGAACACCGTCTTCTCTGTTAGTAAATGTGACTTTCTGCCCTGTTTTCAGTTTTAAATCAGAAGTTACATAATGATCTGTTTCAGGAGGTGTAACATTAATTTGTCTGGGTTTTTCTGTCATTTCACTTTCACTGTTGTCATTGATTTATTCTTCTTCTTCACCTCTTTGTTCACCATCTGAACTTTCTGACACATCAATTGTCACTGTGTTTTTATTTTCTTTGTTGTTTTCAGGAGTTGTGTGCAATATCTGTTTCTCTGCATCTTGTGCATTCACTTTACTCAACCTGGACTGGTGCACACGTACAAGGATTCCCCCATGTCTGATAAACACCACAGACCCGTCCTGACCAATAACTACACCCTGGACACTCTATACTGTCAGCTCGTTTATAATACACTCTGTCTCCTGTCTCATACTTGTCATCTGTAGGCCTAAGCTGCTGCGTAGTGCCCTCCTTATTTATTCTTTCTGAGCATTCCACCTCTGTGAAAGCTCTCCTGGAGGCATGTAGTGCCGCTATGTGCTGCCCTACTCTGGTGCTCATAGTTGTGCCCTCTAGAGCAGGTGGCTTATCAACCAAAACAGAAGGGAGATTAGGATTTTGACCAAATACTAACTGATGTGGGCTGTAACCATGCACATTGATCATACTGTTCTTAGCCATAAGGGCCCAATCTAAAGCAATTTGCCAACCACACCCATTTTCCCTTTTTCACCTTCATGAGGATCTCGGTCAGTGTCATGTTGTGTCTCTCCAACAACCCGTTGCTCCATGGACTGTATCCTGCTGTAGTCTTTATCTCAATGTTGAAATTTTCTGCCATGTCTCGTATCTCCTCATTGTTGAACTCTCCGCCATTGTCAGTGTAGATCCGTTTTGGTGCTCCATGGACGCTTATCCACGAGTGAATGAAAGAGTTAACAATCTCCGACGGCTTCTTGGTCCTCACAATGTTTCCAGCGCTGAAACGTGTGAAGTGGTCAATGATGTGGAGGTACCATACACCAGGTTCCAGCTCATGTAGATCCATTGCCACTGTCTCATTGTACTCTGAGGCTAAAGGCAAACCAACAGCAGGCTTGGGCTTGGTTCTGCTGTATCTTTGACATATTTCACAGTCACGAATGATTTCTTGCAGGATGACTGAACAGTCTTGATCAGTATTTCCAGAGCTGTGGATGAGCTTCTGCAGTCTGTCTGCAGAGGCATGGCCAAACTGCTTGTGAAGTTTCAGTAGAACTTTATGCTTTTCTTTTATGGACATGTCTGCAGTAACAACCAGAACATCATTGTCATTACAGCTCACTTCTGCATTTACATCTCTAATGTCCACACAATAGTGTCCTGAACTAGTGAGCTCCAGAGGCACAGGTCTCTTGAACATGATAACTCTGTCATTCTCCATGTCCAAAACAGTTCCTGCTCTCTTCAGGGACATCTTGCTCAACAAGAGAGGAATATCAGCAGGGACTACTTCAGTTTCAATGTGGCACTTTGTAGGTCCTATTTTGGCTGGGAGTTTCACTTTTCTGTTGGAGTACACAACTTGACCATCTCCAAATCTAAATGGTTTGTGGCTGGGAGATTCCGTTTGCATCAATTTGTTTATTTGTCTTTTGGTCAGATCCTTCACATAACTGTCCAGCCACTTTTGACCACACACAGTACGTGTACACGCCGTGTCAATGATGGCAGAGCCCAATGACTCTGTTAAGAAGATCTCTGTTAGTAAACAGGGTAATGTTACATTCCTCCACATTTTCATCTTCAGTCAACTTAACTTCATTCCTCCGATGAGGACAGTCTTTCGCCCAATGGTACGTGCTTTGACAAATGGCGCATCTCGTTCGCCTGCCGTATTTGTCCAGTGGATTGGTGCCCTGCTGTGGCCGCTGCCGCTGATGTGCGCTCTGTGATGGGCCACTACGTCTGGATTTTCCGGTCGGTTTTTGCTCCGTGAAAAACGCTGTATCTTGATTTTCGTTGTTGTTCGTTCCACCTGTTGTCTTTCCACCAAAGATCCGTTTTAACGCTGACTTCATAGATACAAAAGTGAGCTCAGTGCACGCAGTAAGCGCGAGTTGTCTGTTTTTCTCCTCCAGACACGCCGTGTCCAGGAGCTTGAAGGCAAGAACAGCGTCAGGCAAAGTCATGTTGTACTTTTTCATTCGGTTGTATCTCTGCTCAAAGTCAATAATATAGTCCGCCATGGACACCGCACTGTCTTTTGTTATCGAGTCAAAATAAGAGTACGCTTCGTAAGCGCGGTCTTTTTCTTCTCTCAAAAACACCGCATCCAATTTTGCAAGTAACGTTTCCATACCGTTATCTTTGTTCAAATCCTCCGCGGATATTTCCAACGCTGTTTCTCGGGCTCTCCCTTCGAGCCCAAGTGCCACCGCGATCGCCTGCTTTTTCTTGTCCAGCTCCGTAACAAGTCTCCAGATACTAACTTCATTTTTCCAACACTCGTAAGGCCTGGCTTCGTCCAACTTCGGCGGTACTCTGTAATCTGCAACCATCCTCTGCTACCATGTAAATTCCCAAAAACTCGAGGATCTTGTTGCAGAGAATATTTTATTCAGCCACCATCTTGACCCACAGGTAACAGACAGAACCGCGCCTCTCGTGAGGTCTCGCGACAGAACACCAACTCACATGGGAAGTTAACAGTTGTTGGTAGCCTTGTTTCCCTCAGCTAGAATAGCTTACCACCACCGTAAAGCGCTTTGGGTGTTTTGATGCTTTATAAATCCAATGCATTATTATTTTTATTATCATTAAGATATGTGTTGTCTTGCCCAAGGATGCTGCTATTTTTTAACTAAAATGTGAAGCTAATGGTGAGCTCACACTTACACGTAAAAAACATCAAAACTGAAACTAAACTCGGAACTAAACCTAGAGTAGACCAAAACTAAACCAGTACTAGAACAGGACTAAATCAGTCTCCAGCAAGACTAAACTGGCCAGAAACCAGTGTGAACTCACCCTACAACTTTCTGTGTAATTTGTCCCCCCTAACTCCAATACCCCCCCAATGCATTTTTGGTGGTAAATAACATCAAACTTGAAACGAAACTGGGACTATACCCAAAGCTAAACCAGGACTAGACCTAAACTAAACCAGAACTAGAACAGAACTAAACCAGCCTACATCAGGACTAAACTGGCCAGAAACCAATGTGAACTCGCTCTACAGTAGTACTTCCTATATAATTTGTCCCCCCTCTCTCCAATACCCTCCCAATGCATTTTGATCCTAATGCTAGCAGCAGCAGAAATAAAGTCACACACAGCCTGTATCCACCCAGCAGTGTAGTGTTAATCACAGTAGCTTTGAGTGAAGGCTCGTTAGCGGAATGGATTTTAATGGCTTTTAATGGGGCTGGTTAGGCAGATGAAAAGACACTGTCCCTGTACACACCGCGCCCGCATTAGTCCCAGGTAATGACCCCGAGGTAATGGACAAACTCTACTCCACCCATCTCGTCAAACTCCTCGCAAAGAAGACTTCCTAACATTAACATCTGCTGCGCCCAAAAGTCACGGATCAACTATTATGACGTCTATCAGAGCGTAATGATCATTTGGGTAATTTTAAGAAAGGTCACTAATGGGCCAACATAGAAGTTTTTGAGTCCACAGCAAAATCAAGGGTAAAAATCTTTCTTGGTCAATGTGAGATGGGGATAAACAAAATGACACAAAAAACAGGAGGGCACTGACAACACAAAATGAAATGGAACTATAAAGATATGAGATATAATTGACTTGGCGGTATATTGATAAGAGCAGACTGTGGAAGCTTATTAATCACAAAATAAAGACCAAAAACCCTCTATTGTCCTCCATCATATCATCACAATAAATTTCAGAAGTTTAAACCATGGAGCGAGGGGCGACAGTAGCTCAGTTGGTAGAGTTTGTTCGCTGATCTGAAGGTCGGTGGTTTGAATCCCGCTCTCGACATAAACATCATTCGTGATTCCTTGCCTTGTGATTCTAGCTGCCACAGACGAATGCTGCAAAACACTTAACCCACCTCACTCCCAGTATCTGCGTACACTGGTGTGTGAATGTGTGTGTGAACGGGTGAGTGTCTCCTTAATGTAAAGCACCTTGAGTGCCTTGAAGGTGGAAAAGCGCTAAATAAAAATATGACAGTTCACCATAAAATAAATCTGTTCCACCTTGTGATGTCATGTGGTAATACAAGAAGTGCTCCACTGTGTGTACAAACTCCATACACCACTAAAATCATTTGAATGATTTCAGGCCTGAGATTTCTTCTACTGAACAAAAGGTAAAAGGTAGCTGTTAATTTAAAGCATAACACCAGGTATGTTTTTGATGAGCTAACAGCATTATAACATGGCTTAAAGTTCACTAGAGTCCATTTTGTATAATATAGGACCTTTAAACTGTCCATTGTCAAATAAGGGCATCTCATAAAAAAGTATCTCCAACCAAAATTGAAAAAGTTATCACAAATGTCCAATACCACAACCCTCCTATTAGATCTGACCCAGTCTTTTGAAAGAATGAGCTGCCAAATAAGATGTTGTTTTATAATGTAGATAATTACATTTGGGATTTGGAGCTGAACCAACTAGACATTTTAAAACGTTCAGCTCCCTCACGCATTGGTCTAAAGTTTGTTGTTTTAAAAGTTTGTGTCTGACCACATTAACGTCTGAAAGGCTTTTTGAGTTGTATTATATAGCGACAGAGTATAGCCTTGGAAGATGCTTGCTGTGTGGGAGGCCACTCTGATTGGTTATCAAGGCATTGACAGTCGCCTTAACAACCAGTTACTTCAAACTCTGAGGAAATAAAATAAAAGCTTTGTCTTACCAAGTGTACAACAGCTTGGCAACTTCAAATAAACATGGCCGAGAATACTTCGCAAAAAGGTTTGTAAGGTTATGAAGACTCAATATAAAAAGAACAAGCACTCAGAGAGTCCTATGCCGAGACACAGGAACACAATCATTATAACGTCTCCATCTGAGAGCTTTTGTGTACCTTCAACAGCAATGTTGAAATTTGAGGAAATTATCTACTTTTTCCTGCTGTGCAAAAATACTATGTTATGTCTATGTAATAATGTTGTTTCCTCATCACAAACATACCTGGAGTTTTGTTTTCATTCACACGTTTAACACACAAACCCTGCATATTTAGGCTGAGTTCTTCTCTCAAACAGAAAACATTCTGTTCCATCTTGTGATGTCATGTGGTAATACAATAAGTGCTCCACTGTGTTTTTAAACTCTATACACCTTCATTAGACTCATTTGTATAATTTCAGCTCTGGAATTGCCAATCTCTACTGGACAAAAGGTAAAAGGTTAACTTGAAAAACTACCGCTTCAAGGTGGAACAAAGCATTTGAAGCGTTGGAGATGTAGACAAACTAATAATAAAGGGTTACTCAAACATGCGTGAATGAAACAAAAACAACTCCAGGTATGTTTTTGATGCGATAACAAGATTATAGCGTAACCTAAATGTCACAATTTTGCTTAATATATTGCTTAATCAAGATTAAGTCATTCCTAATTGCCAGAGATCAGCTTGGGTCTTTTTAATGGAGAGGTCTACAGCCAGTCATCTGTTAGAAAAGGTGGTGGTTTGGAGCAGAGGTAAACGTCTGTATTGGGAATGTTCAGAGTCATTTCCTTTTTGTTGTTTGCTCATTCTATTCTGGTCTTGATTCTGACTATCACAGCTCATGTTTGCTTGTTACATTACATTTTAGAGGTAACATAACAAGTCTATCTTCCTCTTCTTGACAAAAGGAGGAGTGTGAAAGTATACTGTCTTCGTTTAGCAATTGAGCTGTGCTATATTGACGCATGAAAAAAATCCCAATCTCAAAAGATAAAGAGATTGGCACAGGGTCAGGTCAACTTCAATTTCACATCCTCACATCGCACACCACAAACCATAGCTGTTATATAAATATACAAGTGCGTACAAGTGCACTGTCTTGCCCATGGTTTTCTCAGTATCCAGAATTGAACTGCCAACCTTGACCCCTTGTGTAATGTCGTTAACTGAATAAGCTTCTGGACATAATGACATTACACATCACTCAAAATTGGTCACACAGGCACATTTTTATATAGCACTTTTCCACCTTCAAGGCATTCAAAGCGCTTTACATCAAGGAGCCACTCACCCATTCACACACACATTCATACACTAGTGTACACAGACACTGAGGGCAAACGGGGTTGTCTTGCCCGAGGACACAGCAACAGCATTCATCTGTGGCAGCTGGAATCGCACCGCCAACCTGTGGTCTGTGCATCTGACTACTCACCCAATGATGTTTGTGTCAAGAGTGGGATTCGAACCGCCAACCTTCGGACCAGTCAACTCTCTACCAACTGAGCTACGGTCGCCCTAATTACTTATTTTTACTTAGGTTCACAATGTAACTTTTCTGGTGGAAGGTATGTCTGCTTGTCTCCATGAAGATGTTAATGTGCCTGAAATGTTCCACAGTGTGGCATTAAACTTGCCTATGTAGCATTTTATTTCAATTACAGATGTTTTTCTTGCTTGAAAATACAATGAAAAATTCTGACTTGTAACTTATCTCCATGTAAATAGATTACAAGACTAGAAGTTATTGTGAAACATTCTACGCAAAGCAGTAACATCTCTACGGCAACAAGATAGCAGAAAAGTTACATAGTGCAACTTTAAGATTATGGTCATATACCTCTTCATTCATATTTTTCGCGGCTCATTAAAACTTTTACTATAACCAAAAATCTTTTCATTGAACTGTGCCCAGACCATTAGGATCCAGCCGACAGCCGCACATTGCAGCAGTGCGCCTGTGGATTCTCTGCCCACCTCTGTTCACTCTAAGGAGGCATGACGGTCAATCTCTGCGGCACGGCGCCTCCTGCTGGGCTGAGGGCTGCTCCGCTGGAAACCACAGAACCATGAAATTCCCCATTCTCACAACAGGTTTAAGAGACATGCACAGACTGTAAGGAATCAAAGGAGGAGGTGGGGAACATAGTGAGGGATGGGGGGCAGTGTAAAACTATAGGGGTGTGATTTTAGTGGTGTACATTCAGCCAAAAAGTTTAAGATTCAAGGTGATATGAAACATTTCCAATAATATAAAAGTAGTAGAATAAAAAGACTCCTCAGCCTGACAAAGTGTTATAGTAAAATCATTTATCATTTTCATGTTAATTCGAAAACACTACTACAACACTACTATTACTACAATTATAATGTTGCCATTGGCCTACTTCCCTAATTGTAGGGATTTATTATCAACTGTTGACTCCTCCACACTTCCTCTAGCTTCTGGGGGGACTCCAAGGCGTTCCCAGGCCAGCTGAGAAATGTCCTAGTCCTTCCAACGTGTTCTGGGTCTTCCCCAGGGCCTTCTCCCGGTGGGACATGCCTGCCCATGTGGAACACCTGCCCATGGAGGCATCCAGGAGGCATCTGGAACCCGAGCCAGATGCCCGAGCCACCTCAGCTGGATCCTCTCAATGTGGAGGAGCATTAGTGTGACTGAGCTCCTTGCCCTATCTCTAAGGAGGCCATACTGCGGAGGAAAGTTATTTAGATCGCTTGTATCTGTGATCTTGTCCTTTGGTCATTACCTAAAGCTCATGACCATAGGTGAGGGTAGGAATATAGATTGACCTGTAAATCAATCAAGGGCTTTCTCTTTTGACTCAGCTGCGTCTTCACCACAACAGTCACATCACTGCAGACACTGGACTGATCCATCTGCCTACTACTTCTACAACTATCTCAACTCTCATTTATGAGAATCTGCAAAACTCAAAGTAATAATACTTCAAGGCACTATAAGAGTAAACTATTACTACTAGTAAAATACCAATTGCATAGCACCACCACCACTACTACTACTACTACTGAAAACTTCAAACATGACTTTTTGTTTACAAGCATTCACAAAGTCCATAGATTGTTTCTAAACTATTGTGCAGTCTCTTTTGTGGTCCTTACTTAACGACTCGGCCTAATTAAAGATCATTAGAGCTGTTTGCGTTTTAGCTGTTATTGTATTCTACACCTCATTAACTTTGGTTTATAAAGCTGATCAAACCAGTGCTTTATCAAAGACCTGTTGTTTTTTGCCCACTCTAGTCTCTAAACAAACTCTAATCAGGTAGAACAGTGTGGTCCCCTGCCTAATAAATATGTTTTCCCCCATTGCCTTAGTCTTGTTATTTGTTTAAAACTGTTCCTTTTGCCATAGCGACCACTGTGGACTGGAAGAAATGCAGTTTTGGAGATGCTCTTACCCAGTTGTCAAGCTATCCCATCTAGTACTATTTAACAAAACTTATATTGCATAATTTATTCTATGGCAAGGGCAATGTGTAAATTGTAAAAATTATGAATTACCTCAAGATGTATGAACAAAACACATAGTTCCGGGTATATTTGGATGGAAATATTATAACATGACTAAAATATAGAAAGTACTTTACTACTACTGTTTAAAGGACATTCATTCTTACTGTGAGTGGGCTCTCCTCTCCACAGTTCAGACTTCTATACTTCTAAACTTCTAAAATCTAGAAAAATATTTTGTTTAAAGGAGCCAATAAAGGAAGAGCCAATATTTATGAGCTTTTGTTATTCAAGTTCTCCGTCATCAGAAGCTGGTTGGTTTTAGAGTGGATCAGCACTAGTTCCCAGACGGGGGCCAGCACAGTACAGATCGCTTTAGCTAAGTCGCAGCTACACAAGAAACAAGATATATCTTTTTATCTCAGTGGTCTTGGGGAGTATTCCTTATGCAGATTTGTAGGTGTGTTTTACATAGAGTAACTTTACCTTTGTTTTGAACTTCAGTTTAAATATTACTTTGCTAACTTTGAACAGTGGTGGAAGGTAATGGAGTACAAGTAGTACAGTACTGTGGTTAAGTAGAATTTTTAGGTGTCTGTACAATACTTTTACAGGAGATACTTTTTACTTTTACTTCACAAAATTTGAGTGCAAGTATCTGCACTTTCTACTCCACTGCATTTTTAAACTGGCGGAAAGTAAAATGTACTTTTAATATTATTTGAGGGTTTATTTTTACCGAGTTCAAGCTTCATCTTTAAGCAAAAAAAAAATATATATAAAAAATTTAAAATAACAAAAATAAACTAAACACTAAATTTAAAAAATGTTATTGTATTGTTACCGTTGACCAAAATATATATCTTTTTTTTTTTTTTAATCAATATCACAATTTTATACACAAATTAAAAACACTTGTGTGAAATACTTTTACTTTTTGCCCTTAAAGTACATTTTTAAACAAGTACTTAAATACTTTTACTTAAGTAGATTTTTTCATGTGATACTTTTATTTGAGTAACTTTTTGCCTCTGTATCTGTACTTTTACTTAAATAACAAAATTGTGTACTTCATCCACCACTGACCCTGAATATAGCATAAGTAATAACTGTAACCATAGTAACATGAATAGTATTTCATTAATCAGTGTTTCCATCATAAGTAAAGCATAATAAGAGATGTGCATGACACATTCCCACAGCGCAGTTCAACGTGAATGACTGTACATGATGGACACATTTAAACCACACATTTATATATTAAACATGGAACCAGAAGTTAATGTTATCTTTGAGTGAAATACTTTGTTCCTTTGTTTCACAAGGCAGAAGGTCCTTTGAAGCTTGTGTCCAGCTGTGAGGGTTGATGATTTTAGAAACGTTGATCAGTGTCACCTCAAGCTTTAATCCAGTCCATGGATAACTCAGATTGCAGGGACAAAAAGTTCTGTTAGCTAGTTAGGGGGGCAGGATATTTCCTCACCAGCGAGACTCAATTATGGCATAAAAGATCATATTTTTTGGGAAAAGTCTCATTACATATATATTCTATAGCCACCTTTTATTTGACCATCCTACAAAACCAGACTTCTTGCTTTGTTGTGTGCAGCTCATAATCACTTCTCCTCCTCCACTGCTCCTAAATCTTTGTCCCTTCACGTTGCTATTGACAACTCCATCAGTCCGCCGCGTCCCCATTTCCTCCCTGTCCATCATTCAATACCTCTTCTTCCCCGAGATCTCAGACAACATATATTGACCCGGTATTTATTTTGTATGGCTTTCTCATATATGGGACTCCTCACTAAGAGCTGGACCGGTCACTCCATTCTCTCTCTCTCTCTCAATCTCACTCCCACGTTTGCTTACTTTATGTTTATAATACATTTTCTGCGTCCTTGTATATATATATGTGTGTTCGTGTGTGCATGTGCTTATGTATGACTGCAGCCAATCCCATTATCCAGATGAGGAGGCCTCCAACGAAGAGGAAAGTTTAATGACCATCCTCGCTCTCTCTTTCTGTCTGTTTACTCTGCCAACTGTGGATATAAGTTTGCAAGGTTTTCTACAGATTCTTTCATCTGTGTCTTGTTTAACACAAGCAAGGGGCCCATGGATCGAAAAAAACAAATAAAAACAAAAAAAAAAGCAGAACAGGTATAGTGTTTTGTTTAAAGGTACACAGTGTAACTTTTTTTGGTGAATTCTGCCAACTGCCAACGTTTTTTATAGTGTACTTTATAAGTTTTGCTGCCGCTCCAAGTAGATACTACAGTTTTGGTACAACTGGCTTACACATCTGTCTGAAGGGAGGAGCTAACAACACAGAAACTAACGCACCCTAGTTATTTACAGTAGTTTATCTTTTTTAGTTTAAGTCAATTGAACTAACCTAGGGTGTGAACCATAGAATGTATATATAAATGGACATAGCTAACCTGCTAGTCAGTGCGTTCCAAATAGGAAATGAGTATGGGAGTGCTTCCCGCGCCATTCACTCTGGCTGCAATTCCCTTTCTATTGAAAAACTGTCACCCCTTTCCCCATAACTGCTGCTGTCAGACTCATCATTTTGGTCTTAAAATATTTGTATTAACCCATTCTACATGATCCTGGTGTTTTTATTTTGCTGTCCGTAAATCAAGATATGAACATTAATAATATACAAATCAGGCGCTTTCTTTCCCTTTCTTTCCCTCCCCCTAGCATTAGCAACAGGTTTGATTAACAGCACGGGAAGGGGCCTTCAACAGCCTCGCTCAGGATTGGCTCTTTGGTTGCTATGATACTCGGGGTCAGAATTCCAATTATGAAACTCAGCTGCAAATTCGCCCCTATAACTGCTAGCCTCAATGAGCTTCATTTACTGAAGCCGAACGCTATGGGTGACGTCACACTCACTTAGTCCACTTCTTCATACAATTTATGGTGTGAACTGTCACCTGAGACATCTCTGCTTACCGTTGTCAAAATGTAAAATATACTTGTCATTTTCCTGATTTTACACTCAAACTTAACATCCTGTCACATGTGTCCATTCACAAATCTGTATAAGTCTTCTACACTATTAACAACAGTATTACATGTATATTCACCTGCCCAACTGCCATTCATAGCTTCCACACCTAGGTCAGTGCATGGGCCCATAGAGTCAAAGTACCATTCCCTCCTCTGTGGTCCATTAGTGTGCTCCATCTGCTCAAGTGGACACAGACCCAACACCTCATCACCCCTGACCCCTGACCACTGACAATCAGGCTGCACACAGGTGGAGGAAGTATGAGAAAGCTGAATAGATCTAACTCACTACATGTATTCTCTATAACATTAAAAACATCACATAAAAGTCCATATATACTGCTTTAAACAAACACTTCTGCTATCAAAACCAACACTGAATGAACTGAATATATACTATTTTTTGCTATTTGGTTGAGTATAATTTAGCTTGAATACAATGTAAAAAAATAAATAAATAAAAAGTTCATTTGCAGGAACAGATAAATACAATTCAATTATTTTTCAATTATCGAGCAGCTGCAGTTTTATCTTTTTATAGCTTTTTTAAAACACCAAATCTATTAAGTGAAGTGAAATACGATTACGTTCATCCTTGATTCACTATTTTAATTAAGTGTATATGTAAAAAATGGTGAAACTAAAGAAAATGATCCGTTTTTGCAAATAAACCCCAGCATGTAACTTATGCAACTTTTTTTCTTTTTACCAAAAATCACTGAAATAAATGCATGTTTTTTGTTTTCATTGCGAATGTTTCATTGCACCGAAAAACACATAAAAAACACATGTCCGTAATGTGAGCAGGCTTGCATCTCCACAAACCTGACTCTTATTTGGCCTGGTAATGTTGTTCCTTTGACTATAATCTATCACAGTATGGCATAAAACATATCTATCTCTGTGGAAAATGTTACGTAATGTTAAGTATGGTTTTAACTTTCTGTTTCCATGGAATCATAAACTTGTCTTTCCACCCCCAGAAAGTTACATCCTATCACTTTAAGTTAAAAAAGATTAAGAGTTGAAACATTTACATCCAGAAATACATCTAGATAAGACGGGTAAAGTGACTTGCTCAAGGACACAATAACACTGTTGAATTTGAAACCTTCCAACTACTTGACTACTACTACTTGAAATGATAATGTCATCCAAATAACTATCACTAAAAGGCAATACTTTTGACTACAACAGTGAGGTCCAACAACCCACACACGCAGTAGACAAACAGGTAACCAGCGGCGCATTGCATATAGTGACGCCAGAAATTTAGTGCAAAAATAATTAGTAATAAATAAAGCAGGTTTCCACTTTGAACACAGCAGAGATTGGACTGAAAAGAGGAAGTTATTATTTCCCCTGGATTTTAGCACAGCAAGGCTCCTCTCCTGCTAGGACAGCGGTGGTGCAGACTGTGGAGCATGGGTTTTGCCTGTAGCACATTCTCTGTTATGGATGATTAACAGGTGGCCACAAAAGCCCCTTGATGTGACAATCCGGGGCATTTTAACAGAGTGCTCCTCATAAGTACTGCTAATGAGCTACGCCCCTGGGGAAATAAGGATTCATAATGTTTAGAGTGTGTGTTAACAGTAAGAGAACTGTAATTGGCTTGGATTACATAATGTGTACAGTGCACGTGTAGACTTATGTGGGCTGGACCTTTTCACCGGCAAACAACATACTTCAGATACATGGTACGTTTGATCCTGTATTTTTTTTTTTTTTTTAGGTTAAAGGTCACCTTTTGTTTAAAGTCAACAGTTACCTTTTACCTTTAGTTAGGTAGAGATTGAAAATTCCGAAGCTGAAATCATCCAAATTATTCTAGTGAAGGTGCATGGAGTTTAAAAACACACTGTGGCCCTTCCTGTATTACCATGTGACATCACAAGACAGAGTGTTTAATGTCTGAGAGAAAAACTCCGCCTAAATATGCAGGGTTTGCGTGTTAAACATGTGTGAATGAAACAAAACTCCAGGCATGTTTTTTGTGAAAATAGTGTAATATGAGCCCTTTAAAGGAACAATATGTAGCCAGTGGTGTTAAAAAATACGAGCAAACAATTATGGAACCTAGGTCGCCAGTGTCTTAACCTGCAAATAGAGGACACAAGTTTTTCACATTCTCATTGCATGGACAGGCCATGTCTCAGGTGAAAGCTCAGGACCTCCAGAATTCCCTCACTGAGCTGCAGAGGCTGCACTAGCACTGATTAAAGATTGGAGGTGCTGGGGTTTAGGTAGTAACAATTCAGCTCAGAGAGAAGCATTTTATGTTTAAAACAACTGGATTTCAGCATAAGATTCATGTGAGGCTCATTCTACTTCCTGATTGGATAACTGTCTCAAGAACCTAAACACCAAATTAAAACATAAACAACTTGTCAATCATGCCTAATGTTTTTGTAATTAAAATTAAATCAGCATTACAATTGCTGTCAGAGCATCATAATATCAGCCAAAAGCCACCCCAGTGTATAAAAGTTAAAGCCAATTATGAAAAATCAACTTTTTAGAGCTCCTAGTTATTTCCCCTTCTCATTTAATCACTCAAAATTGTATTTAGAGTGATTCAAGCATGTTTGAGTAATATTTATACTCAAGACATCATTGCTCCAATCAACCCTCGTTTTCACCGCCACCGGCATACGCCCACTGCTCTGTGCTTACTTCGTTCTCCAATTTTATGTTCTAAATCAGTGATACATGTAGGATTCGGCAGCGTCACATAGTCATTTTGGTATAAATGAAAAAAAAAAAAAAAAAACTACAATCCATAGAAAGTGCTAACAACTGCCTGGCTCTTTGTTGTGATGACTTTATAGAGACGCCAGCTCCCATTGGGCACCGCAGTTTTCTAATGCCGAAGTCAAGTTTTTTCTCTTATTAAATCATTTTAGTATAATATTGCTATTTAAAATGTCCAAATAATAACTTAATGATTCACCAGTGTCAGAGATTATAACTATAGAGCAGATACAAGCACAATAGTACAGATGCAGTATTTTTATAAGATAGTACTGTCAAAGATATAAAAAATTAGTCAGAGGAGTAAGCGAAATATATACATAGCTTTTTTGGTTTCACTTTGGACCATGCCAGTGTTCTCCCGCTCCTCCTCTGGCCCCAGACACAGATCAGAACCTGTCTCTCTCAGCTCTACTCTCTACTTTACATCTTAAACACCAATTCAAGTCATTCTGTGTGAGTGAAGCAGGAGGATCCCATTAAGAGAGGGAGAGAAAAAGCATACTCTTATCCATAATGTGAGATAAAGACTTCACTACCATAGCAGACTTTTGAAGAGTTTGACAGTAAAAAAAAACAAAAAAAAAAAACCCTTATATAACGCTCCAAATCTGATATGGTTTTGGCAAATTAATGATGCAATATTTATGAATAAAAGGCAATTGTTACACACATACATACGTAACTGTTCCACTATTATGAAAACAACTTGTACTGCTATAACATTTTTTACTACTACAACGAGACTGCATAAAAGTTGTTTTTTTTTTTCTGGTGGAAAGTACACCACCTGTTTATCTCCATGCAGATGTTATTGCTTTGCCTGTTCCTCAATATGACAGTAAACTTATCTCCATGGAGACAATCAGGTGCCACCAGACCAAACTGCAAAGAGGAGACCCGACACACCATACACACGTTTTTCATGGTAAACAACAACAATTTGTAATTGAATAAATGCAATATAGATAAATAATAAACATGGTATTGCACGGGATTTATATAGCGCCTTTCAAGACACCCGAAGCATTATTCAGACTGACAGAAGTGAGGCTGCCAATCTGCACCATAAGCCCCTAGGACCACCAGCACACGTACGACACTTTTATGCTAGGCAAAGTGGGTGAAGTGCCTTGCCTTAGGTACTTCACCCACTTTGCCGTTGTTGCCCCACTATGGCACACAGTAGAGTGGAAAAGTGCCACTGAGATTTGGAATCTCTTTATCAGGGCCCTGGCCCCAAAGGAGAGGACTCTGTTGTACATGCTTTCATGGTGGTGGGCACCCGGAGGAAACCTATGCAGCTACAGTCAGAACAAACTCCGCACAGAAAGTCCCTTTGCCACACTGGAGTTGAACCCAGAACCTTCTTGCTGTGAGGCAAGAGCACTAACCACTGTACCACCTCATATAAAAGAAGAGAAGCAACCATAAAACACATGTTATTGCATCCTGTAAATATTTCTACACATTTTCCATGTGCATATAAGTCTAAAGTCTAAATATCCAGCTCGACAGCGAAAAGTACAATCAAAGTGTGGCTCCACTCAAACTCTTCTGACCTCATCTCTTTGACAGACTCAGTTAGCGCGAGGTGAGTGACGGAGCAGACAGGCTGTATAGACAGAGCAGGAGGACGAGGCACAGGTGGAGGTACAGGTGTAGGGAGTGAACTGAACAAAGAGCCCTGGGAACACTCCTGATTGGATTGTAGCGTTGGATTTATTATTAAAGCACCAGCGGGGGGACGATGGACGAGGGGAGATTGGTAAACAACAGAGGAGATGTGTGATCTGAAAACCTGAGCAGAGACGAGCTGCGATAATGTGGCAGATGTAAGCAAGGTGTACTTTTACAAAAGAGATTACACAACGCCTGACAAGACAGGACCAGATCATAAAAAGAGTGAAAGTAAGAAGAGTGAGAGAGAGAGAGAGGGGAGAGCCTGACAGCTGTACAGAAGCTAGCTCATTAATTACAGGAAAAGTAATTATTCTATAGCGTTTGTTGGATCAATAACTGTTCAGATCTCAGCATGCTGTTCTTTCATGTCAAGTTTTCAAAAAGTACAGATTCTGAGACATGTGTCCTTCTGAATATGACAAGGGGAAAAGTTTGTGTAAAAATGACTACAACAACTGCAACTTGTAACTACGACTGGTACTAGTACTTCTACAAATACCACATCATCTACTTTTTTAAGTATTTGCCTTTTTTTATTATAGTGAAATGAAGAAAGAGAACAAAAAATTTTGAAAGATTAATGTGTAAAAACAAGGGAAAAAAAGGTTTATAGTGACATTTGACACAATTTCACTAAAATATTCAGTTTTCCATTAAAATACATAAAACTCAAAATTATAAAACTATATCTTGAAGACATCTCTCCACCCTCCCGGCTCAGTGACCCCCCAATTTAGTAACCACTGCTATAAAGAAAGTCAATAATATTCAACACAAATATTTTCCCTACAAGGCTACCATAGAAATACATAAGCTGTCAAAGGAATACAATGTTTGCAATGGGATATTTTCTTTACATTTACCTCTAACGAGTACACATGTTCAATTTAAAGCAGACCTATTCAGCAAAATTTACTTTCAGAGATTTTAACCATGTTACAGTTGTTTTCCCTTCGCATTTACCCTCTCAAAGTTGTTTTTGGAGTGATTTGTACATGTTTGCGTAATCTTCAATCTCTTATTTTCAAGATATGCTCTGTACTTACTTTGTTCTCCAATTTTATTTTCTATTTCTATCTATTTTATTTTCAAATGACAGGAAAGTTCACTACTCGTTAGTGTGATCTACAGCTATCCATAGGAGGGGCCAACAGCTCCATGGCTCTTTGTTGTTGCCGTTTACACCAATATCAGCTCCCATTGGGCACCGCAGTTTTCTAATGCGGAAGTCAGGACTTATTTCTTTTATGAAGTCATTTTAGATGAATATTGTGATTTCAAACGTGCAAATTATAACATAATGATAAATAGGTATCATAGATTATATATATAGCAGATACAATATGTCTTCTTTAAGGTGCATTGGAGTTTTCTGGGGGGTTTTTTCAAGCAAAACAAGGTTTCAGACCCTCCATCTAAAATATTACATAATGCTTCTTTAATATGGCAGAGAATATCAGTTGTATTTGTGTTAGCTCAAATTGCCATTGTCCAAGAGGATGTAGCCTACCATAGCAACTCCCTGACTTATATCTCTGCTGTATCTTTCCTAAGCCGTTGGTCTGTAGTCACTTCGTATCATATCCTCTTTGTTTGTGCGACTCAAATTGGTTGGTTTTCAGTCTCTTACACGTCAAGCGGCTTTTCTGCAGGAGAAGATGAAGAGTGGGGATTAAATTCTGGAGACAATGGGGGATATTGTTTGTTATAGCGCGGGATTGTTTTGACCCTGCCTGGATGTTCCCTCACAGATGACTGAGCGGTGATGGGGAGCAGACAGCGCATGGTAAATGGACTCTCAAAAACACCACTGTCACGCCGAATGAGACGAAATCAAGCTCTTCCTGCAAACTGCAAGTGAAATCCGCAGTTTTTCCAAGCCTATAGTTACATACTGTGATGGAGAAATTGTACTGTACTCTACCAAGGACACTTCCAGCGCAGTTCTTGTTATTTACAGTTCGTTTTCAAAAGTTATAATACTCCCTACAATGAAAGCATAGCAAGACTTGAATGGACTACACTTCTACTACAATAAGAGTGTTCATGTCTCCTATGGGCCCTGTACTTATGTTAAACAAACATCTGCTGTGTCTCCTGGCTCTCGTTATAACTCCTGGGTTACTTCAGTTACTCTACACCCTACTTCTACTACTTCTTCAGCTATAGGTAGACCTAACCTGTGGTGGGAAATTGTAGCTATTTAAACATTTACATAATCAAAGTATATACTGGATACTTTTTACTTTTACTTCATTACATCTGAGAGCAGGTATCTGTACTTTCTACTCCACTACATTTTTTTTGTTTGAGACCTGCTGAAATGTCTGAAGGGCTATTTTAAACACATTCATAGTTTGAACAAACAAAAATATACAAAGAAAAACACCTGGAAAAAAAAACAACTATTGATTCAATTGTTTCTGTTGATCAGAATTCAGCACAAATCTGTATTAAAATCAATACAATGCTATTACTCAAGTAGATTTTTTCATGTGAAACTTTTACGTTTACTTGAGTATTTTTTTGTTTTTGTTTTTTTGCTTCTTCCACCACTGGACCTAACCTTAAGAGCCAGATCTGGACTGAACCAGATTTAAACCAGGTCTGAACCAAGCCTGAACCAGGACTGGACCAAGAATGAACCAGGACTGAACCAGGACTGAACCAGGACTTAACCAGGTCTAAACCACAACTGAACCAGGTCTGAACCACGACTGAACCACGACTGAACCAGGTCTGAACCAGGACTGAACCAGGACTTAACCAGGTCTAAACCACAACTGAACCAGGCCTGAACCACGACTGAACCAGGACTGTATCAGGACTGAATCAGGTCTGAACCATGACTGAACCAGATCTGAACCAGGTCTGAATCAGGTCTGAACCAGGACTGTATCAGGGCTGAATCAGGATTGAACCAGGACTGAACCAGGTCTGAACCAGGACTGAACCAGGTGTGAACCACGACTGAGCCAGGACTGAAGCAGGACTGAAGCAGGACTGAACCAGGTCTGAACCAGAACTGAATCAGGACTGAACCAGGTCAGAACCACGACTGAACCAGGTCTGAACCAGGACTGAACCAGGACTGAATCAGGACTGAAGCAGGACTGAAGCAGGACTGAACCAGGTCTGAACCAGAACTGAATCAGGACTGAACCAGGTCAGAACCACGACTGAACCAGGTCTGAACCAGGACTGAACCAGGACTGAATCAGGACTGAACCAGGACTGAACCAGGTCTGAACCAGGACTGAACCAGGTCTGAACCAAGACTGAACCAGGACTGAACCAGAACTGAATCAGGACTGAAACAGGTCTGAACCAGGACTGAAACAGGTCTGAACCAGGTCTGAACCAGGACTGAACCAGGACTGAACCAGGACTGAACCAGGTCTGAACCAGGACTGAACCAGGACTGAACCAGGTCTGAACCAGAACTGAATCAGGACTGAACCAGGTCTGAACCACGACTGAACCAGGTCTGAACCAGGACTGAACCAGGACTGAACCAGAACTGAATCAGGACTGAACCAGGACTGAATCAGGACTGAACCAGGACTGAACCACGACTAAACCAGGTCTAAACCAGGACTGAACTAGGACTGAACCAGGACTGAATCAGGACTGAACCAGGACTGAAACAGGTCTGAACCAGGTCTGAACCAGGACTGAACCAGGACTGAACCAGGTCTGAACCAGAACTGAATCAGGACTGAACCAGGTCTGAACCACGACTGAACCAGGACTGAACCAGGACTGAACCAGAACTGAATCAGGACTGAACCAGGTCTGAACCAGGACTGAACCAGGACTGAACCAGGACTGAAACAGGACTGAACCAGGACTGAACCAGAACTGAATCAGGACTGAACCAGGTCTGAACCAGGACTGAACCAGGACTGAACCAGGACTGAACCAGATCTGAACCAGGACTGAACCAGGACTGAACCAGGACTGAACAGAAACTGAATCAGGACTGAACCAGGACTGAACCAGGTCTGAACCAGGACTGAACCAGGACTGAATCAGATCTGAACCAGGACTGAACCAGGACTGAACCAGTACTGAACCAGGACTGAACAAGGTCTGAACTAGGTTTTGCTGGGTCCAGTCATCATAGCAACAATGTAGTTTGTCTGTGCAAATATATCAATCATAGAAAAGAAGTCACCGCTATCCCCACTTCATAGCTAAATCAATAATATCGTTTTTCTCATTCTAGCTCAACTTTGCACCTGTCACCAAGAAGCTATCAACATTTTCATTGACTCATCGACTTGCTTTAGTATCCTCAGGTGCACACCACTAATCAATACACGGCCCCTCCCCCCTGTGAAACTGCTAAACCTGCCCAAATCTGTCATGTAAAACTCTCTTTGACACAGCCATCCCATTGTGGGCTGCTCAGACATGAAATTACCAAAATGTCCAAAAAGGTTACGCTGCCGGAGAGATGGGCGTAGATCCGAACCACCACAGAAATGACAAGTCCGTAATCCGCCTGCCACTCACTGAGGCCAGGCCGAGCGTGAGGTGGTGTGAGTGTGGGCTCTGTTTGAGTGAATACAGCCACTATTGGAGAGCTGTCAGTAACTATAGCAACACGCTGTGAAGCCTATCAGACCCGTGTGTGATGGTATGACCCCAAAAGTGTCAACTACAAGGAGGAGGCAATATGGACAAAAGTATGGATACAAAGCAGCTAATCAAGACTAGTGTCGTGTAGTTATGATACTATAATTTCACACTCGGCCTTGAAACGAAGGAATACTCAACACTGATTCCGATACCATTAAGATAATTTAAAAAACACTCTTTATTTAGGCAGGAATGTGATTTTCAACACTAAATCATAGTACTTTCATTAATTACCATGTGGCCTTATATCTGTGTAATCCCTCAGTCGTCCAGGTAGGTTCCATAGTGGTCCATGTGTGTAGTTTGTATGTTGTTATACTTGTTCTGATACAGCTCAAGATCATTGTAAAGCTATTCAGGAAAGGTTCATTTCTGGCCTGTGAATGTGACATTTTTTGTATTGATACCGGCTCAAATATGTATCTAGTTTTAGTCAATTAGTATCTGATTTTTAATACTTTTGACAACCCTAGTGACTACTATAGTAATCACAATTGAATCAGATTTTCATGGTAAATGGCCATATTTTTCCATAGCGCTTTTCAACCTTCAAGCTACGCAAAGCGCTTTACATCAAGGAACCACTCAACAAGTCATTCACACATTCATACAGCAGTGCACACAAACACCGGGGGCGAGGTGGGTTAAGTGTCTTGCCCGAGGACACAACGACAGTATTCATTTGTGGAAGCGGGAGTCAAAGCGCCAGCCTTCATACCAGTGGACAAACGCTACCAACTGAGCTACACTCGCCCCATCAGTTCATTAATAATACACTTTATTTGTGAATATTCTCTATTCTCAAGCCTTCTGTCACCTCATCACATCCTTTATTTGACTTGTATTTTAAAAGTCTTAATGTACAATAGAAATAATACTATGACTAGCTGGTGAATTGAAAAATGAATAGTTCGACTGGTCAACTCCTAAAATAATCATTAGTTGAAGCCCTGATACAACATAAACTTGTCTGTCTTTCACTGATTCAATCACAGCTGTTTTTTATTGAGTTGTCTGCTTGTCTCCATGGAGATTGCTAAGATTTTTGACATTTTGTGTAACATTTAAGGCAAAACAACATCTCCATGGAAAGAAGAGGATTTCAGACCTTCCATCTAAAACTTATAAAAGCTGTATTTTTGCAGTCTATCAAAAATGTGCTAAATGTGCAAGTAAATATTTTAGTAGGATGTGTAGTAAAAGTGCAAAAACATCACTTTATGTCCCTGTTTGTTTGGGGATTAAGATTAAGGGATTAATATGCATTCTTCTGTTAGCATTTTTTGTGAAGACTTTTTGTACCACATTTGAACTGAGCGACACATACATTTGCATCCAAATTATTAATATTTAGTATCTCGTGAACATAGATTGTATAAAGAAGTGGACTAAGTGAGTGTGACATCACCCATAGTGTTCGGCTCCAGTCAAATGAAGATCATCAAGGCTAATGTAACCCAGGTGACAAATCCTGTATATATCACTCTTTTTCTCCTCCTTCTCTCTCTCCCCTGGCATTCCAGCCTGTATTATGTCTAAGTCTCCAAACCTCGCGGTGTTTCTGGTCGTTCTCGCGGGTTTTGCCAGATCTCGCGGTATTTTCGGTCACTCTCGCGGGTTTTGCATGTCACTGCATTATATGGTTCACTTCGGCCAATCACAGTGAAGTATCTGCGGGCACGTGACACGGCACGGCCAATCAGAGTCATTAAAAACACCGGTGCTAGCTGGGTGAGGCGAGGTGCGCTGGAGGCTAGGTGTGTGTTGGGAGGCTAACAGAGAGCTGTGCTGCGGGAATCCTGTGCTGTAACAGGCACGCAAGTCAAGAGGGCTTGTATGAGACATATTATCTGCGGAATAGGTCAGATCTTTGATAACGATGGCGAGCTAGTGAGGGAAGTCTGCAGCGTTGCCTGCCCTAAGAGGGACGCTGACCGGTCCTACGAGACGCGAACCTGAACTAAGAGAGACGCTGACCTGTCCTAAGAGAAGCGTTCACTTGTCCTAAGAGAAACGCTGACCTGTCCTAAGAGAGCGCATCGCAGAGCCGCACTTCTCCCACCGGGCTGGTGGGCTAAGGGAACGCACCGCGGAGCCGCACTTCTCCCACCGGGCTGGTAGGGGGCTCTTGGCAGCCCATCATACTCACCCAACACACCCACACCCATTGCTCTATCACACACACACCCTTGGAACTCTGTCCTGGAACTTTTTTGCACTTACCTCTCCCTCTGGAACCCAGTCCTCTCCAGATGGGGCTTTGAGCTGTGTGTGAGCTGGGTAGACATTGATAAATTGCCTTTTGCACAGTAAAAACACTGACTGAACTGCACCTTTCAATCCAGTGCAATAATTGCGGAACTCTGACACAATGCACTTTAACATCTATTGACTCTCCTAGTATTATTGCACTGCCATTATTGGTTTTGCATTGAAGTATTTTTGATTGTTTTGAGCGCTTACTGATTGTAAATATTTACTGCACTATTGAATGGCCATTCACATGAACTGTTTGTCTTAAATGTTGTATGTCATTGATTATTATTCCTAATATATGGTACCAACCAAACTGAATTTCAGCCTCCCGTCACTTCCCTCCCAGAGCGTTCTTTAGTCTTCTGATTATTAGCCCATTATACCATTATACCTATACTATACTATATAACAACTGCGCCTTGTTATTGCCTCCTTGTTAATTGAGTTAATTGGGTTACCTCATTACATTTCAGCATATTACCACGCAGTTGCTACATATTTTGTGGCGAGCTAGCCAGGAGGGTTGCACAGGTGGACTGAAATTTGGAGTAAATAGTAAATTGACATTTGCAAACATGGACATTTTGGAGAAATATGGCATAAAAATTCCAAACACCGCTGCGGTTAAATATTCAGTAAAGGCGGAAACAGATGATGAAGTTGTTGAGTTCTTGGCTAAGTATGGTAAAGTGTTACAAGTTAGAGTTATCTCGGAATCAGATTGCATTTTTGAAAATATGATTCTTGTTGAGTTTGAGTCAGGTGAAACTTTAGCTACCCTGAGAAAGATTTTGCCGTACACTTATGCTTGTACTGAAAAAGTTAAATATGATATTTGTGAGCTTGCGACTTTGTGCTCAGAATATGAGAGTAAGCTTAAAACACAAACTTATTTGAGTGACTTGGAAAGCTTAGCCAGACTTACTGGTCAAAACTATGCAGAGGTTCTCAAAGGAGTCATGTCACTGCTGGGCCAATCCGTCAACGAGCTCAAGAAGGAAGATGGGGATGATGATGTTGATGAGGATGTGGAGTCACTGCTTTCTGAGGGCTTACCTGTACCTGAAGTGAAGGAAGAGCGACCACAACCCCAAATAAATTCGGATGACTTTGTGCGGCGCCAATATATGCCCAAGCCATCGTTCGCAGCCATGACCATTCCTGATCTAAATCCACCAGGCATCCAACGGTGCATAGTAGAGCATATCATCAAGAGTGACGACAGCGCTTCACATTCGTCCTCCCAGAAACTCCGACCATTCTCCGGTCGCATCCCAAGACCCCCACATGAAAGTGACTTTGAAACATGGCGCTCTGGTGTCGAATTACTTCTCCAAGATCCTGCTGTTTCTGATTTACAACGTTCCAGAAAAATTGTCGAAAGCCTCTTCCCACCAGCAGCAGATATGGTTAAACATCTCAAACCAGAAACTTCCCCAAAGACTTACCTCCAGATACTTGATTCTGCTTATGGAACCGTCCAAGATGGCGACGAGTTATACATGAAGTTCATGGAAATGTTTCAAAATGCCGATGAAAAGCCATCTGCTTACCTGCAACGCCTCCAAGTAGCACTGAATTTGGCTCTGAAGAGGGGAGGAGTCTTGGCCACTGATTTAGACCGACATCTACTCACTCAATTCTGTCGCGGCTGCTGGGACAACACCCTTATTTCAGAACTGCAGTTGAAGCAATTAAAGTCCAACCCACCATCTTTTGCTGATTTCCTGCTAATGCTCAGAACTGAGGAAGACAGAGCGGCTGCTAAGGCTCAGCGTATGAAGCAGCACCTCGGCTCAAAAGCCAGAGCCGGGGCGCACGCACGCCCAATACGCCTATGCCAACCCCCCAGAAGAATCCAAGGTTGACGCCCTGACCACAATCACACAGCAGCTCGCTCGGCAGCTAGCCGACATACAGAGGCAGCTGACGTCCCTTATCCCCACCAAGCAGTCTGTTCCCTCTCAATCTCCTCATTTCAGTAAGCACCATGAAGGCACTAAGACCAATAAAAAGTTCCACTCCAACAAACAACCCAGTTCAGGACCCAAGCCGGGTTACTGCTATAATTGTGGTGAAGATGGACACATCAAGCCAAACTGTGACCAACCTCCAAATCCAGCACTGGTAGCTATGAAAAAGAAGCAGTTTGCAGACAAGAAGAAAAAAAATGGCAGAACTTGAACTCTCACAACACGTCTTTAAACTAGAACGAGTTCCCATTGAGGGACAAATGGGAACTGCGGAGGACCAACAACGTCCCATCAAGCAGAAAGTGAAATGCAGTAGTAAGTCACATGCCATCTCCACTGAAGCCAACCATCTGCCAAAAGGGTTGATTGGATCCAGATGTACGGGCCAAGTTAGAGTCGCCGGTCAAGATTTTCAGTGTTTGCTGGACACTGGGTCACAAGTAACGACCTTACCAGTCTCCATCTACAACCAACATTTCTCCCACCAAGCAGTGAAGCCAATAACAGAACTGTTGCAAGTAGAAGGAGCTGCCGGCCAAGAAGTCCCATACCTTGGATATATAGAAATGACAGTCACCTTTCTGAAAGAATTCATTGGTGCAGATTAGGATGTACATACCCTGGCGCTTGTAGTCCCTGACGTCGGCGCAGGATTTCACAGCCAGATTTTGATAGGGATGAATACCCTGGAGCCGCTCTATGAGCAACGAAATGGAGAGTGAGTGTGCCAGCTATAAACCAGCTCAGCATGGCTACCGAGCAGTCCTCCACCTTCTGCAGTACGGCACAGACAAATCAAGAAGCCTGCGATGGTGTTGTTCGATTGGCTAGTAAATCCTCGGTCCAAGTCCCAGCAGGCCACACCATGGTCACCGAGGGGTCCATACGTGCCAATCCACCACCCGTCAGCAAGTGGGCTCTGATTGAACAACCAGCCACACCACTGCCTGGAGGCCTCTATGTGAAAAGCTACCTTGTGACGTTGCCCAGCCACTCACCTCACAAGCTCCCAATCATTGTCACCAATGAAACCGAACAGACCATCACACTCCCGCCATTGAGTGTCATCGCTGAACTCACCATGTCACCTCACATCTTATCCCACTGTGTTTCCACCAATGCACAGCAGAAACCCCACACAAAGCTGGAGTTCGACTTCGGAGACTCCCCAATACCACCTGACTGGAAGGACCGAGTCATCTCCAAGCTGGAACAGATCTCTGAGGTATTTTCACACCACGACCTTGACTTTGGGCGCACCGACCGTGTCAAACACCACATCCGTCTTCACGATGAAACTCCATTCAAACACCGAGCTCGTCCCATTCATCCTCGCGACATTGAGGCAGTGCGGGAACATCTGAGGGACCTGTTGAAGGCAGGAGTGATACGTGAGTCGGAGTCACCCTTCTCGTCACCGATCGTGGTTGTCCATAAGAAGAACGGCGATGTGAGGCTGTGTATCGATTACCGTAAGCTCAATCTTCACACCATCAAAGATGCTTACGCACTTCCAAATCTAGAAGAGTCCTTCACAGCTCTCACTGGCTCCCGATGGTTCAGCGTCCTCGACTTGAAGTCAGGATATTACCAAATTGAAATGGCAGAACTGGACAAACCCAGAGACGGCATTTGTGACCCCACTAGGCTTTTGGGAGTTCAATCGCATGCCGCAAGGCGTTACCAACGCGCCCAGCACTTTTCAACGCCTCATGGAAAGATGTATGGGCGATCTACATCTAAAAGAGGTTCTAGTCTTCCTGGATGACCTAATCATCTTTTCAGAGACCCCTCGAAGAACATGAGAGCAGGTTGCTGCGAGTCCTACAGCGCCTTAAAGATTATGGCCTCAAGTTATCGCCAGAAAAATGCAAGTTTTCCCAGTCATCGGTACGTTATCTGGGCCATATTGTCTCTGAAAAAGGGGGTGGAGACTGACCCCGACAAGATTAGCGCTCTCAAATCCTGGCCGATACCAAGAACACTCAAGGAGTTGAGGTCCTTTCTGGGACTCGCGGGGTATTACCGCCGCTTTATCCACGGGTATGCCGCCATCGCAAGCCCCTGAACGATTTGACCAGAGGGTACCCTCCAACTCGTAAAGGCCAGAAGTCAACGCCCAAAATTCAGCTTGACCCTAAACAACCATTCAACGAGAGATGGACAAGCAGTTGTCTGGATGCATTCAATACGCTAATCGACAAACTTACCACAGCCCCAGTGCTTGGATTTGCAAACCCAAAAGAACCCATACATCCTGCACACAGATGCAAGCTCTACAGGCCTTGGAGCAGCTTTATATCAGGAGCAGGATGGGAAGTTGCGCGTCATAGCGTATGCCAGCCGGGGACTGTCTACGAGTGAGTCCAGATATCCAGCGCATAAACTGGAATTTTTAGCGCTCAAGTGGAGTGTCACGGAGAAATTCCACGATTATCTCTATGGCTCTAGATTCACTGTAATAACAGATAATAACCCACTTACCTACATCCTGACATCTGCCAAGCTCGACGCAGCCAGTCATCGTTGGCTTGCGGCCCTCTCAACATATGACTTCAAACTGCAGTACAGGGCGGGAAGTCAAAATCAAGACGCAGACGCACTCTCCCGACGTCCCCATCATCTGCCAGCTGATACTCACAACCAGAAAGAATGGGACCTGGTCAATCAGTTCACCCGTGACCACTTTGACAACGGCACTGCAGTTCAACTCGATCCAGAAGTTGTGGCCGCCATTTGTCACAGCTGTCTGGTGAGAGCTTCCAGTCCTGAGAGTCCAACTGAGAACTGCACCGCTCTGGTTGAGTCTCTAAGCATGTCTGTCACTGCCATTCCCGACAGTTATGCTGATGTGTCTCACCAGGGGCTTCCAGTCGTGCCGTCACTGTCCCACGACGACCTCCGGGAGAAGCAGAGTGCCGACCCCTGTCTGCGTGAAGTCATTCACCAACTCAAAACCGGTGAGAAAATCCCCCTCACTGTGCGGAAAGAGCTGCCGGATGTTGCCCTCCTGCTGAGAGAATGGAACCGTCTTGAGCTCCAAGACGATCTCCTGTATCGGAGAAGGCAAGAGGGAGAGCATGTGTCCTTCCAGCTGGTACTACCTGAAGAACTACGCCCCATCGTCCTTACCAGTCTTCATGATGATATGGGCCACATGGGGGTGGAAAGGACACTTGACCTTGTGAGATCACGCTTCTTCTGGCCCCGCATGGCAGCAGATGTGGAAACAAAGATAAAAACATGCAATCGCTGCGTCCGACGGAAGGCACTCCCTGAACGAGCTGCGCCGTTAGTGAATATCAAGACCAGCCGACCCCTTGAACTCCTGTGCACGGACTTCCTGACGCTTGAGCCTGATCGTTCCAACACCAAGGACATCCTGGTCCTCACAGATCATTTTACCAAATACGCCGTGGCCATACCAACTGCCAATCAAAAGGCGAAAACGGTCGCTAAATGTCTGTGGGAGAACTTCATTGTTCATTATGGCATCCCAGAGCGTCTGCACACGGATCAAGGGCCCGATTTCGAGTCTCACCTCGTAAAAGAACTCTGCGAAATTGCTGGCATTGAGAAGACTCGCACCACGCCATACCATCCTCGTGGGAACCCCGTCGAAAGGTTCAATCGAACGCTGCTGAGCATGTTGGGAACATTGGAGCCAGAACAAAAGAAGAGATGGAGGGAGTATGTCAAGCCACTTGTTCACGCGTACAATTGTACAAAAAATGAAGTGACCGGCTACACTCCTTACGAGCTGATGTATGGACGCACACCAAGGCTACCTGTAGATCTTGCCTTTGGCCTTCCAGTTCGAGATGCCTCTTCCACCTCGCACTCTCAATATGTGCAGAACCTTCGCTCCCGCCTGGAAGAAAGCTATCAGCTAGCGTCCAAGAATGCAGCTAAATCTGCCGAAAGGAATAAAACTCGTTTTGATCTTCGGGTCAAACCTTCAGTCTTGGAAGAAGGAGACAGAGTACTCGTCCGGAATGTTCGACTCCGTGGCAAACACAAGTTGGAAGACAAGTGGGAGAAGGACATTTACATTGTGGTCAACCGTGCTGGAGATCTTCCCGTTTACACGGTACGTCCTGAAATTGATCCAGCTGGACGGACCCGAACTCTGCATCGAGATCTCCTACTTCCATGTGGGTTCTTACCTGAGAGCAGAGAACCGGAACTGCACCCCATTCCAACTCCACGCAAACATCACACTCGCAGCCAACGCCAACCAGCTGTTGATCAAGAAGAGTGGTTGAGTGAAGAAGACGAATGGAGAGTTCCTCAAGTTTCGATTTCACAACCTGTGAAGTTCCTTGTTGAAAGTCCAGTTCCTGAGACCACACACTTACCTGAAATTAACCTACCTGATGTTGGAGAGTCCTCTCGTGTGTCCGACGCTTTGGATCCATCTTCATCCAGTGAGGAGGAGGATGCTGGTTCTGGAGAGCCTGTGGAACAAAGGGAAGTGGAACAAGATGATTACTTACCTCAAGAAGTCTTACCAGATCCCGAAGATTCCATTATCCCTGAGACGCGGCCACCAGAAGGAAGCCCAGAGCTCGGAGGCCCGGCAGTGACATCTCCCAATTTGGCATCGCAGTCACCTACTGTTCCTGGTGATGCATCTACCCCTACCGCTGACTCTGAGGGTAGTGATGTAGAACATGCCACTGACCCCATTAATACTGTTGACTCTGACTCCACTATCCGTCGGTCAACAAGGCAACGACAACCTCCAAAGCGCTTACAGTACACCGCTTTGGGTAATCCGCTAATCTCTGTTGTGCAAACGCTATTTCATAGTTTAGCTGACGCATATGGTGAAATTATTAGTACTCCCGCTTCTGATCGTCTGCTTACGTCGACCTCTCTGTAGCATCATGCACCGGGGTTGCATGGATTTAAGGGGGGAGGGTGTAACCCAGGTGACAAATCCTGTATATATCACTCTTTTTCTCCTCCTTCTCTCTCTCCCCTGGCATTCCAGCCTGTATTATGTCTAAGTCTCCAAACCTCGCGGTGTTTCTGGTCGTTCTCGCGGGTTTTGCCAGATCTCGCGGTATTTTCGGTCACTCTCGCGGGTTTTGCATGTCACTGCATTATATGGTTCACTTCGGCCAATCACAGTGAAGTATCTGCGGGCACGTGACACGGCACGGCCAATCAGAGTCATTAAAAACACCGGTGCTAGCTGGGTGAGGCGAGGTGCGCTGAGGCTAGGTGTGTGTTGGGAGGCTAACAGAGAGCTGTGCTGCGGGAATCCTGTGCTGTAACAGGCACGCAAGTCAAGAGGGCTTGTATGAGACATATTATCTGCGGAATAGGTCAGATCTTTGATAACGATGGCGAGCTAGTGAGGGAAGTCTGCAGCGTTGCCTGCCCTAAGAGGGACGCTGACCGGTCCTACGAGACGCGAACCTGAACTAAGAGAGACGCTGACCTGTCCTAAGAGAAGCGTTCACTTGTCCTAAGAGAAACGCTGACCTGTCCTAAGAGAGCGCATCGCAGAGCCGCACTTCTCCCACCGGGCTGGTGGGCTAAGGGAACGCACCGCGGAGCCGCACTTCTCCACCGGGCTGGTAGGGGGCTCTTGGCAGCCCATCATACTCACCCAACACACCCACACCCATTGCTCTATCACACACACACCCCTGGAAACTCTGTCCTGGAACTTTTTTGCACTTACCTCTCCCTCTGGAACCCAGTCCTCTCCAGATGGGGCTTTGAGCTGTGTGTGAGCTGGGTAGACATTGATAAATTGCCTTTTGCACAGTAAAAACACTGACTGAACTGCACCTTTCAATCCAGTGCAATAATTGCGGAACTCTGACACAATGCACTTTAACATCTATTGACTCTCCTAGTATTATTGCACTGCCATTATTGGTTTTGCATTGAAGTATTTTTGATTGTTTTGAGCGCTTACTGATTGTAAATATTTACTGCACTATGAAATGGCCATTCACATGAACTGTTTGTCTTAAATGTTGTATGTCATTGATTATTATTCCTAATATATGGTACCAACCAAACTGAATTTCAGCCTCCCCGTCACTTCCCTCCCAGAGCGTTCTTTAGTCTTCTGATTATTAGCCCATTATACCATTATACCTATACTATACTATATAACAACTGCGCCTTGTTATTGCCTCCTTGTTAATTGAGTTAATTGGGTTACCTCATTACATTTCAGCATATTACCACGCAGTTGCTACACTAACAGTTATGGCGGCAAATTTGGAGCTGTGTTCCATATTTGGAATTGCGACAGCAAGTATTATAGCAACCAAAGAGCCAATCCAGAGCGAGTCTGTTGAAGTGAATGCCCCTTTCTGCCTGCACCGCTAGTTTAGCTGGGAGCGGGTGCTTAGCAATGCTGTCAATCAAACCTGCTAATACAGCAACCTCAAGGAAAGAAGGCTCCTGATTTTATTAATGTTCATATCTTAATTTACAAACACAATAGCAAAATAAAAACACCAAGATCATGTAGAGTGGTTAATACCAACATGTTAAGACCAAACTGACGAGGGGTGACAATTTTTCAATGTAATGTGAAAGCATGCCCATGCTAACTTCCTATTTGGAACACAGCAACTAGCAGCTTAGCTATGTCCATATATACGTACAGTCTATGCTTGTAAAACACACTTCATCAATGTGGCGTAGGAATGTCACAATTAGGCTATTTGGTTAATCGCTCAAATTGCAATATGTAAGAACTAGATAAGAATTGCGAAAATTTCAGAAACAAAAATGTGAAATCTCTTTTCCAGCTATACTAAAATAAACATTTCTGTTTATGTCACATTAAGCTGGTCAAATACTTGAGGAAATGAAATATATAAGACAGTGTGAATTCTTTGAATTAATGTTTTTTTTTTTCTGTTGTCTGGCAGTGATGTCAATAATCGTGAGTAATCTTAAAATTGTGATGTTTCTTTGCACAATAATCGTAGCACTAAAATGATAACATTCCTATTTAGTGCAGTATATAAGTAAAATAAATACATTGAATACCTAAACATATTAATCCAGTCCTCCAGAATGTGGGGAGATGTGCGTTTACACTAAGTGTACAAAAAAAATCAATAATAATCATCTCATTGCTCAGCACGCACACTCACATACACACACACTCACATACACACACTGACAAACCACTCCATCAGACAGTTATACACCGAGTCCAGACTGAACCAAACCTTTACAAAGCCAATCATTCAAACTCAGCAGGGACAAGCTCAAAAACACATGAATTTTATCTCACTAATTTCCCATATACCACAGTGACACCTGCTCAGAAGAGGTGTTAGCCATGCCCCTCACTCAGTCATTGTTCTATATTTTATTCCCCTCAAGATAAGTGGCTATGTTTAAATGCACACCAACACCTGGATTTCTGGTTATTCACACCTGTGCAGATTTTGACAAGATATTTAAAGGGCATCTGACATGTTTTTATGTTTTTCTGATTCTGACTTGACTTGATAGTACATCACTTAAGTGCCGGTTTGTGGAAAAAAGTTGAAAAGAAAAGTACAAAAATACAGAAAGTAATGCTGAGTTCTAAAACAGAATCCCTCTACCTATGTCATATACAGGGAACAATGCATCCGAAAGGCCTGGACTGGACTAGGCAGGCAAAGTATGAAAGAAGATATGGACTACATTTCTATGAATGCAGTAGTTTCTTATGGCGCAGCGGAACGGATTTGGAAATAGGTGATTAGTGCTGCATAATTACATTGAGAGAGCGGGGGGTGCTGTGTGCGGGGCGCCCTGCCAATATAATGGTAGAGGAAACACTGAATCAGAAACACCTGGCTTTAATCAGAGCATCAGAGCAGTCCTGCGTGATGTCACGTAGTACTTGAAATTGCAGTGGCCACTGGAGGAAGCACACACCGATATACCAGTCAGCATGTTAGCACCAAAGCCCAAGTTTGGGGCTCAAAATGAAAAAAATATAAAATTAGTTTTACCTTTTTGACGTGGTGTTGACGATTTCAGACACTCTCTGTATGTAGTCTGTGGCCAGGACCACGATCTCCTCATCCTCTGAGAAGTTATCATGGAAAATACGATCCAGTAAACGCTTCCAATGGAACTATGGTAAGAAAAACATGGGAAAATGAATAAAATAAGGCCTGATTTCTGCACAGTATAGTACACTGTTGTTGCCAATGAATCTGTTGCCAAACTCTTTAGTTATATAGCACTCTTCATAGAGTATGCAACTCTGGTGCTTTATATAGACAATTCAAATTATTCTCTCACACCCACCCACCAGCACACACACAACCCCGCTTTCAATTCCCGACCCCACTTGTTTTGTGTCCTTGGGCAAGACAATTCACCCATCTGTAAAAATGTGGTGTGTTTGAATTAAATAATGCATGAAATTGGAAAAATATGAGATATGAACATTAGTAACAGAAATCAGGCACCTTCTTTCCCTGAAGTCACTCCTGTTAGCATTAGCAACATGTTTGATTGACAGGGTTGCTAAGTGCCTGCTCCCTACTAAATTAGTAGTCCGGTCAGGAAGCGGCATTACCTTCAACAGCCTCGCTCCGGATTGGCTTTTTGGTTGCTATGATACTCACTGTCGGAGTTCTACACATGGAAGTCGTTTCCAAATTCGCCCCTACAACTGCAAGCCTCGATGAGTTTCATATGGATAGAGACGTGACACTCCTTTAGTCCACTTCTTTCTACAGTCTATAGTTACAACCACATTTTCAGTCTATGTTACATTTCCTTTCAAACATAGCCTATAACAAACATTGTCAGCGAAGTACAATTTTTAGCAAAGTCAACCGAATATAGCTGTTTAACTGGACAAAAGTTAGCAAAGTTTTGAAAAAAACAAACTTTTGACTTTACTCAGACTTAAGCTGTACGTTTCCATTCAAATCAAAGTAGCGCGCGATGCCATTGTTGTAGGTGGTTCAGTTGAGACGAGGACACAACATAAAATTGTTCGTTAAACTTAAAAGAATTTCATTTTTTTTTGTTCTTAAATGTTACTCTAATCTCTCTCTCTCATGTTGTCTTTCTTTCTGATGCTTTTAAACATCACTTTCGTCCCCCTCCTCCTCATCTCCTCTGTTTTGGCTTCACCTCCTCTTCCTCTCGACACTCTCCCTCTCCCCAGACGCCTCCCAGGGTCTCCTCATTTTCTACCTTTCTCTCAAACCCACCTTTTTCATTTCACCGCAGCTTCCCTCTGTCTGCGCTGCGGGGCGGACAGCTTTTGTGAGTCATTTTGTCCTGGTGTGTAGATGTGTGTGTGCGTATATATGTGTGTGTGTGCAGCAGCAAGTGTGTCCCCCGGGTGGCGCTCTCTACTTAAAATGCTCAGTTGGAGTTCAAGCCGTAATCCATCACACATACTTTCAGCCTTAGTGTGGGTATATGTGTGAATGTGCATGGGTTTAATGCGCTGTTCGAACAATGTATTTTATTTGAAGTTTCATAATGACCTGTTTTAATACTTATAATTGAACTGTGTTTCCTAAGAACTATGGAATACTAAAATTTACTTTTTTTTTTACATTTTATAATTACTACACCTTGAACAAGGACAATATTCATAATTAACTAAAGGTTACTAAAGCTTACTACTACTACTACTACTTAAAAGACCTGTACTCAATTTTTACTGTCTTAAAAATATGAAAACCAAACTAGCAAATTTTAAATGGTGGTCCAAAGTTATTCCTCACCTTATGTATTCTGAGCATCCTAATTAAGGAATTTTGCCGTGATAGTAACAACAACAACTAGCATGCTAATAAAACGCAGATAGCGTTCTGAAGTCATATTTTCACCTCAATAACTACTTATACAATATATTTGACGAATTTTGCTCAAAAACATGGAAACATGTTTTCTGATCTATGTTATAATGTTGTTTCCTCATCAAAATCATACGTGGAGTTATGTTTTGTTTCATTCACACGCACAGACTCTGCATATTTCGGTTTAGTTCTCTACTCTACTCTTACTCTCAAACAGAAAACACCGTTCTGCCTTGTGATGTCACGTGATAATACAAGAATTGCTCCATTGTGTTTTTAAACTCTAAACAGCTTCACTAGAATCATCTGGATCATTTCAGCCTTGGGATTTCCAATCTCTACCGAACTACAGGTAAAAGGCAGCTGTTAACTTGAAAACTACCACTACATTACATCACAAGGTGGAACAGAGCATTTGAGCTTTCGAGATGTAGACAAACTAATAATAAAGGATTACTCAAACATGTGTGGATGAAACAAAACACGACTCTGTGTAACTTTTGGAGGAGATAACAACATGTTTAAACCCCACAAGAGTCCATTTTGTGTAATATAGGACCTATAAGGCTAAGATGTAGTTATGATAAAGTGGTACCAGTGACAGATAGATTGTATTGTATTGAAATCCTCACACTGGGAGCGATCTTCTGCAGCTGTCGGAGGGTGATGCGGTTGTACATGGTGCTGATGTCTTTTCTTTGGTCGTCATATTCAGAAATGGTGATCTGGAAATACATTTAACAAAGAATTAAAACAGACAAAAACTAATAATGATATGACGATAGCCAAATACAATATCAGTATATATTTAGCCTTTAATGTGCTGTGTTGATATGTGATATGTGTCTAAATTGCGTAAACTAGAGAGAATAAATTGCCAAAAATGGGTTGATCAGATCTAACCAAGGACTAAATATGGACTAGGAATTAAATCAGATCCAAATCAGGATTAAACCAGGTCCAAATAATTTATATTGATTAAAGAAGAAAAGAGTTATGTTTTTTCATGGGGTTTTGTAGTAAACTATAACATGCATAGAGCAGATTATATTTCATTAATTTTAAACCACAATATTGATCTAAAACTGCTTAATAATACTAATTCCGGTGTTTGTGTTTTTTCTGACTGGGATGAGGATAGAGAGTGAAAACATTTTTTTCTGAACACTCAAGTATCAGATGCATGATTACTACAATATGTATGGATTGATCAAAATATAACTAATGATGTGGGAGTTCCATTATCACATAGTAAAGACCTATTACATAACATCTTTAACCAGCTAACAAGAATACAGTCTGAACCATCGTGGTTAACAAGGTCTTAACAAGGTGGACTTAAATTACCTTAAATCAGGACTTAATGCTAATCTAAACCTGCATAGACCAAGCAATCCATAAATAAATCCAACTTTTCTAAGCCTGCACACCACAGTCTGAGAACCATAGCTCTCTAACTCACATTGGCGAGGCGTGTCTCCAGAAGAATGATCTCCTTGGACTTCTGTGTGGCGTTGTGAGCTCCCAGCATGCTCAGCAGCCGCTCCATCAGGGCTTTGTACGCCGCCAAGATCTGTCACACAGGGGTAACAGACAGAGAGAGAGACAGAGAGAGAGAGAAGTCCATTGAGCACCATGACAGAGGGACATGTGGCTGAAAGGAGACTATAACCAAAGCAGAAGAGGGCAGGTGGATGTTCAGGGAGTCAAAGCAGAAGAGCAAGAATGACTTTATATATTATATGATGTGATGAAGTAAAAATGAGTTACTTTGATGCTGTCCTCATCCTGCCCCAGATAGAGGCTTCTCTCAGGCAGTGTCAGTCCCTCCTGGTCCACCTGGAGCAAAGACAACAGGCTTTAGAATAATTTATTATTAAAAGATGTTCCTTTTATCATGTACCTCAAAAAGTCACTCTGCTATTCTGAGAATACTCCTTTATTTAAGTTAAAAATTCTACTTTTAAAAGGAAAAGTAAAATGGTTGCACAATACTGTCTAAAAGGCATAGGGTGCTATAGAGTGTTTAGAGTACTTACATTTAAATTAAATTACATTAAAAATATGTCGTTTTGAAATCTTAATTTTGTTACTTGCTATGACAATTAACACGCTGAAAGTATGGATGAAAATGTAGTGTTATTATTTAAAATGACTTCTGACCCTGATGGCATTCCTGGAGGAGTTCTTGTCATCCACGTTGACAGTGAGAGAGAAGAACACAGCTGTACTGTAGACTCCCTGTGTCCTGTACAGCATCTCGTTTATGTCCGGCCTCTGGGGGGCGCCCTCTGTCATCCAGCCTGCTGTCCCACCACTGTGCACTGACACCTGGTCCCACCCCCCACAGCTGTCAATCACCTCCACCATCGGCTCTGAGCCCAGCTTATCAATCTCCTCTATGTTCACACAGGACCTTAATCAGACAGTACAGAAGGAGGTACAAGAAAAGATATTTGTGAAATCTGAAGAATGAAATGTGCAAATTCTGAGCAATTGTTAAGTCATTAGCAAAGGCAACAGGGAAATAATTAAAAGTTTATGAAGGGAAACAGATGAGACCAGGTATAACTCATATTTTATCTCCTGTTTTGTTTTGTGGTCTAATAATAATTCAGACCAGATCTAAATGATGACTAAACTGTGAAAGAAACCAGGGCAAGACCCAACTATAATGCCACACTAGATGCATAAATAGTATTGTTTTTACTAATCGAAAAAAAGTCTCAAGTACATAAAAACGCTGTAATTATGGTCCTAATATTTGTACATTGTGGATCGAGCTCACAGGACAAAAAATATACATTTATTCCCACCTGTAGAACTCCTTCACTTTCCGCTCAGCCGACTCCTGTCCACGCCGCCTGATCGGTTCCAGTAGGAGGCGCTGTAGTTTTTCCTCATTGTGCTCTCCGATGGCCGTGATAATGCCATAGCTCAGTTTATCCTCAGGTATCCCGTGACGACGCAGCCAGCCCCCACAAGCGAAAGAGTAGAAGTCCTCACAGGGCTGTATTGTGGGGTCGATGTTAGCTTGGACAAAACGCGCAGCCCGCAGTAAAGAGCGCTTCTTCTGACAGTCCTGCCTGCACTGAGGGTCCTGTTGTGCGTCTAGTGAAATATACTTTAGCGCTAGCATGCTCCCCAGGATCACGCACATGCCGGCCGCGAACACTAACGCGGAGAGCAGACAAATCTCCCTCCGACTCCACCTCGGCAGACCACTGCTGCTGGAGTTGCTGAGGTCACGGTTCCTGTTAGCAAAGAGGAGAAAGTTACACCCAATATGACCCAAGAATACCATTAAGGTCGAGTTTGAGATAAAGCTACATTGTCCCAGTCGGAAAATGCATCCTCTGCATTTGACCCATCCTTCAATGCAGCTGTGCAGTAAAGCTAAAAAAAAACTAGTGCAATGACAGCACACTTCCTGGTTTTATATATATATATTTTTTTTACAATATCTGTACTGGGGCATTTAACCTGATCACATGAACAAAAATTGGTACAGCCCCTTTATGTGTACACTCAAGTAAATATAGCTGATATGCAATATTTTGAGAACTAGTATATTACTTTAAATTGTTAATGGTTCCAATCTTTTCAACATTTCAACCCATGGATTACTCAAATCTTATAGTACAGGCTACTCACTTTTGCTTGCTGGAGGTCCAGGAGCTACCGCGGCCCCTCCCCACGTGTCGGTCCAGACTGCCCCCGAGGTGGAGGGTCATCCCGTTGCTCAGGATGTCACTGCTATAGCGCCCCCCATACTTCACCTCCTGGAACTCATCATAGTGCGCCGTCAGAGAGTAGGTCTTCTCCATGGTACCAATGCAGGAACAGCTCAGCGCGTGATCATAACGTCTGCCTCTGTCACAAATGAACAACAGTTTAAACAATGTTGATACAATTTATCCTGATTATGAGCTGGACCCGCTTACACTGTTTTTATAAAGTTAATAATAATACTAATAATACTACTACTACTACTACTACTACTACTACTACTACTACTAATAATAATAATGCATGCAAAAACAAAAAAAATGCATAGTTTTAAGAGGGGAGCCACTCTTGTCTTCTATTCAGTATGTGGCTGGTTGCAGTGAGAGCCGAGGACACTCACTGGAACTTTTCACACTGTGAAAATTGAATTTTCTGACTTGGCCATTGTATTTTGGAAACATCCCCACAACGCAAAGTCCTCAAAATGTCACCTTTAACACAGGTGAAACCCATGAATATAGCATACATCAACATCCTGTTGATCAAAGTTGCTGTGGGTAAAGGTTTAGTAAGATTTTGCAGCAATATTTGAATGAAATGTAATTTCAAAAAAGACTAACTATTATGTAAAATGTAAGTAATAATTTTATACTACATGTAATTAGTTTGAAAAAGTGAATAACTTTGTTCATTTCTCTGTTTTTTGTTGCTGTTTTTTTATCAGAAGAAAATTGCCAAATAATTTAATTTTCAACTCCAATTTGAAACAAAAAAATTAACTTGTAGCATGACATCATTTCTCCTAGACAGACAGACAGACAGACAGGTAGATAGATAGTCTTGGAAAAAAAAACAAAACAAAAAAAACTCTTACTTTTAAGTCTTTCCTGTTTTTGAACATCGGCTGTCCTCTGCTCCTCCGCTCATCCTCTGTCTCGGAGCAGCTCCATTTGTTCAGTCTTGTCCCTCTTGTCCGAATAATCCCAATTCACCTGTAGACACAAAAACAAGCAAAAGACTTAAGGGGGGAACGAAAGTGGAATCTGCTGGATACAGGTGAATACTGGGTAAAAAATGTGTTGTAATTTGTGTTGTCCTAAAATGATACTGATGCTGGTAGATGTATTACAGGGGAAACATGTCCTCAAGTAACGCATGGACTGGGTTAGTTCAGTATAAAAATGCACTATATGTAACTCCTGGAATGTTCCACAGTATGGTATTAAAGGTGCTGTAACCGATTCACTCACTTACGTTATGCATTCTGAGAATCCTATGTATTCACCGCAAAGAGTTTATGAGCACTTTGCACAATTTTCAGATGCCAGAGCAGATTTTGCTGACTTATTTTTACCTCAAAAGTTGCTTATACAATACATCTGTACTGGCGCAAGACAAATTTGGCTCAAATACATGAAAAAAACTTCTCTAAATCTTAATGAAGACAAGCAGGAGCAGGGCAACAGTGGCTCAGTGCTTAGAGTGTTGGTCCCCTAACACGAAGGTCACAGGATCAAGCCCTGCTCGGACCAAGTTCTGTCATTGTGTCCTTAAGCAAGACACTTCACCCACACTTTCATTGCCTAGTATGAAAGTGGTGTGTGCGTGAATGATCAGTGGTGGTCAGAGGGACCGATGGTGTAAAAATGGCAGCCTCTGTCAGTCTGCCCCAGGGCAGCTGTGACTAAATAGTAGCTTACCGTACCCAAGTGTGGAGTGAACAAATAATGACTATAGTGTAGTGCTATGACAAGCCTGTAAAGCGCATTACAAGTGTAAGTCCATGCTATAGGTCAGATCTGTGGAGAGATGAATCACTGACAGTAAGAATCCATGTATTCGAGATATGTTTGTTTTTAAGATCAAAGATAAACAGAAGAATGTAAAAAAAAAGCAAAGGTGAGGTTTAAGACACATGTTTGCAGAGAGTGGCTGTCAAAATGTCAATAGAATACACGGGTTATTTTTGAGACAGCAGTTCATCTTTTCTTGTAAATTCTTCATGTATTTTCCCTGTTAGCACAAGTACCTATGCTTAAAGTTTAGGGTGCTTTTGTTTTAGTCCTGGTTTGGTCCTGGTTCGAGCCAGGTTTAGTCCTGATGTTGACTTGGTTTGGTCCTGTTCTAGTTCAGGTTTCATTCTGATGTAAGTCCCAGTTTTCTGACTTTTGACGAAGAGTGCAGTGAAGTGTGAATGCAGTATAAATAAATGATCACAGCTGATTGAAAATGTGTTCACTGAAGCAACACATTTTGGAAGAAGGTTAAATAGAATTCTTAGTGAGAGGAAATACATTGGACCAATTAAAGAACAACTTACTATTCATGGGTTTCAGTTTCCTGTTATAGGCAACATTTTGAGCATTCAATTTATAGTATATTTTGTTTTAAATTTTTAGATTGACAAATGCAAATATATTAGACAGTGAAAAAGCAACACATAGCCTACTGTTGATGTGTGCATTTGGTAAAGCCATAGGCACAGAATTGCAGCCACCAGTTGTATAGGGACAGAATAAACACATAATCCAAACTGTATATAGAACTGAGTGACTAAAAATCCTCTTATGTAACTATGACATTTGACTACTGTTGTGTTTCGTTACATTCAAACACAAACCCTGCATATTTAGTTCTGCTGTCAAACAGAAAACACCCTGTTCCAACTTGTGATGTCATGTAGTAATACAGGAAGTGTTCCAATGTGTTTTAAAACTCCGTACACCTTCACAAGAATCATTTGGATGGATTGCCAATTTCTACTGAATTAAAAGTAAGAGGATTACGCAAACACGTGTGAATGAAACAAAACAGTACTTCAGATATGTCTTTGAGGAGGTAATAGCATTAAAACATGGCTTAAGCTCAAAAGAGTCATCTTTGCGTAATATAAGAGCCTTAATGTTGAAATTCAAATTCTATTGTCTAAAGAGAGAATTGGTATCCAGTATCGAGACTATTCCTTAGTATCAAAAAACTGAGTTTATAATTATAATACCATGACAACACTATCTGCACGTATATAAATGCAGCACAACTGATCTTTATTGCAGAAATATAACATTTGATGAATTTTGTTACAAATGTTCCAATCCTGTATGAACAGTTCTGCTCCTAGTGTTTTCCTATAGCCTGATGCTCTAAAGCTGTTGAAAGACGCATTTCTGTTCTGAGCACATTGATTCTTACTATCTCCACAGAGAATAGCAAACTTTAGCATCAATGTCTGTAACAAGCCCTAAACAGAGCTATGGGAGTGTCAGACGCAGATAAGACAAAGAGAGGGAGAGAGATGGACAGGAAAAGTGTAGGTAAACATGACAAAAGAGGCAGGGCGCTCATTATAACACACAGAAAAGTAAAAAGACATTGATTCTAGATACAAAAGTGGTTAGTGGTATCAAGGCGTTGTTTAAGAAGAACTGGAGCTCCACTTCACTGCAGATGTAGTCAATTCTCCCACAAAATACCACTCCAGAAAATACACTTTGCTATAAGTGTGTATTTTATTGTGTGGTAGGTTTAAATCATGGTTACAGGTGCTGTATGTAACTTTCTGGTGGGAAGTATCCCACCTGCTTGTCTCCATGGAGATGTTCCTTCATTTGGATTGCTCCACAGTATGACTCAACTTATGTATCTGACATTTATTCCACTACAGATGCTTTTTTTTTTTTTATTGCTACAAATACATCCACTCTTGCTGAGAGCAGGTTTGTCTCTTCACAGGTCTGCACAGTAACTTAAGCCTGGTGATGCCACCTTCTTGTTGCTGTTGATGGTTAAGTTTAATGCCATACTGTAGAACATTCTAGCCAAAGCTATAACAACTCCATGGAGACAAGAAGGTTGCTGAGACTCCACCAGAAAATATGTAACTAACTAAACCGGTCTACTCCAGACTAGGCATGAGATGATATTGAAACTTGGAGTCACGATTATCATTGCAAAAATAACTGCGATTAACAATTATACTACGATAATTATTAAAGTTGCTGACAGTTTAAAATGTTATGAATAAGAATAACTTGTTTAATATTATGAATAGGTTCCATATTTAAACAACTGTTATATATATACTGTGTTATAATTGAAAACAACAGTTATCTAGATAATACCATCAGGGAAAAGTCGTTTTTTTCTGCACATTTTGGTGAAAAAATTATGATTATCTTTGTTGGCGCTCCACACAATTATATAAAATGTCCTATGAACAATTATTGCGTAACTTTTCTGTCACGATAAATGATAATACTGTTAACTGTCCCATTCCTACTTCAGAAATCAGAAGTAAACCAGGACTGTAGTAAACCAGGACTGCACTAAAGGACCTGTCCTTTAAGTGTGACGTCATGCTGACTCAATGTGCCGCACTCAGACATATTCAATTTATAACTTTAATATCTCTATATGAGTCATTACTTCCCAGCCATGGAATCAAATCACTATCTGCTGGAGCTTCAGTGACTTTCAATGGGGTTTATCTAGAGTCTATATACTATATGGTAACAACAGTTTTGGTAGTTAAGAAGATTTGAATCACTTGTTTGGTTTGAATGGATGCCAGCTAAGGCCCATTGGAAGAAATTAACAACTGGTATCTGTATCGTTCTTCAACATTTGCTGTGGTTTCAAAATTATGTTCCCATTAAAGGCGATGTAGCTGATTTTTACCCTCTTAAAAACATCAAAAACAAAACGAGTTAATTTTAAAACAATTTGCAGTGACCTAAAATGATTCCGTGGTTACCGAGCATCCCAATTATCCAGTTTATAAGCGCTTTTCACAACTTTCAGAGCAAAGTTTTGCTGTCACGGTAAAGCTAACAACAACTGATTACCAGATAATAAAATAGGGAATAGTAACCTACACATAGGCCTGTCACGATAACATATTTTGCAGTGCGATATATTGCTGAAGTAAATATAGACGATTAACGAGAATATTGAAACCAAACCATAAAGCAGAATTATCCCTCAAAAAGTATTCAAAATGTACAAAAAAAATAGCTGAATACAACGCTTGAGTAGTTAGTTTGTATCTATAATGAGTCATAAAAGTTCAGTTCAGTTCAACCTTCCACAGGTCAAATCTCTTTGTAGTACAGAAGAAAAAGAAAAATCACAGTAATGTAAAGAAAAAAATACCCATGATAAATACTGACCCTCAAAAATTATTGTTCCATCTCACATATACTGAACGATAAGTCAATTTAGTATTTATAGTGACAGGCATATCTACACAGTGGACTAAACAGAGTATAACAATGTATCTGTACTGGAGAGAGAATACATACAGGATCTTTAATAGAATAACTATATCAATCTCTATTTACTTTGTGTGTTAGCTAGAGCACAAAACAAACACAGCTCCATGAAAGGTCACAAATTGTGCATCTACTGGGAGTGTAAGCAGCTTTAAATTATGCAGAAATTGTGATAAAATGGGAAAAGTCAAGGACGTCTCTCATAGTTGCCATTATCAATTTAACCCATCATCCATCAATCTCCTGCTTTGGTACCCACGGCACACCTCCTGCATGTGTTTAAGGCATTCACAAATACTGGGACATTACTGGCTTTTCCCTGAAACAAACAATATCTTCTGTACAGCTCTCCATCTCCATAAATAGACCCACGAGCATCTTAACATGTCACATCTGCGTTAGCTTGATAATAAATGATGATGCTAGGACTTTGGCGGCTTTAGTGAAAGACCAGTGTTTGGCTAATGGACTGGAGCATCACTAGAAGAAGTGCGTGATGAATGGTATTTACTTAACTAGACAGGGCTTAATACAGTGACTTATACTAATACAGCAGTGTGCACTATCCCTCTTAATAAAAAACAGCGAGGGAAATGGTGATGCATGGGGAGGTGTGATGAAGAATCCCGTAAGTCTTATAGAATGACACTTTTACTGGTTTACTGGTTCAAGGAGCATCAAGATGTGGGCCGGGGACAGTAGGGGGTCAGTTAATAGGGGGAAGTGGAATATAGGTAAATGGTAAATGGCTTTTCCCCCTTCACTCAAAGCACTTTACATCAAGGAACCTCTCATCCGTTCACGCACATTCATACACCAGTGTACACGGACACTGGGGGCAAGGTGGGTAAGGGTCTTGCACAAGGACACAACAACAGTATTCATCTGTGGGAGCTGGAATCGCACCTGTGGATCAGTGGATCTCACCATTCAACCTATGATTTTTATGTCGAGAGCGAGATTAACGGCCAACCTTCGGAGGTGGACAAACACTACCAGCTGAGCTATTGTAAACCATATTTATAGGAATTATATTTAGTAAAAGCCACATATGGGAGTAGGTTTTATTGGCAAAAATGAATCTCAATATACTTTTTGGACTATCCCGATTTTATTCAGACAGATGATATGACAAGCCTCGGAAATTAGCCTATAAATGTGCCTATAAATGTCTTGGTTAAAGTTCAAGGACTGAACAAAACATGAATGAACCATATCAAATATCACACTTTTGGATGACAACGTTGCAAGTTTCTTTTTGTCCTTTCTATATTTGACCAACTCTTTTTACAGCATTAAAAAAATAAAATAAAATCACAACAACCAACAGCTGTTTCTGAACATTCACTGAGCAGAATGTAGTCCCTAGAACACACTGGCTCTATTGACTCAGAATAATTCACTGATGTATTCACAAAACTGTCAGTAGCCAAACAAGATCCCAGTTCACAAGCCAGCTTTCACACAGGTATTTGACGTCACATAAGTGCTCCAATACAGCAGAATTTACAATAACATCTAGTGCGAAGGCAGACAGACAGAAGCTAAACTTAGATCAAATCAGAAAGATTGTATTAACTTGCTCTGCTGTCTGGTGCTGTCTGCAGATCACAGCCCACACCTTTGTCTGTCAAACAGCTATTTCTCCAGCAATTCATACATACAGTGTAAATGCAGTCTTTTCATGCGCCAACCCTCCTCCAACACATGCCCATGTGCGCAGTACAACCATGCAGCCTCCTCAGCTTTTCCATCTCCACCTCTTACCTCCACAAGTATCTCTAAGCCCATAAGAGATGTATTTCCCCTAAAAAATCTATTAACTCAACATGTCTTGCTGATAGACTGTATATATAAACCAGCTAGCCCATCCATCCATTTTCTTCCGCTTATCCAGGGCCAGGTCGCAGGGGCAGCAGTCTTAGCAGGGACTCCTGGACTTCCCCCACCCCAGACACATCCTCCAGCTCCTTCAGTGGGATCCCAAGGCGCTGCCAGACCTCTTCCTTGGGCCTCCTCCCGGTGGGACATGTCTGCTAGCCGCCACGTTCCAAATGTGAAGTGAGCATGGGCACGCTTCCGGCTCCATCTGCTCTTGTTCCAATTCATTTTCTATTGAAAAACTGTCACCCTCTCTCTGTAACTGCTGTTGTCAGGCTCGTCATTTTGATCTTAAAATGTTGGCATTAACCCGCTCTACAAGATCCTGGTATTTTTATTTCATTATTTTGTCTGTAAATCAAGATATGAACAGTAATAACAGACACATCAGGTGTCTTCTTTCCTTGAGGTCGCCCCTTGCTAGCGTTAGCATCAGGTTTGATTGACAGCCTGCTCCCTGCCAAACCAGCAGTGCAGGCGGGAAGGGGCGTTACCTTCAACTGCCTGGCTCTTTGGTTGCTTTGGTTGCTATGATACTTGGGGTTGGAATTCTAAATATGGTACTTTGCTCCAAATTCGTCCCTATAACTGCTAGCCTCCATCATTTGACTGGACTCCAAACACTATGGGTGACATTAAACTCCCTTAGTCCATTTCTTTATACAGTCTATGGTTTTGCCCAAATATACAATGTCAGGAAGTGAGAATACAAGTACCGACCTACCAACCAACACTGCTTCATATACAATAAAGCCTCTTTTTTTAGACAACAGAATATAATTAGCAACCCAAAAACACTCTAAAACTACCCACAAAAGTTCCCCTTGGTTCATTTTGTTTTCAATATCAATACCTATTGAAATGAGTGGCTATAGCGCTGATTAGTCAAGGTATTGATCTAATTTCACATAACACTGATTGCTATTTCTAAAGAACTGCATTTTTCTTATTTGATTGCAGAGCGTCCCAAGCTGTGGTCCCAGGTGACAGTGAGGTCATCTGATGAGTGGAAGTGGACTGTATAAAGACGTGGGTGTGTCTGGCCTCTCTAAGCTCCATGATAAATCCACACTCAATCAATGTGAAATCGTTATAGAGACACCTCGCGGGCTCCAGGGGGCGTGAGAGGGCGCACGTGTCACTGCCTCAGCACAAATGTTATTCTGAGCCCAGAACATCATTAGGAAAGACAAATACAGTGCTACTATATGGTGTGGTAATGACAGTTGTAGACTGAATTACTGACAACATTCAACATTATGTAGTAAAACGTTTGTAATGTATATATTAAAAAAAAAAAAAAAAAAAAAAAAAAACAAACTAAAAAACAAATTTGCCATTTTTTTCTGACAAATATAGCAATTGTGATTAAGAATACAGCCCTAATATTTACTGTTGTAAATTTCAATCCTGTCAGAAAGGGTCACAAGCAAGATTCCATGCAGTCCCAGCCTGGATAAAAATAGTGAGGGAGGGCATCTTTATAAATGATGTCTTTGCAGTGATCATAAAAAAATAAATAAATAAATAAACATGAAGTATTTTTTTCACTTAAATGGAGTAAAGAAGACACTTTTCACATGACAATATCCATGGTCCAAGTGCCGTTTGCTCATAAATTCGTACAAAGATTTTAGTAGACAACATTTTTAAAGGGGACCTGTTTTGCGAAATCCGCTTTTGAGCTTTTAACCACGTTATAGTTGTTTCCTTTTCTCATTTTACCCTCTCGATGTTGTTTCTGGAGGGATTCGTGAATGTCTGAGCAATCTTTAATCACTTATTTTTAAGACGCCATATTGCCGATTAATCCCCGTTTTCACCACCACCAGCATAAGCCCACTGCTCTGTACTTACATCGCTCTTCAATTTTTCAATTTAATTTTCTTAATTGATGTTATGCGTAGGATTCTGTCGCGTCGCACAGTTAGCTTGGTACAAACGGAAAAAAAATCCGCAAGTCTCTAGCGTGATGTGAAGCTATCCATAGGAGGGACCGACAGCTACACGGCTCGTTATTATGATGATGTTTACGACAACGTCAGCTCCCATTGGGCTCTGCAGTTTTCTAACGCAAAAGACACCGGAATTGTTTCTCTTATGAAGTTGTTTTAGATGAATATTGCAATTTAAAATGTGCAAGTTACAACATAATGATCAGAGAGTGTCAGAGATGATAACTATATAGCAGACACAAGCGCAATATGTCTGCTTTAAGAAAAAAACTGAACTGAAACCCTACGCCATGTTACTGTCCCACTTGTTTCTTCCACTTGTAGCTTGTCTATCATTTCTACCGCATCATATGAACATCCTCAGCGCTTTGTACCAAATGCTCTCCCTCTAGACTCATTCCTCGACCGCTCACGTCTGCTCGGCTAACCACTGCATTAAAGGGATACTTTTCTCTCTTAAGTTGGAGGGATGGTATTTTGAAATAAGAGGTTGGAGAGCGACCCCTGCTCCTTTATCTGGGTGCATGCTCACGTCACCTGAAAGCCCTCTATAAATGGGTTTATTATCCCCTAATCAGAATGGTCACAGAGGCTGCTCCGGAGCCGAGGGGGAGAGAGAGAGGGCAGACCAGCTCGTAGCTTATCGCGCACAGCCAGAGTCACCGCTCTTTGGACACACGGCTCCCATGCACCACGGCAGCACAGAGGAAACTTGTAGGACTTGTATCATAATAAATACTCTTATTATGAAAAACATTAGGTACATTTTGTGCTCAAGGGGCTGTGAGATTATTTGAATGGATGCAATTAGCAAAAGGCTGCAAGGTTTGAAGTGGCATAGTATCCTCCACAAACAACTAAATATTTTGTCTTGTTCTGCATAAAAACTGCTAACCCTGCAGTTTACATCTGAGCAAACATGCTCTTTCATTAGTTTGAAATATGAACTTCATACATAACACCGTTTTCATCAGTTCTTCTGGAGACATTTCAAACGTGAACTCTGAAAAGATTCATATTAAATATTCTACTCACAATGCTAGTCTGTAAAATCGTTCAAGTAAAGGTGCACTATATAACTTTTCAGGTGGACTGTCTGTCACCTGCTTTTCTCAGGACTGGACCAGCCGTGTGAAGCTCTACTCTGAGTTCACCCTGGTCCGGCCCCACACACATATGGCCCTGGCCCAGTCTTTTTTCACCTGGGCCGGCCCAGGGCGAAGCCGACAGGGCAAAGCCGACAAGGCAAAGCCAACAGGACAAAGCCGACAGGGTGATGCTGGAGCAGGAGCCAGCCCCTGGCCCCAGCAGCGCTCAGAGCTGCAGCTGTAGTGAGCCTGTTCAATGAAATCAGGCTGAAATGAAGACATTTTGAGAACTGGGAATGTTTTAAACACCTTAAAGGTATTCTGCACTCTTCAATCTTCACGCCAGTTTTTATTTTATATTGATAGACCACATATTTGCGTTAGGGTTAGAGCACCGAAAAGATGCTCATTTTCATACGGCATGATCAAATGTTGTTATGTGATTTCAGCAAGTATAAGCTGTTCCCTTTAAAAGTGACAGAAAAAATGATTTCAGACATGTGTGGAGCCTGTGGAGTTTAGGGGCCCCTTCAGACCACTTCTGTCACTGCGGTGTTCAGACTGCGGCTCTGCGCTCTGAGCATCCAGGGGCGTTCAAGCACACTCTGGGTCCTACAGAGGGACCTCTTCACCTCTTTTAATTTTATATAATATTAATAATTAATTTCATTTGGATTCCTACCAATGATCATAATTAAACATTTAATTACAAAATAATATACTCAAGTTATATACAAATATTAAATGAGTAGGCTGAGCCTATTGATAATATCAAACTGGCATAAAAAAATGTGTCAAGTTCTTACTGAATTGGCATAAAGCTGTGATCGCGCAGGGTCAAACTAAAAACTCCAGAGCCGATTTCTTGCTCCAGTCCAGCTCTGGTTTGTCTTTATCACTGAGATGCTTTGTCTGCAATGTTCCACAATATGGCATTAAAATCTCCATGGAGACAAGCGGATGACAGTCAAGTTAGCATATTTTTCAAGGTGTTTTCTAGCAATAAAACACCTGTAACTGAATAAAGGCAAGCTAGAAAAGCATAATGCCAAACCCAATAACATCTCTATGGAGACAGAGATGTGACAGAAAAGTTACATAGTGTCTCCTTAAGATCGCAAAGATGGAACATTTGCATTGAACTCGAAGTAGAAACTATAAATAAAGAGTGTTTGTTTATAAAAGGATTTGCAGCGATATATAGGAGACAGTCAGCAGATGGTACGCTGATCATGTTTGAAACTCTGATATATCCACAAGAGACAACTTGCACTAGCGCTGAGAAGCAAACTCTACATTTTAAGTAGCACTAATACATATCATTGTCTGTGTCAAATCAACAGCAATGACTCAGTAGGTTGTTGTCCCACAAACTGGAGTGTGACCGGTTCAAACCTTGCAAAAATATAAATTATGTCTTTACCCGTAACTCATGAAACCAACTACATTAAGAATAAAGCAGGTTCAAAACAGCCCCAGGTTTAGACCAAAGATCTTAGCCAGATCACTCTGTCATGTCATGTTGTGCTAAGCTACGCACTTCTATAGCCGCAGCTGCCCTGGGGACTGACTGATCATTACGTAACTGGAATTTCACCTTTTTTTAAGGTGACACATAACTCAACATCATAATACTACCTCAAAATATAGCCTTCTGAAAAAAACCTCATGCATATTTTGATGTAATTGTTCATTGATAAAGCACTATCCCAGAAATACATGAATCAATTATTGAAGTGTGCGCTGCCTCTCCGATAACTCAAACACTTGACTTTCATAAATAGATAAAATGGGGAAGTGTCTAGCCTAAAGACACAACAACCGCATCAAGTAGAGGTGGCCAATATATCACGATCAAGTTGAAATCAGAATTTGAGTTGGCACAATTATTTCAATATCAGATTCTCCTTTATATTGAAAAAAATCCTTCACCTGTAGATTTGACCTCTACAAACATGCTCTGAAATGCATGGGGTTCTTGCTTTTGTTTTGCAGTTCATATGTCAGTCTTCTCTCAAATGTTAATGCTTTTGAAAGTATTTACAATGTGAGCTCTCAACAGAATGCTACTTTCTGAACACATCACAAATCTAAAATAAATAAAGACATATAAAAAAAAAAAAAAACAGAAAGTAAACTCAAAGCTTGGTCACATTTTTAAATAGCGTTTTTCCAACTTCAAGACGCTCAAAGCACTTTACATCAAAGAACCGCTCACCCATTCACACAACACATTCATACACCAGAGTACGCAGACACTTGGGGGCGAGGTGGGTAAAAAGTCTTGCCCAAGGACACAACAGCAGTTTTGGTAATTGGTTAATGGTCACCTTTTTATGTAGCACTTTTCCAGCTTCAAGGCAATCAAAGCACTTTACATCAAGGAACCACTCACCCCTTCACACACACACTCATACACCAGCGTACACAGACACTAGAATGCGAAATGAGTTAAGTGTCTTGCCCAAGGACACAACAACAGCATTCATCTGTGGGTGCTGGAATCGCACCGCCAACTTGTGGGTCAATGAATCTGACCGCTCAACCAATGATGTTTACGACGAGAGCGGGATTCGAACCGCCGACCTTCGGATCAGTGGACAAACTCTCCAAACCGACTGCGCTCCTGTCGCTTGCATGGTTTAAACGAGATGAACAGCCTGAATCGCCATCCTCTGCTTCCTTGCCAACTTGCACCTTATTGTACAGTTCAATCCAAAACCCTTGTAAATGAATCTTAACCCGCAATACTTTCAGTGTAGTAGTGTGACTTTGCAAAACTTCCTAATAACATTTGATATGCTGATGTGATTGGATGCAGTGTTGCCCTGATTTGGAGATTATTAAAGTGCGGTGTGTACCTTTAGGATGTATGGTCTAATAATGACTCCAGGCAACAGCGCCGTAAAACTGATAAATGGCGTGCAGGGCGGTGGTGCCACAGTTAATACAGAGAAGAGAGGGAGAGAAAAAGAGAGGGAGGAGGAAAAAGAGAGGGTTCAAACTTAGGAAAAAGTGTAGGTGTGTAAATCTGGGAAAGTCTGAGCACCAAGACTTGTGAAATATATCATGGAAGAATTACAATTGAATTTTAGAGCTCAATAATTATGTTCTGGTAATAATTTCTATGAATCCCAAGTTGAATTTTAATCATACAATAAAGAAGTGATGTAATCTAAATTAGTTATAGCTTATTATGCTAAAATGGCTATTGGTTACATTCAGATCCACTGCTAGCTAGCTGAGAGCAAGAGGAGCCCTGATTAACTCCTTACATGTTTCTTTATAGTTTTAATGCAGTTTTAATTCTGTTTAAGTCCTCGTTTTGTCCATGTGTAAAAAATATGGTTACACACATTGAATAGAAAATATGTTCTGTGCTGTTTTATATTTAGCTGAGTGGTTTAATAGCAGAAAAGTTTGAGATTACCAATACAAATTACAAGATAGTTTTACATCCGGGTTTTTCTGCGTTAACCACGGACAACATTGCACGTGCACAAAATAGCTAGATTTTTTATATTATTACAAATAAAATTAATAAATAAATAAATAAAAATATTAGTAGTGTTGTACTAAGTTGACTAGATACGCCACTTTTTTTATTTAATTTTTTTTTTACTTTTATACAAGAATAAGAACAAGCAAAACGTTATGTTAAAATTTAAAGTTGAACCAAAATACGAGATAATCTAGCGCCAAAAGATTCTCAGATACGAATACTGACAGTCTCATATCAATGTCACAAAACGGGTACAGCGCTGCTTCTCCTCAGCGCTTCAGTCGAGTCTGATGAGACTGTACGTCCTACGTGACTTCCAAGTAAAACTCCAGAGTTGCTTCTTCACATAACAATCCCCACACTCAGAATTACACGAGGGGCATAGTAACATCGTAGCGCAATCTATGCCACTCCAAAATCCTAAATGAAGTTAATCCCATACCGCTACCTGTGCACAAACTTGTCCGAAAAGCTCACCTTACACGAGGGACAGCGTAACAGCGTAGCCTCCGGTAAATCACTCCAACGTGGTTAGCCTGAATTAACTTATCCTAGACCGGTACCTGCGCACAAACTTGAGAAAAAAGCTTACCTCGTGCAATGAAAGCCAAATCCTTTCGGTACGAGTGTAAAAAAGTGCTTCTGTGAGTGGTAAAAGCGGAAGGAACAATCCAAAGATGGTCCGGCTGGAGTACGCTCCGCTGTCCGTGTCTCCAGCGCTGTGCCGCCGCTGCAGCGCACAGCCTCCGATGTACCAGCCGCGTGTGTACGGACAGATACAGAGGCGAGAGAGGGAGGGAGACAGGGAGAGAGAGAGAGAAAGAGAGAGAAAGTCAGGGAGGAGGGGGCTTTCATTAACAAGGTAACGACCCACACTCACGTACAGTCAAGGCTGGCTGGACTCGTGAGCGCACACACTGACATAATGCTTTTCACAGGGGCCCATATCTGCTGGATCAGAAGTGGCCAAAACATGCAATCTACACTCAGCCTGCCACACTACTGGTTATATAGTGATACACAATAAAAAGTTTGCTATACTTTTGTCCTACAACGTCTGAATAAAACCCAGTCAATATATTAACATTATGACAGGGGCCAAAATGTGATAAATGCGTTTGATTAACACAAGTTCACATTTCAAACAACTCAGTAACCAGTTGGCTTGTACAATAGAACTCACCAGTGAACAGTTATAAATAGCCTACTGGAAATTGATTAAACAGTTAATAAAACATGGGAATAATATGTTTTTGAATATATATTTTGCCACTTCTTATATGTGTAGTCGAAGGGGAACTCAGTAGCTTGATTAGGGAAATAGTGCATGTTTTGACCACTGGTGGAAGAAGTACTCTATTTTGTTACTTAAGTAAAAGTACAGATATTGGAGCAAAATATACTCAAGTAAAAGTAATAGTATTGTATGAAAAAATCCAGTACCTGTTTAAAAATGTACATACAGAGTGAAAAGTGAAAGTATTTTGGTCAGATTTTCAAATGTAATAAAGCTTAAAATGTAGTTCTGGTAAAGATTTTTGCTGATTTTTGTTCAGAAACAACGGAATCTTTTTTTTTTTTTTTTTTTGGGCTGTTTTTCTTTGTATATTTTTGTTTGCTCAGACTACAAATGTGTTAAAAATAAACCCCTCAGCCTTTTCAGCAGGTCTCAGACAATTATAAAAGATACTTTTATTTTTCAGTGCAGTTATAAAATGTAGAAATTACAGATATCCGCTCTCAAATGTAGTGAAGTAAAATTATCCACTTTAAAATCTACTTAAGTAAAATACAGATACTTAAATGCATACTTAAGTACAGTACTTTTCTACTTTTGCTTTGTTACATTCCACCACTGGTTTTGACTACTTGGGTGTTGGCATCTTAAGTTAACAAACTCCATAATAAATGTGTATATACTGTATGTAAATGTCTGAGTACCTTAGTCATCCAGGTACGATCCTTAGTCAGAACTGAAGAAGTGGCTTGGATGAGCAACAAAACGTCTCCAGTCTAAAACGATTTGTCCAGTTGACAGAAATGAATTTTTCTTTTACTCCATATATAAATGCATGTCCAAGATGAAACAACGAACGAATCATGAATGAAACCAAACAAGAACATTAGCATAGAAACCTATTGCACTGAGTAATAGCATGGTTCAGCTGATCTTTACGGAGCCGTTTCCACATTAGAAAGTCAGTCTAAATCAATCCTGAGGTCTAAACAGCGTGCAAACATTAGCAATGGAAACATACATCTCCATGTAGCCTCAAAGTCACACAAACCAAACCAATCAGACCAAAAGGTTGACTAATGCTATTATGCAAAACAGCAGCACAACTAACAACCATTTCATTACGCACACTTCAGTGAGGGGCTGCAGTTTATAAGAGCACACAAGACCCACCAAGAAGGAAGTTTGGGCTTAAAAATGACTTTGTTGATCTAATACCACAGTATATATTAAAACTGGAAGTAAGACGTGTGTACAAACAAATGTAACACTAAAGCAATCCAAGATGTAGCCCATTATATAATGTTGTTACCTCCACAAAAACTTACCTGGAATTGTGTTTTGTTTCATTCACACATGTTTGAGTAATCCTTTATTATTAGTTTGTCTACATCTCCAAAGCTCAAAATGCTCTGTTCCACTTTGTGATTTTATGAAGCGGTAGTTTTCAAGTTAACAGCTACCTTTTATCCTTTGTTCAGTACAGATCGGCAATTCTAAGGCTGAAGTCATCCAAATGAGTCTAGTGAAGGTGTATGGAGTTTAAAAACACAATGGAACATTTCCTGTGTTACCACATGACATCACAAGGTGGAACAGAGTGTTTTCTATTTGAAAGAAAACACAGCCTAAATATGCAGGGCTTGCATGTTAAACATGTGTGAATGAAAGATAACACAACTCCAGGTATGTTTGTGATGAGGAAACAACATTATAACATGGATCAGAAAATAGCATAATATGGGCCCTTTAAATGAAGAAAACAAAACACAAAAAACAACTTCGAAATCACTTAGTAATTGATGGTCTAATAGAAAGTTATTACATACACATTTTGCATATGTCTATAAATATGTTCCCATTTGGGCAGTTAAGCAAAAAACATTTTAATGTTCACCTGTGTCTCTCGATGTGGCCATCCTTAAAACCACATCTGTTCAGGCAGAAAAACACCACACAATTCGATCATCTTTACAAGCCTCTGTGTGTAACCCATATACCTTTACATCATGCACATCTGTTTAAACGCTCTTCGTGCCAGATGCCCTCCCATTCTGTTGGCTGTTAACAGTTTTCCTAACACCTCTACAGACATTAGAGCCATGTTTCTGCTCACAGCTCATTAGGACCAATGAGTGCTGTCCACACTTCATTTACCAGGCCTCTCTGTGTAACACTGTTCCACTTCTTATCTTTATGAATGGGAATTCCCCTGTTCATTTAGACCCAGTACAGAGAAAAAACACTGGACCATAAACTAGCCCTTGCAGTGGTTAGGAAGGAGTTAAATTTACTTGTACTGTACTTACAATACAGTCATTTTACAAAGTAGCAATAGGTAATTATTAGATTCAAAATACAGAATAATTAATTCACTGCCTGTCAGATCCTCTCAGTCTTTAACACAGTTTAAGACTAGACCGAAAAACCCACCTCTTCTCCCTGGCATTTAATACTAGCTAGACAGGATATCTTGTTGTCTTATTGTTCAGTATATTTGTTTTCTGTTGACTGTTATGTGAAGCACTTTAATGTCAGCTGAAGTTCTTTTTAAATGTGCTATATAAAAACTTGAATTGAATTTGCATAGCATAATATTATGAAAAAGTTAAAGTATTGGGTGTGTACAAAAAATAAATTGATAAATCGGAAGAGTGGCTCGGGACTCACAAGCCAGAGGTGAGTATGTGTATATGCTTATGCACTGCAGCTCTACGGCTGAGTTACATTACTTTGGTATGTTGTTGCTAATTATGGTACTTTTTATTTAAACAATACGTATTTAAAGGCTTATAGACTCCACCCTCCTCTGTCTGTCCCATTGTTGCAAAAGACTTGTGATCAGCTGTTGGCCCACATTCAAACAGGAACGCTGGAGAAATTATGCAGGAGCACTGGTGGCCTACAGACCCAGAATCTCAAATGTCCCCATGGAGAGTGTGGAAGAGGGGGGGTGTCCTCAGAGACTGCAGCCTGACAAGGAGTACCCGAGCTGGGATGGTAGCGGCAGTGTTAAGGGTGTGTGTGGAGCCGTCTTGGTCCCTCCTCACTCAGTCTCATATTAAGCTCTTATTGACACACCTGCTGCCACCGGGACACAGGCTAAACTCCGGCTCCTCTGCTCTGTTCCTGCACAAACACATCTGCTCCCCTCTCCGGATACTGCCTCGGGAGAACGGGAATACCACAGAATACAGAAAGGATCCAAAAATACTACCTCTGGCCTGGTTCATTTCACTCATCAGAGCTCCTCACCGTGACAGCAAAGGGGCCAATGTCAAACACTGAAATGAGATTGGAGATGATAAGATTATACAAAAATAAACTGAGAAATTGGGGATTTTTTCACAGTTGGAGCACCAAAAGTGGCTGATAAATACAATATAATAATAGTTTATGCATTGTTTAAAACATACAAGGTTCACTTCACTCTGAGCTTGTCATGAAGTGACAGCAAAAGAGTCAATAGGGAAATAGAATTGACAAGATTATACAAAAAACTAAAGGGACAAAGAAAAAATAAGAAGATAAATCAAATATAATGTAGGCAACAGAAGCTCAGTTGGCAGTGTGTTTGTCCACTGATCCGAAGGTTGGTGGTTCTGCTCTCGACATAAACGTCATTGGTTGGGCGGTCAGATCCACTAACCCACAGGTTGGCGGTGTGATTCAAGTACCAACCAGGTCTTATCTCAGCTTTCGAGATTTCACAAGAGATTTTCACGAGATTTTCCAAGAATTTTTATTTTTTTTTTTACTACGAGAACTTTTATGATGCGTTCACACTAGGGCGTCAAAAACGTGTTGGATGCAGTTGGACGCTTTTGCATTTGAGGACAAAAGCCTCCAAACACGTCATGGACTCCCTGGACACACGTCAAGGGCGTCTATTGCGGTCAACGAGTGCCTTTGGATGTGTTGTGTCTTTGTGAATGATGCAGAGATAGTGGCTGTAGTGTATTTATTACATAAAACTCATCAACGGAGGCGATCGGCTCTGCAGCGGTGTGTCTGGGTCCGTGACTAGCCATTATGCTAGCTTTTATGCTAGCCGGTGCGCCCAGTATAATTAAGTTGCCGCAAGTTTGCTTTTGTCTTTTTATTTTTTCCAGACAATGTCATCGCAACGTCACTGGAGCGTAGTCTCTGATTGGTTGACTCTGTGCATCAAACTCCAAAAAGTGTCACTTTTTCAACACTTGGACACGTGAACAAAGCGTCCAACGCCTAAACGCTCAAGATGCGCTGTGTCAACATCAGATTCGCACTGCTCTGACGCTTGAAAATCTGCCACGCCACAAAAACGCAGGGTGGCCAAGACGCCCATCTGTCATAGACTTTGCATGTAAACTCCACGGCCCTGACGCCCCAGTGTGAATGTACCATTAGTCAGCCCCACTAAGGGGAAATTGTAGTTTTGTACCAGTAACTAATGATTCATATAAGAATTATTGTAACAAAGCAGGCCATACGTCTAAATACTGGCAGCGGTTTATTAAGTGCATTGCAGTTGTTGGCCCTTTGTAGCAGACAGTCCCATTAGATGACTAACATGGGCAGTAGCATTGTTCTGTTGGCCCCCGGGACAGGCCTAATAGAATCAGGACTGGACCCAGCCTGAAGATGGATGGGACCAGTTTTCTAAAAGGAGCAAGAGCCTCGAAAAGAGCAGAGTCCTGGAGAGCGTCTGCCGACCACCTGCCCCTGACCCCACCCCATGGACACTCCCCCCCTCCTCCCGCTGTCCCGGGAGAAGTCCACCCCCCAGCCCTCACCCTCTCACAGACTAATGGGACCCTGGCATGGTCGTTTGTATTCCCATGCCCCCTACGGACACCGCACCCCAGCTGTCTAAAAGGCCAGACTGACCTCCTGCTCGGTACATGATGTGTGCGGGCTTTTGAACCCAATTAAAATGGTAAATATTTTTCATGGATAATATACTAAAACTTGAAAATGTAAATTCTACTTTTATAAATAAATAGTGAAATTGTAGTTTTGTAACAGCAGAGTACAAGAGCAGCAGCAGTTGCAAGATGCAAGATACCAGTGATTACAATTTGGCACTAAATCAGATTATTAAAATATATTTAAAACAAAGATAATATTTAATCGGGATGAAAAATATGCATAAAAGTAAAATAAAATACAGTGTGGGTTTTCAGTGATACAGTAATTACTGGATTAGTCAAGGGATAATCTTAATAATCTTTAATTAAAACTCATTCAGATCACCAATGCCACATGCAAGAGTGCCCTAGTTTAGTTGTATTGCTGCATGATAATGATTAGTCATGTTTTTAAGCCAGATGCCCTCCCTGACTAAACATGGATCTCTACAAAAAACTATTGATGCCATAAAACTCTCACTTCTGTTTTGGAGATGTTTTTTTCTATGAGCAGGTGTTCTCAGAAGCTAGCCCCGTGTTATTGGTTTTCCACTTTATCTATTCAGGTTGTGTCGGATTTTTCATAACTTTTACTTTTCCAAAGGGTTGCCAGATTCAGGCGCTCTCCAGTGAAAAAGACAAAAACTGACGACTATTTACCACATTATCTCCTGTCTGACTTTCAAAAATAGGGTTTAAATTTTATTTTCTTACTTATAAATCGAACCACTAGCTACGAGTGCTACGTGTTCGTTGGTCAGAATGTTTTTTTTCAATCACAATTATAGAACGAACTGTGGTTAGATTCCAGCTGTGTGTTGTGTCCGTGGGCGAGACACTTCTCCCACCATGCTTAATGAAGTAACTGGATGCTCCATTGTTAGGTCTCTCATGATAATTACTATATCAAGTTATAGTTCAATATATAAAAGCTGGAACACTTTTTCTTTACAAAAGTGGGAGATTTGGGGTATTTTGTAATAAACTAAGATTTGAGGGATGAATCAGTCCCTTGTATGACCATATAGGTTCACTCTGATATTTACTGTATCTTCCGGACTATATGTTGCTCCCAAGAATAAATCACAGCAGCCCAAAAATGCATAATAATGAAGAAAAAAACCATATATAAGTCGCACTGGACTATAAGTCATTTTTTGGGGAAATGTATTTTACAAAGACTAAGAACAGACATTTTATCTTTAAAGGCAAGTTATAATAATAACAATAAAATAGAGAACAACAGGTTGAATACTAGTACAGCATGCTAAATTAACACATTTAAATGTATACAGCGACATGACAACGAACTGAATACATGTGTGGTATGTTAACGTGAGATATTAAAAGTCAATCGGCTAAAAGTTTACTCTCGATCTTGCTCCAAATCGCTAAATCCATTGAATTCTTCATCCTTGGTGTCACTTCTTAACAACTCCGGAAGTAGATAAAGCACCACTTCCGCTTCTACGTGGCTGTCATCAGACTCAGCAGAATATGATTTTCTTTTAGGGGGCATTTTTATTCCGTCTTTCTCAGATGTCTTTTAAATTACTGCTGTTGAAATTTTTCAGAGGTACAGGAGTAGTAGATACTGGTAGAGTGCCCTTGTAAGTGTGACAATAACAAAGATGTGAAATGATATATTTTAATAATTTCAGATATAAGTCGAATCTGAGTATAAGTCGCACCCCTGCCAAACTATGAAAAAAGTGCTACTTAAAGTCCGTAAAATACGCTATTTGTTGCAGCTCAGGCCTTTTAATGAAACTGTCTATTTTAAAATGATTTACTAGGATTATCTTGCCTTATTTAAATCTTAATTACTGGCATAAAGCAGTTTCAATATTATCGTTTATCACAATGTTTCTCTGTAGCAATATATCATGCTTCAAAATTTGTTGCAACAGTTCTATTCACAGTATAGCATTAAACTGACCTATCTCCAGGGACACAAACAGATGACGTCTCCAGGGCAAGTTCCAGATCTATGGAGAGGCGACCCCGCTCACAGTAAAAATGTTTAATGACATTCTGCGTAACAGTCCGTGTAAAGCAATAATATCTTCATGGAGATAAGAAGGTGGGAGAAAAATTACGTAGTGCACCAAAAAATACACATTTGAGTCAAAACACTACATTTATAATTTATATGTCTTACTATTACTAAGAAAACTGGCACTATATGACTACTACCATCACTTGAAAATGTGTCTAGAATATGGAAATTTAAAAGTAAAAATGGTCTTTGCGGCACTGCAGTCCACACTTAGAGATTATGTAAACATTTCCAGTCCCATTTACATCCAGAGCTGTGGAGATCAGTGGATCTCAGCAGATTAACACTATCACACAGAGCACATGTTTACTCCTGAGGCTGCTCTCATCATGTGACCTAACATACAAGTCAAGTACACTGTATGAGCCACAGTACTGCAGTTAATACTACAACTGTGTGCATGCTCAACGGTGGGAACATATGAGATGGATGGCTCAGTAAGACAAGAACTCTTTGTCTATGTTCACATAACCAAAAAGTAAAACATGCACAATGTATCTTCTCTGGTGCAATTTAAAAACCTGGTGTAATGAAAGCAAGATGAATATGTTTAAAGGTCCTATATAAAACAAAATGGACTCCTGGAGCTTTACGCCGTGTTATAATGGTGTTACCTCATCAAAAACATACCTGGAGTTGTGTTTTGTTTCATTCACACATGTTTCAATAACCCTTTATCATTAGTCTGTCTACATTTCCAAAGCTTTAAACCCTCTGTTCCACCTTGTGATGTCATGAAGTGGTAATTTTAAAGCTAGCAGCTACCTTTTACCTTACCTTCCAAAACACAACTCCAGGTATGTTTGTGAAGAGGAAACATTATAACATAGATCAGAAATTAGCATAATATGGGCCCAGACAATAACATCTCCAAGGCGACGAGCAAGTGACAGCCCTTTCATCAGAAAAGTTACATAGCGCAAAAAAAAAAACAAGTGACAAGACCTGTTTACAGTCGCAGAAATTAGGCAGCTGGAGTGGCAATAGTTTTAATAGGAGTTTGAAGTAGTGCTAGAGGCAATATTGGTCACTGCAGTAACTAGGCAACTATTTGCTTAAAATGCAACGATACAATCTTGGGTTATCAGCCAGGGCAATTGTGAACCTTCCCCTATTGTGTAATAAGACTTAAACCATGACTAACCCAGCACAAATCTGATCCCCTTTCATTGTCTCAACACTGTCTCACTCATCATTAAAACACTATGGTGCGCCCACTTCCGCCCCTGGTTCAACCCATCAAATATTCATGTTATTTTCACGTACAGCTGGAGATTGCATTAGCAGTGACCAGGCGGACTCCTCCTGAGCACAATTCACTTTACATTTTAATTAAATGGAAACAGCTCATCTGAAAATGGTGCGGCGCGTCTGTTTGTGCCACTCGGAGATGTGCCGAGGTCTGATCAAAACCGAATGAAACACAATGAAGATAGACACAGACTTGGCTCCGCTTCAGCCTGTGCTTCTTCCTCTTCTGTTTGGGCTCCTTAGAGTTACTATAAGATTTACAATATGTTGACTGAAGTACTCAATTTTGTTACTCAAGGAAAAGTACAGATACAGAGGTAAACAGCTGCTCAACTAGAAGTATCACATAAAAAGTACCCATTGAATAAAGTAAAAGTATTTCACGCACGTTAATTTGTTAAAGTTTTTTGGTCAACAGTAGCAATACAAATCAATTTCTTAATGTTTCTTATGCATTTTGTGTATTTATCTTTGCTCAAGGCCAAAGCTTGAACTCGAAAACTTTAGTCAGGATGTTACTGCGAACATGGTAAAAAATAACCCCTCAAATCATATGAAAAGTACTTTTTACTTTTAGCCAAGATAAAAAAAAAAAAAAAAGTGGAGTAGAAAAGTACAGATACCTGCTCTCAAATGCAGTGAAGTAAAAGTAAAAAGTATCTACTGTAAAATGTACGTAACCAAAGTACAGATACCTAAAAATTCGACTAAAGTACATTACATTACACTTGTACTTTGTTACTTCCACCGCTGCTAAACAGTACATAGTCTCAGCATTCATCTCTAGATTCAATGGACTTATTCAAGATTCAAGGATTTATTGTCATTGTCATAATTTAACTCGAAAGCACATTTAGAGCATTAAACAGAAGTGTGTGGTGCAAGGCAGTATTAGGGCAATTCATAAAGTGCAAATACTCAGAAAGTAAACACGTAGACTACACTATTGTGAGGTACTTTTAGCAGTAACACAACAACATGACTAGAAAGAAAGTGGTAGATACATCAGTATAAAATGTCTTTGTTGCATCAATGCAGTGTCCAGTTCACTCTGACGGCAGTGGTGGGACGTAACAAAGTAAACGTGGTAGTACTTCTTACTTGTACTTCACTACATTGGAGAGCCGGTATCTGTACTTTCTACTCCACTGCAGTTTTAACAGGCCTGAAAATTCAAAGTTTTTTTTTTAATTATTGTCTGAGACCTGCTGAAAAGGCTGTGGGTTTATTTTTAATATTTATTTTTAACATCATTTGAGTAAACAAAAATCTACAAAAAGAACAAATGATTCATTCAATTGTTTCTGTTGAACAAAACCCAGCAGCACAACTCAAACTCAGCAAATCTGTCTCAAAATTTGTAAATTTGAAGCTTTGCAAGACCTAAAAATATGCGCAAAATACTTGACTTTTTACTGTTTAAGATAGTTTGATACTTTTACTTAAGTCAGTTTTTTCATGTGATACTTTCACTTTTTGTTTTGTTTTTTATTGTATTTTTACTCAAGTAACAAAATTGAGTACTTCTTCCGCCACTGATTATGGAGGACAGGGACAGTGCTCATTGAGTCTGATTGCCTGAGGTAGAGGCTGCTAGCCATTCTATTCTATTCTTGTTAATATTTATACATTTATTTTATTTAACAAACATAGTGCATATTTATGTTGAGGTGATGTATTCATGCTATACAAATCAGTACAAATAATAGATTACAAGGCTGATTACAAGGGAAAAGGCAGTTTAGAAATGTATGGCAGTATGAAGGAGAGTGTAAGGGCAAGGGAAAAGGGAAAAAAATAATAAAACATAAAAAAAACAAAACAGTATTTATTTCTTGTTGCTGTAAACACACCTGATTGTTGCTATGAGCCAATTTTGGTTTGTAATTGGTTGTTTTGCATTCTCTCTCACAAACACACTTGATTCATACACCAGTATACATGAACATGGAGGCAAGGTGGGTGAAATGTCTTGCCCAAGGACACAATGAAAATATGCTCCACTGAGATATCTGGTATTCTCAACTGTCTTCCATCCAGGCCCATCTTGTTCTGGTGGGGAGTCTGCAACTTGGTCTTCATGAAGAAGTTATTGTATATTCTACTGCTAATGGTCATGGTAAATGGTCACATTTTAATATAGCCCTTTTCCACCTTTAAAGCACTCAAAGCATTTTACATCAAGGAACCACGCACCCATTCACACTCACATTCATACACAGAGACTGGGGGCAACAACAGCATTCATCTGTGGGAGCTGGAATCGCACCACCAGCCTATGGGTCAGTGGACTGCACCACGCTACCAGTTATATTGAGAGCGGGATTCGAACCGCTAACCTTCCAATCCTTCCACTTTATGGCATGTAACCTGTCTTGCAGTATGGCTACAAAAATAGCACTATAAAACTGCATTCTTGTGAGTGAGACGTCTCTCCACAGTTCTAACCAGTACCTTGCCCTGGTGCCTGTCTCCTTGGAGATAGATAAGTTATGCAAAGATATCAACATATTCCTCTATTTCTGTGGTATATGTGGCATCCTCCCAAAAATGGAAACACAGATCTAACTCTTTTCTACACTGACTATACAATGTCAAAACCGAAAACTTAAAAACTTATCTCATAACTCACAAAACCGCTGAATGAATTTGCATAAACAACAATGTAATCCTGCATAAACAAACCTCCAGCCACTCATTAAGCAAAGTGTGTGGAGTGTCCCATAGGATCCCTCTAAATATTGAGCTAATTTCTGCTCAAATTGAAAAAGTAAACTTTTCGAAAGCTTCACTTGATCCCCTCATGGACCTGTGAAAAACCTTGAACCTGGAATCGCGCTCACAAACAATCTTTAAGAAAACAGGAACTTCCAACTACATACAGCCATTTCCCATGAGCCCCTGCTGCAACGGCAATTCTTAATTAACTTTTTTTTCCCAAAGATTTTTTATTATTGAATGCTGTTGACAAATCCAGAAATCGCATCTGCAGCTGTTTATTTCGTCTCCTCTTAATTAAACGCTGACAATAACCAAGGACTGGGAACAAGGGCGACAAAGGCTAAAAGAACAGCAGAAACCTTGGTCTGATCTCTGCAATGTTCCTACTCCGAGGACTCAGCAAAACCCATATCAAGTCCCTGTTTGGCCCAAAGGTACAAGACGAAATACTCCAAAGTTCAATTCAATTCAACTAATACAACGACTAACAATGAGCTCAGACAACGTAAGCAGTTGGTTCATCCAATAACTGACATTTGTGAGTTTGTGAGTTCCCATGCAGAGCACAGTGTGTCCTTGGGCAATGCACTTTCATCAGACCATTTTCGAACTGTTATTTGCTTTATGTAATTATGTAATTTTTCTGGTGGAAATTTATCAACTGCTTGTCTCCTTGGATAAGTTATCGCTTTGCTAAAATCATGCATTCTTAGTATGGGTGGGATCGCCTCTCCACAGATTGGACCTGTAAGCTAGTCCAGTTACATGACCTGCTTATCTTCATTGACATAGATATGTTAGATATGCCATATAGGGGAACAGTTGATGGGCCTCCACAATGTAAATCTTTAAGTACTACTACAAGCTTTACACTTCTTGCTAGTACTACTACTATTCTCTTGTATTTTTACCCCTCTACAACATGTCAGCCTATACGATGTTGTGCACAGGTTTGATTGAAGATTTTAAGCACTTTCCCTCTCCATTTTTCCACACATATATCTTACTCTGGAATCCATAGCCCACTGGTTTAATCACATACTTCAATTACTATCTGAAAGAACCATTCACCCATTCACACACACACATACACACATATTCATACACCAATGTACACAGACAGACAGGAGGAGGGTGTGCCCAAGGACACAACCACAGCATTCATCTGTTGGAGATGGAATCGCATCACCAACCTATGGGTCAGTGGATCAGAACGTCCAGAGTGGGAATCTGAACCGCCAACCTTCAGATCAATCTCCCCCAATGTACTCAAAAATACATTGTATGCAGAACATGTAATTAAATGAAGTTTTCAGCTACATTCCCCAACATTTTGACCTGGTCCCCCGAGACTCCAAGCCTCCATCTTTTCTTTAGTCTCAAGTGTCACCAATCCCATTACAGTAATTAAGTTACAGCGGCCCTCAGAGCACTCTCCTTCAGACTGTGGTGGGCACTGCGACCAAAGACGCAGCTATAGTTAGAACAGAAAGGGGAAAATGCATAAGAACTGTATCACAGGGCATATTTAAGGTTGTATTTACTTGTATTACATATAGATATTGTACTTGTATTACATATATATATATATATATATGAATATATATAATATAATATAAATATATATATATATATATATATATATATAGAATGTATATATACATATATAAAAGCTAATGGCACAGGTTACAGAATGTATCCACACTAAGCAATGCAGTTTTACTCAACATCTCGTTGCCAGTTTTGTCACATCTCGTCCACTGAACTCATTATATTCTTTGATTTTAAAGTTTAAAAAGGTTGTTTTTTGACAAATTTTGTCTATATCTTGTAAAATGTACAAATGCATAACAGTAGTTTAGTTAATGGTTTATATCAGGGGTGTCCAAATTATGCCCCGGGGGCCAAATGTGGCTCTCAGACCAGTTTTTATTGGCCCTCAGGCCTCCTGCTAAACAGGCCCAATTGGTCATAAGCAGTACTTTTTACAGCAAATTAAACTATTTCTACCACTATATCCTTAAATATCACATTGCAGTGTGATACAGACCTAAAATGAATGTGTTTCAAGCCTTATTAATACTGCAGCTCTGTCAAAGCTGTGTATAAAGCACTGCACTACATTGATCATCAGTCTGTGGCCCCCACTTCGAATATGTTTTGAGATATGGCCCTCGATAAAAAAAGTTTGGGCACCTCTGATTTATGTGGTCGAGATTAAGGGTCCCATATGACACTTTCTGATCTAAGTTATAATGTTGTTTCCTCATCACAGACATACCTGGAATTGCATTGTATTGTGTTTCATTCATGTCTCTTTGACATGCAAATTTAGGCTGAGTTCTTCTCTCAAACAGAAAACACTGTTCCACCTTGTGATGTCAAACTCCATACACCTTCACTAGAAGCATATGAATAATTTTAGCCCTGGAATTGCCAATCCGTACTGAAGAAAATGGAACAAGTAGCTGTTAACTTGAAAACTACCACTACATGACATCACAAGGTGGAACAGAGCATTTTGACCTTTGGAGATACAGACTAATAATAAAGAATTACTCAAACATGTGTTAACAAAACAACACACAACTCCAGGTGTGTTTTTGAGGAGGTGACAATATTATAACCTGGCTTAAAGCTCACAAGAGTCAGTTTTGTGTAATATAGGACCTTTAAAGCCTATGGCACTGTAAAACCAATTCCTATTCCTAGATCTCTGCTTTCTATTTATAGGTGCCATTTTAAGTATTTTTCACCATTCAAAAAGATAGATTGAATTTGGATTAGATCATTTCTACGACATCTGGGCAATTTTTTCATCACTTTGAAACCCATAAATATTTAAATATTCTAAAAACATTAAAGTTGAATACTACTAAAGGCGCTACTATAACAAGTATAAAGAAACAGTTGTCACATTGACTTTGACATACTGATTTCACAGCATGATTTGGCTTTTAAAATGCACATTATTCAAAGAAAGTTTATAACCAAGATAAATGTATGTGTTATTTTAGCTGCCCACAATGCCATGTAAATGCCAAGACGACTAAGAAGCTAAATGCCACTGTAAATGAAAGGGGAACCTGCTGTGACACTTACGGTGGCAAAACTACACTTCATAGCAAAAGAACAGATGTTAAACAATTAAACCGCTACCAAAGAAACAAGGTACAACTTTATAAAAAAAAAAAAAAATACACATTAATAAAGCATAAACAGAATGATTCAGACTTTGTAAGGGTTAGAACAATTGCTGTCATTTTATCCTTGTATGAATAGGTTCCTATGAAAGGTGTTTTTTTAATTGCTTTTATAATTATTGAGTCAGTTTGGTGGAGTTGAAAGAAAAAAATATTGCAAGGAGATAATAAAAAAATATACAATCACAAGGTGGAACAGAGCATTTTGAGCTTTGGGGATGCAAAAGGGTTGGTCAAACATGAATGAAACAAAACACAACTCCAGAAACTGAAGAAGCGGCTTGGATGAGCAGCGAAACGTCTTCACTCTTACAACGATTTGTCCAGTTGACAGATTTTAACTTTGTCTTTTGCAGCTCCAGGTATGTTTTTGATGCTTGCATAATGTAGGACCTTTAACTCCTAAAAACAAACAAGAAAACCAAAACCACCAGATGAGATAACCAGAATTGTGCATTTGGGGCGGGGGTTACATTTGTGGCGGGGGTTGCATTTGGGGCGGTGGTAACATGTGTGATGGGTGGAGAAAGGACAGGTGTCAAAGCCCCATGATAAAAGGCTGTCTGCACAGTTATATAGAGCCAAAGGGGAGGTTCAGGTTTGGCTGAAGAAGCATATCCCAGCCTCCTACATTGATATTCTGTGCTCATAGTTTCCCTCCAAGCCCCGCCCCCTCTCCCTCCTCTTGGGCGGGTGATGTCATCTCTATATGGAGCCGTTGGTCAGATGCCATCGCGGCTCTCATCTCCGTCACTGTCACTCGTGCTCACTTAGCCCCACCGCGACCTACAACTTAATGCATTTTTGCTGCAAATATATCTGGATTATTACGGGGCAGAAAGACCAGGCCTCAAGCACTGCTCTTCATATCCACAGACAATCCCCAAGTCTGACCCGGATACGGCAGCTTTACGACTTGTTTAGGGTGACCACTTGGACTGTAGTCTTTTAATACATGAGAGTGGTCATCTGCCAGAGCAGGGAGGGAACATAAATCATTTGAAATCATTAGGTATTCAGAAAAGGGAGGATAGCGCAGAGGCAGAGGTGGTGCGTGGTTAAGTGTCTGTTTGGAATCAAAAGAAAAAGGTGACCAAGGGCGACTGATGCAGAGGCTTTGTAATAATGCTGTCACAATACTAACATTTCAATTTCAGTTTGATACTCAAGAAAAGGCTTTATACTTGATACCGATTTGTATACCCTAAAGATGATTTAAGCACTCTTTTTTATACAAGGTGAGTATTTTTTTCCATGCAAAATAAGAGTGATACAGTACATGAGTACAGTACACGGGATACAGTACAAGGGGCACAGGACATGGGGCGCAGTACATGGGGCGCAGTACATGGGGCACAGTACATGGAATACAGTGCATGGGGCACAGTACATGGGGTACAGTACATGGCATACAGTACATGGGGCGCAGTACATGGGGTACAGTACATGGGATACAGTACATGGGGCACAGTACATGGGGTACAGTACATGGTATACAGTACAAGGGGCACAGTACATGGGGCGCAGTATATGGGGTACAGTGCATGGGGCACAATATGGCACCTGCACGATTCCATGGAAACAGAAAGTTAAAACCAACTTTGGAACATTCATCATGACGATAGATACATTTTACACCATAGCGTAGAATATTAACATTTACATATTACATTTACATAGAAACATGCTGGAAGATGAGGTTTGTGGAGATGCAAGCCTGTTCAGAGTAAGGACATAGGTTTTTCTGAGTTTTTTGGTGCAATAAAAACAGCTTTTTCTAGTGTATTTTTTTGGATAAAAAGTTATACAATGCAGCTTTAAAATTGTCATATGGTTTTACAATTCTTCTGATTGACTTCTACTGTTCAGAAAAGGTCCAACTTTGTCCTATTTTTATTTGTTTTCAGAATGAACACCAGCTCAAATGAGTATCTAGTTTCGATACTAGTTCAGTATTTTTTTTTTTTTTTTTTTTTTTTTTTTTTATAACACTGGATTCAAGACACCTAGAGACAGACTTTGCCAAAGGGATGTTGGTGTACCCAGTGGCCAAGTTAGAATTCTGAACCAGTTTTCTTGTTGAAAGGAGCTCAAGGCTTCGTACCAGCCAGGGGAGAGTAGAAAATTATAAAAACAAAAGACAACCCAAAATAATTTAACAAACGTATTGTGAATGGGCTAGACACAGCTTTGTGCCTTTGAGCAAAACACTTCACCTACCAACTAACCACCACTGAATGAGAATGAGAAGTATCCCGGATGGCGCCATTTTAATCCATTGCAATAGGCTATTTGTTGTTATTATGTGGCATATAAAGTAATCTTGTCTTTCGGCTTGTCAGATTAAGCTAAAGAAATACAAATAGTGCAGGATATAGAGGGTGGACTAAGGGTTTTAGCGCAGTCTAAAAGAGATAAAAACTTAAAGACTTCTTGGCTTGTATCCAGTGGTGGGACAGGTCACATGGTCTGGTGATTTTTGGAGAGAGGGGAAGAGAGGGGGGAGGGTAGGAGTGTACAAAGTTGAGAGGGAGGAAATAGAACAGTGGTCTTTAGTGTTATTGGCTTTTCATTGATTACATAGGTCATTTGAAAGTCACTCCCTCCTCCCCTCCGTGCTCTACCCCTCACTCCCTATACTCTCACCTCTCCAGGCTCTGTCCATAGTTACACCTAAAGGCAATTAAAGCCACGCTGCCAGTGATGTTACGCGCTCGTAATTTTGAGCCAGAGGTAATTAAAAGTGTTATAGAGAGTGTGAGCGGGAGGGGGCTGTCTTTGGTAGGTGGAGAATTTCATTTATTTTTTAGTGATTTGCAAAAACATTGATTCTTGGTTGGTGGACAGATGGAGATGGAGCATAGATTAGAGAACAGGTGGAATTTAAAATGAGAAGTGGGCTGTAGGTGTAGTGGTAAAACCTGCACCAAGGAATTATAGGAAATTGTCAGGATCATGTAGTTCAGGGCAGGGAGCTGAGTCACCATTTTTCAAATTTGAGTTACACTTAAAGGGCCCATATTACCCTATTTTATGATCTATGTTTTAATGTTGTTTCCTCATCAAAAAACATACCAGGAGTTGTGTTTTGCTTCATTCACACATGTTTAACACACAATCCTGCATATTTAGGCTGAGTTCTTCTCTCGAATGGAGAACAAAATGCCCTTTTCCACCTTGCGATGTCATGTAGTAATACAGAAAGTGCTCCACTGTGTTTTAAACTCCATCTCCATCTTAACTAGAATCATTTGGATGATTTCAGCCCAGGAATTAGCAAACTCTCCTAACCAGAAGGTAAGTGGTAGCTGACATCACAAGGTGGAATAGAGCATGTTGAATTTTGGAGATGTAGACAAATTAATGTGAATCAGACATTTGTGAATGAAACTAAACCCAACTCCAGGTATGTTTTTTGATGAGGTAACAACGTTTCAACATGACTAAAAGCTCACAAGAGTCAATTTTGCATGATATAGGAGCTTTAAAGCTATTTTTTAAAGCTAAAATAGAGTAAAATATAGCTTTTTGGGGGGAGTTGTTTTTGTTACACTAAAAAACGTGTGTCTTTACTCTGAGTGAGCTTGCATCTCCACAAACCTGACTCTTACCTGACTGGAAAAGTGCCTCCTACTGCGTGTTTTCCATAGGGATGTTGTTCCTAATATCTTCTGCAGTATGGCATAAGACCTACAGTATATATCTCCATGAAGAATGTGATTTTAACTTTCAATTTCCATGGTCAAGCAGGCGATGTTCCAGCTCCAGAAAGTTACATACTGTCCTTTTAACTCCTCAAGTTTGAGTCACTTACTATATAGAACTTTTTTTTTTGATGGGAAACAAGGGTGCTGGCCACTCTGCCACATTGCCTCCCTGCCTTTCAACAAACCAATGAAAAAACAAACAAACCAAACCTAATTTTATTTCCCCAAAAGGTCAAAAGGTCAAAAGCCTAACCGTGCCTGAAAGCAGAAGGAGCAGAATGCTGTCTTTGCATGTGCTTGTAATGCTGTAGGTCTCTAACATGTCGACAAGCTCCTGGGGGACTGCTAACGACATGAGCAGGGAGAACTAATTGCGTGTGTTGTATTGCCTTGTCCAATAAATCAATTACCACAGACAGGGCACCAGGGGGCAGCACCAATGTGTGTGCCCCTTCTATTGTGCTTCTATGATGGATCCTCTACATTCATATCACATAAGCCCAGCGCAGTGAGAGGAAGCATGTGGGAATTTATCAATGTCACGGAACAGTTATGAGGGATCATGATAAAGGCACATTAGAACTATATGTTACTGTCATTATGGGTGTGTCTGACTGCTGGGCCCAACAATATCTCTTTTTCACTGGTTCTCAATCTTTTATCAATCTAATATATTTTATAAGTCTTAAGTGTTCTGTGTTATGCAAAACAGATCGTGTATGTGTACCTTTAACACAATTGTCCCTATGCAAATAAAATGAAATAAAGACTACTAATATTGTTTCATGGTACTGTTTATTTATTCATAATATTTTTTTTTATTTGTTGGGTTATCTTCACAGAGGAAAAAAAATCGCCAAAAATATGTTAATTTAAAGGTCCCATATTACGTTATTTTCTGATCTATGTTATAATGTTGTTTCCTCATCAAAAACATACCTGGAGTCGTGTTTTTTTTTTTTTTATTCACACATGTTTAACACACGGATACAAGCAGCTGAAATGGGCTTCCTCCGCAGGGTGGCTGGGCACTCCCTTAGAGAGGTGATGTGAGCAGCTCAGTCACACTGGAGGAGCTCGGAGTAGAGCCGCTGCTCCTGCTCGTCAAGAGGAGCCAGCTGAGGAGGCTCGGGCTTCTGCTCAGGATGCTTCCTGGACGCCTCCCTAGGGAGGTGTTCCGGGCATGTCCCATCGGGAGGAGGACCCGGGGAAGACCCAGGACGCGCTGGAGGGACTATGTCTCTCGGCTGGCCTGGGAACGCCTTGGGGTCCTACTTGAGGAGCTGGAGGAGGTGTTTGGGGTGAGAGAAGTCTGGGAGTTCCTGCTTAGACAGCCGCCCCCGCATATTTAGTTCTTCTCTCAAGCAGAAACACTCTGTTCCACCTTGTGATGTCATGTGGTAATATAGGACATGCTTGACTGTGTTTTTAAACTCCACAGACCTTCACTAAAATCATTTGGCTAATCTCATCCCTGGTCCAATCTCTACTGAACAAAAGGTAAAAGGTAGCTGTTAACTTGAGAACTACCATTTCATGACATCACAAGGTGGAACAAAGCATTCAGAGCTTTGGAGACTAATAATAAAGAATTGCTCAAGCATGTGTGAATGAAACAAAACACAACTCTGTATGTTTTTGATGAGGTAACGACATTATAACATGGCTTAAAGCTCACGAGTCCATTCTCTTCCCTCTGTACTCCTGGTGTCTGTAGGTTTTGTCTTCATTATAGGGCATGATAAAAGAGCATGAAATGAAAACATAATTGGGTTTTAATGTGTGGGCAAAGCTCTCACCACCCGCTGACCAAACCTCCACAGAGCACCTCTTCATTAACACTCAGGGAAAAAGCAGGGCTTGAAGTGTTAAAAAGGGGGAGTCTGGTAACATTTTTGGACAAAGACTCAAGTTAATATAATCTATCTGACTGCATCTGTAGTTTGCGTTCACATTGTAAAATTGAATGTCATAATTTCAGATGGAGGGCAGGGGCCTTTATAACTCTAGAGGAGATGAACTGTTTTTGAAAGCCATATCCAAAATTATAATTCACAAACCTTATCATTTTTCGTTGGCTCCACAAACTTGTCATATTAGCCTTCAACCTTTAACAATGACATCTTGGGGGATGAATAATAGCACCGTTTTCTGCAACTTTTGTTTATTTTTGCTGACAGAGAAGATGTTGAGCTTTGTGCCAGTTTTTGTTTCCTACGGATTGGCCCTGTAATTAGAGATATTAACCATAAACCAGAAACTCCTCCACAGAACTCTGACCTGTCCTTCAGCTCCAGTTTAATTGTACAAAGTTGTGATATCAGGTAAATGTAAACCTATTTAGTATGTATATGTAATGACAATGCATGTATAACTCGACATGACACCTCTCAATTGTAATTATTCCTCAAGTTCTCTTCGGCCCAGCGCCAGGCGAGGTTTGTGAGCCTATACACAAGTGCTGGAGAGGAGGGCTGGAGTACCCTTAAGTACCTCCTTATCACTGTTGGTGTGTGTGGACGGGTATTTATCACATTGTAAGGGACTGAAATCTGTACATTGCCTTCTTATGGGGACAAAAACCAGGTCCCCATAACGTAAACCATTTATTATTAGATCAACAACATGGTTTAAAGTTCAGATATGGGTTAAAATAGGTTAAAGTTAGGGTTAAGGTTATGATTAGGTAATGAGTGATTATGTTGAAGTTTAGGATCAGTTTTCAGGAAATGAATGTAAGTCAATGTAATGTCCCCAAAAAGCATGGAAATCCAACATAAGTGTGTTTTTCCTGTCTGCTCTGTGCATGGCTCGTGGCAGTGTGAGCCCTGAGCTTCTTAAAGAGCCCTTTGGGACATGCAGAGAAAGCAGAGCAGGGTTTAACCAGGCCAGACTATTCCACTCTGCAGAATGGGCACATGGAGTGAACTGGGAGTGGGGCAGACAGCGGTGGGTGGGTGAAATGTTGTGTAATGTGTGAAAGTACATAAAGCAAGTTATGGAGTACTTTTTTGTTATGTAACATTTTGACATAATTTTATTCAAGATTTTACACAAAAAATTACCTAGTTTATTTATTTCTACTTATTTATTTTCTCTACATTGTCTATATCTTCTTTTCCTACTTTGGGGTGGCCCAAAAGTCACTGACACTTTTATATCTTCAATAGCTCCTATAATTCTTAAGTTATACTCACCAACTTTTAGCAGTAGGTAAACTGAACCTTCTGAGATTTTTGGCAATATATATGGTTATAATTGTTCACTTACACACAACTTATCACTACTTGACCTTAAAGGAAGTAAAAATGACCAAATTTTTAAAAATATTGTTTTTTAAGTGTCCACCATTTTGGGTTTCACACTAAATAGCCCGATCCAACACACTTTGCATAACATTTGAAAGCATTTCCGGGCTTATGGCTGTTATGTGATCGTTGATATCATGTTTTAAGTCGTTTATTGTCTGAGGTTTATTCACAAACACCTTTTCTTTAAGATAGCCCCACAGGAAGAAATCAGGACTAGTCAGGTCTCAGGAGATCACAAACTGCCCCTTGTCTTTGAAAACCACTTATTATTCCTTTAATGGCGTTTACGCTTCTGGTATTAAAATGGGGCATCGCTGGGTTTTTGAATTTGACCCAACTCAAAGTACCACTGTACAATGAGGGTTTGCTCATATTAATGTCGTATAAATGCTCTAAAATACTTTTGGGCCACCCTGTAGTGCTAGCTCTCTTCTCTGCCATTACCACCTTACCCCCCTACAAAATCACGGAACACACACACACACACACACACACACACACACACACACACACACATACAATAAATAAAAATAATAATACGATTTTTAGTGCTTGGTATCTCTCTATCTATCTCTCTCTCTCTATCTATCTCTCTCTATATATATATATATATATATGTGTATATATATATATATATATATATATATTTGTGTGTGTGTGTATATATGCATATATACACACATATATATATATACACACATACACATATATATATATATATATATATATATATATATATATATATATATATATATATATATATATATATATATATATATATATATATCGCTCCACAACTTTCACTATGAAGCCTTGGTACCTGTACACGTCTGAGGAAGTCCTGGTCGTATCCACCTATACGACCAGGACTTCAGCCTGGAGGCTCTGCTCTGTCCAACACCATCAGGACAGGACACGAGCAAGAGCCAGAGGAGACCCACCTGGAGTCTCCCCACAAAGCAGGACTCCTCAACCCCAGAGGAGAGAGGTCCACCCCAGGCACCCCTGAACGAGGTACCACTGAACGAGGTACCCCTAAACGAGGTACGCCTGAACGAGGTACCCCTGGATGAGGTACAAGGTACTCAGGACGAGGTACCCCTGCACGAGGTACCCCTGAACAAGGTACGCCTGAACGAGGTACCCCTGGACGAGGTACCCCTGAACGAGGTACGCCTGAACGAGGTACCCCTGCACGAGGTACCCTTGAACGAGGTACACCTGAACGAGGTACCCCTGAACGAGGTACGCCTGAACGAGGTACCCCTACACGAGGTACCCCTGCACGAGGTACCCCTGTACAAGGTACGCCTGAACAAGGTACCCCTGCACGAGGTACCCCTGAACGAGGTACGCCTGAATGAGGTACGCCTGAACGAGGTACCCCTGCACGAGGTACCCCTGAATGAGGCACCCCTGGACGAGGTACTCCTGGACGAGGTACCCCTGAACGAGGTACCCCTGAACAAGGTACCCCTGGACGAGAGCACTCTGGTGAAGGCGCGCCGCCAAGAGTTGGAGCGAACGAGGGCCGAGCTCACATATCAGGTCCAAATGAACCAATCACTGGAACTCAGGCTCAAGACTCAGGAGAGGATTAACCATCAGCAAGACTTGGAGATCCAAACTCTCGCTGAGGCCCTCCAAAACAAGGACCACGAACTGCAACATGAGAAAGAGGAGCACCGGCAGAGAAGAATCAAGCATGTCCAGTCACTGCAGGAGATGATGGGGGTGAAAAAGGAGCTCCACAAAATCAAAAACGGCAAAGTAAGAACAAACGTGGCAGACGTGGAGTTTCGAAAAGTCAAGGCTTTGCTCCAGGAGAAAGAAAAGAAGGTGATGGCCCACATCAGTGCCCACAAATACAAAAGGAACCTGTACATCAGCGCAGGACATGAAAACAAGCAGGTGAAACAGGAGCTCCACAACACCCAAAACCTGACAGCAAAAATGGAGCTGGAGCTGTATAAAGTCAAAGACATGCTCCAGGAGAAAGAAGAAGAGCTGGAGAGTGTCACCAGTTTCCATAACAAGATGAGATTTTTTTTTATTTTCACAGTGCTCTGAGGCACAAAACTCAGCTCACTCAAGAACTGGCCTCTGCTCAAACAAACATGGCAGAGATGGGCAGGACACTTGAAAAACAGGACTTGGTGATCCAAAATCTTACTGAGGCCGTCCAAAAGAAGGACCTAGAGGAGCATCGGCAGAGAAGAATCAAGCATCTCAGGACTGCAGGAGATGATGGGGGTGAAAAAGGAACTCCACAAAATCAAAAATGGCACAATAAAAATAAATGTGGCTCACAACAACATCAGTCAGCGAGGAGCAGAGATGGGGCCCCGGCGTTACCATCGCTAAGGCAGCTCCAAATATGATCTTTGACCCCTGCATTAACACAAAATAAAACTCCATAAAACCATTTTAAATATTTGTTGTTCGTGTTTTATTGTTTTACAGTCCAAGACTCACTCACCCGCACAACTGTCACTATTATGAAGGATACTGGTGAAATCTGAAGTAAAAATATAAAAAATACACAAGTAAAAGTATAAAAGTACCTGTTTAAAAGTGACTTAAAGATGAAAAAGTAAAAGTGTTTAGCTGTTTTCAGATTTTGAAATCTTATAAAGCTTCAGATTTAGTGATTTTGATAAAGATTTAAGCTGTATTTTGTTCAAAAGAAACAACTGAATCAATCGTTTTTTTTTTTTTTGTTGCTATATTTATCTGTATATTTTTGTTTGCTCAAATTATGAACGTGTCAAAAATAAAACCTCAACAAAAAAGCCCAATTTTCAACTCTGTGCTTTTTATGAATTGGACACACACACGCACACACGCACACACCCACACACACGCACACACACACCAAATGGCTTTTATATCTACAAACCATGTTATGTCTTGATATGTCTCACCACTTGTCACTACTGTAAATGACTGGTCACTATGCTTGTCTGTCTTACATTAAAAAATACATAAAAAATACATAGTTTGTTTAGTTATTTCATTTTGCTGAAGTTAGTTAGAAGTTTACTTCCTGGTGGACAGAGGCAGCAGTTGTGTTGTACAGATATGTAATTCCATAACTGTTACCTAGCAACCATAATTTTAACAAGGGCCAAAACTAAATACTACAGTAGTTATGTTTAGACTAAGTAAATGAAGGTTTGAACTGCCAGAATAATGTGTTCCTTGAGCTTAAATTGCATTTTGAATGGAATTTTCAGTGTTGGTAAGATAGGTTGATGAACTCTCCACTACTTCCTTTATTTCTGTACTTTTATTCTCAGTTTATCTTCACAAAACTAAATATTTACCACAGGTACTATCAAAACAAACCAAGACATCATTATAAAAACATGAAAACCTGCATATGCACTTTAATGTCATGATTGAGAAGTTTGTGAGCATTAAACAGACTAAATCTTATTAAAGGTGCGCATGATAACTTTTCTGTTCACTGCGGAGGTTATAGCTTTGCCTGGAATGTTCCACAATAAGGCATTTCACTTATATATCTATCTCCAAGGAGACGAGAAGGTGACATCACTGGCAAGGTTACAGGTCAGATCTAAGTAAAAATTAAAAGTAAGAATACATGTTTTTCAAGGTATATTTTTGCGCAATAAAACTATAATTGAATAAAGACAAGATACATTTAATGCCATACTATGGAACATTTGAGGCAAAGCAAAAACATCTCCATGGAGAAAGGCAAGCAACGCACTCTATCAGAAAAGTTACACAATGCACTTATACTAACATGTCCTGGTCAATGACAGAATAATTGCCATATTGTGGAAAATTCTAAGTAATGTAATAACGTCTCCATGGCAACAAGCAGGTGACAGTACTTCCACCTGAAAAGCTACTTAGTGCATGTGTCTGCAGATGTGTGACTCTTGTCTTTTCAAATAAAATGAATAAATAAAATTAATAAAACAAACTTATTAAGAAGACACAACTGTTTTGTATTCAATTCCATTTGTATTCCAGTGTTCTGTTTTTTCCTTGGCTTAAGTGGGCTGGTTAATTAGCATGCTTACGCCAACATGCAATAATAGAACAACAAATCATTTCCTCTCAAATGAGGTTACAATATTTTATTTCTCTGTCAAAATTAATATCGAATTATAATTTGGTAAATAATGATCGTGCAAATAAGAAACTGGACAGTGGACACAGTGCCGTACCTGTTATAATGGTATTGTTTTGAATTGTCCTTTGCTGCGTGGGCTCATTGTTATTCCACTCTAACATTTCACAAACTAATTCACAAAAGCAGACAATAACACAACAATGGGTCTTCCATTCCGTTCTTTTGATATGAATATTTTAAAGGTTACACTAAATTACTGAGCCAAATAAAAGAAATCCGCCATGTTTTCCTTACCTCTTTTTATTAAAGTGGCATTTTGCAGCTGCTTAAAAACGAATACAATAATCATTCACGCTATCTTTGTAAATAAACTTACTGCACCTCATGGCTGTTCATAGAATCGTTTTTATATTTGTATTTCTTTTTGTGGAGGAAAACCACTGCAGTTTGACCACGCAGTTAATGAAGCTTGCGGTTTTATTTAAAATCAATGTTCCTCCATGAGCCTGACTGACCTCTGTAACGACACATACAGTCAGGGTGCAGGGGTCAAACACTGAGATTTGATTCATATGAGTTTTTCTGTTAATTGATTATTGGAGGTCCTTTATTCCATTGAACAAGTCATTTGTCTTTGCAGTAGTTTACATATGGACACAATTACAGCTGCAAAGGTAGTGTTGTGTGTTAGACTATATTGGTTTGATATGGCTGTACTGAGAGGACTCACCAGCCCAAGTCCTCATTATCTTCACCTACGTCATCAGAGGTATAATACTCCCTACAATGGAAGCATAGCCAGACTGGACTTTACTAGATTGGAATAGACAACACTTTCACAGTGTCTTGAGGGTTCATGCTTCCAACTGATGGTAAAATTGTCATACACATTTTAATACAACGCCACCTTCAAGGCAAGCAGAGCACTTTACATCAAGGAACCAGACACTGGGGGCAAGGCAGTGTCTTGCCCCCAGTGTCTTGTCTATCCCAGACTGAGTCTAGATTCAGACCTGCCCAAACTGCTTCAGACTATAGGGCTGAATTTGGACTGAGATTCATTGGGTTTGGGCTGGTCAAGACTTTACCTGGTCAGCCAAAACCACACGCTTTGACTTTATAAAGACATGTGGGTCTGGAACTGTATCCAGTCTCCCCACAGACAGACGTAATTGACAGGTCAGAAACAAACCAGAACCAATCAAAGAAATGCATGGTCCATTCATATCAAAAGAAACATGATGGCATACAAGTGAAAAAACAAACACTGAGATTACATATATGAGATTGGAAGTTATATTTTACTGAATGATATTAGAATTTTGGAGAGCAGAGGACTTCCTCATTTGAGAGACGACTGTTGAACTGTCCCAAGACAGGATGGCAGTTTACCACACTTCCTGACCCTTTTGGATATGAACAGAATATGCAAGGGAACTCAAGACTTTGAACAGGTTTTGACTGACCCGCACTGAATGAGTGCTGAGGCATAATTAATAAAACACAATTAAATAAATCCAGGATAGAAATGTTTAATGCTGTTAATGCTATTTAATACTGTTGGAAATTCCGGGCAAAGCATTAAAGAAGACCTATTCTGCTTGTATCTGCTATATAGTTATAATCTATGAGATCCATGGATTATTATGTTAAAATTTGCACATTTTAAATGGCAATATTCATGTAAAGCAACATAACAAAAGAAAAAAGTCCGCTGACTTTCACTTTAGAACCCCGTGGTGTCTGATGGGAGCTGACATCATCGTAAACACCATCACAACAAAGAGTTGGCACCTCCGATGGATAGCTGCACATCAGGCTAGCAGGCAGCTTTCCATTTGAACAAAAATGACTATGAAATGCTGCTGCATCCTATGTGTAACATTGATTAAGAAAATAAAATTGTTGAACGAAGTAGGCACCGGGCAATTGCTGTTTGCTGGTGCTGGGTAATGTAGAGATTAATCAGCGATATGGCGTCTCGAAAATAATCGCTTAAAGATTACTCAAACATCCATAAGTCACTCCAGATATAACTTTGGGTGAGTAAATGTTGAGGGGAAACTGCTATAACATGGTTAAAAGCTCTAAACAATAGGTCTGCTTTAGCACCTTCATGGAGACAAGCAGATGGCATACTAGAAAAGCTCCATACACACACTTGAGTTTGGTTGTTTCTGCTGACCGCTTGTCCTGTGGCAGTGGCATGTTCCATATCTCCACGGTGCATTGAACAGGGTGTAATGTTACACAACAGAAGAGGGACTGGCCCCAGGCAAGTGCTCTCCAACCAGCATGAAAGCAAAGTGCTGAGTGTGTGGAACCACGATACAACTGTCTGTAGCAAAATACAAACGCCCAAAGCCATGGAAGAAGGGGAATGATCAAAACTAGCTCTGTACAGCAACACTTTCATTTATTTTAGGGAAAAACTGACATGAAAAAGAAAGTATAGGGATTTCAATGCCAGTAGCAAAAACCAACATATTTTATTACCCAAAAGACAGCTCAGCACAATTTGTTTATAGTTTGAAGCAAGACAGCTCAGGTGGAAATAATTACAGTTTTAGACAAACACTTTTACTGTGAAACTACAAAATACATCACAACAATGATTCATTTCCACTTACTGTCTGTGTAGGTCAGAAAACAGCAAGCAACAGTAACTGTGTTTGTCGACATATCTGAAAGGCTGGCGGTTCAAATCCCACTCTCGACAAAAACATCATTGGTTCAGTGGTCAGATCTACTGACCCATAGGTTGGCGGTGTGATTGTAGCTCCCACATGGGAATGCTGTCATTGTGTCCTTGGGCAAGACACTTAACCCACCTTGCTTCCAGTGTTTGCATACACTAGTGTATGAATGTGTGTCTAAATGGGTGAGTGGTTCCTTGATGTAAAGTGCTGTGAGTGCCTTGAAGGTGGAAAAGCCCTGTATGAGAATGTGACCACTTACCGAAACTTAGACTTTCCAGTAACTATGAGTTTTATAAAGTACACAGTGCATGCAAGTATATAAACACATGTACACATGGTTGATAAAAAACAAAAAAACAAAAAACTACATATATAATTTTGAACTCCTCTAATATGTCTATGTAGGTTCTATTGCAACTAAACCACAAACGTTTTTAAAAGAGTGAATATGTTTCAGTGTAGTTAGCTCCTCCCATCAGACAGGAATAAGGCACAAGAAGCCTCTTGGATGAATGACGAAATCCATTCACTATTTAAACACTTTTGTCCAGTTGACAGGTTTAAATTTTCTTTTGCACTCCAAGAAAAACATTTCACGGTTGAGGTTCAAATATCATATAAATATGGATTTTAAAGTTAAACACCAAAGTTCAGAAATATATACTCTTATTTGAAAGATTGCTTGTCATTTTGCAGCTTTTCTGACCCAGAGAGGGAAACTTTATTAAAACAATTACACATTTAATCACAGTTTGAAACAAGTACTACTCTAAAGCTGTCGTCATTTTCACGCTGAATTTGTAGCTGATTATGTGTAAAGATGTGCTCTAAAATGTATAAAAAGGTACAAATTTGGTAAGATTTCCAGCTGTTCAAAAGTAAGCACAGCATGAAGTATTTAATGCATTCAACCTTTAAAGGGTCTACATGTGACATGTCGCTGTTGGAAAAAAGCAAGCAGCTAGTCTAAAGTCAAGTTGTTGTATATGAGGAAGTAACTCTTAATGAAGAAGGTAAAATCAAAATACAACTAAACAATTGAAGATGGCTTATATTTTAGCCATAGACTGTATACATAAATCGACGTAGCTAAACCTGCTGGCAAATAGGTATTGAGCATAGCCAGGCTTTCAGCTCCATCAACTCTGGCTCTAATTCACTTTCTATCGAAAAACTGTGGCCCCTTTCTCCATAACTGCTGCTGTCAGGCTCGTCATTTTGGTCTTAAAATGTTCATATTAATCCACACTACATAAGCCTAGTGTTTTTATTTGGCTATTTTGCCCGTAAATTAAGATATGAACATTAATAACAGACCTATGAGGCGCCTTATTTTCCCAAGGTTGCTCCTGCCTGTGTTAGCAACAGGTTTGTTTGTCAGCATTGCTAAGCGCCCTCTCCCTGTTAAACCAGCGGTGCAGGTGAGAAAAGGAGTTACCTTCAACAGCCTTGCTCCGGATTGGGTCTTTGGTTGCTATGATACTCATGATTGTTGGAAATGCAAATATGGAACTTGGCTCGACAAGCTTCATTTGACTGAAGCTGAACGCTGTGGGTGACGTTACACTCCCTTAGTTCACTTCGTTATACAGTGTATGGTGTTAGCATCGATAGAAAGTTAAATGAACAAAATAATAATAATAAAAAAAACTTTTAAAAATACAGTATTAAACTTAAAGGATCATAAAGTTCTTGTGAACATTTAAAAGAGGCTGTTGGCACATTCGAGGTATTACATGTCTTTATTTCAGATGGAAGGCTGGGTCTTATAACACTATGGGAGATTAATGTTTTTTGAAACAAATATCCAAACTTTACCCACATCATTTGAACCTTATTATTTCCAAGGGACGAGCTTCACAAACTTGCTATATTAATCTTATGGCTCCTTTCAACTGACAGCAACGTCTTCGGGGTTGAATAATGGCACAGCTTTCTGAAGCTATTCTGAAAAAATCATTTCACTTTGGTTTACTTATACCAACTGAGAAAGCGTTTGCGCCAGTTTTTGTTTCACCTATATTGGCCCAGTGATTACTTCCCATAAAACAAAGAATCAACTTAAAAATTCTCCTCACCACATTCAAAGCTATTTACAATACCTCTCCAATTTCCTCCACATTGCCACCTCTCACTCTCTCCGCTCCTCCTCCTCCTCCTCCTCCTCCTCTCTCATCCTCGGTTCTGGAACTCACTCCCACCCAGCCTCCGCAGCATCGACTCTCTTCCTCTCTTCAAATCATGACTCAAAGCTGACCTGTTCAGACAATCACCTGTTTTAACGTGTTCTGTACGGTGTCCTTGGGTGTTCTGAAAAGCGCATATAAGTAAAATGTATTATTATTATAGAGATATTAATCATGAACCATGGGTCAATGAATTTGACAGTTTAACAGCAAATTCCAATACAGGTTTCAGACTAGCTCGCCAGCTCAATTTTAAACAAAAGGGATTCTAAAATGTTTAAAGGTCTTAAATTATGCAAAATTGACTCTTGTGAGTTTTAAGCCATGTTATAGTGTGGTTACCTCATCAAAAACATACCCGGAGTTATGTTTTGTTTCATTCACACATGTTTGAATACTGCTTTATTATTATTCTGTCTACATCCCCAAAGCTCAAAATGCTCTGTTGCACGTTGTGATGTCATGAAGTGGTAGTTTTCAAGTTAACAGCTACCGTTTAGTCATAGTTCAGTAGAGATTAGAAATTCCAGGACTGAAATTATCCAAGTGATTCTAGTGAAGGTGTATGGAGTTTAAAAATACAGTGGAGCACTTCCTGTATTACCGCATGATGTTACAAGGTGGAACAGACAGAAGAACTCAGCCTAAATATGCAGGACTTGTGTGTTAAACATGAGTGAATGGAACAAAAACGCAACTCCAGGTATGTTTTTGATGAGGAAACAACATTATAACATACAGCAGAAAATAGCGTAAAACAGGCCCTTTAGCAAATCTCAAATTGTACTATATGTTTTTTACTGTACTTCTCTGTCCTTGCCACATATGTACTGTTGAATGACTTCATTTTATATTGCCATAGTAATCAGACAGATTATGAGCCAGATGTGTTCTCAATCAAATCAGTGCAGAGGATTTGCTCATTTCATTATCACGATTGGAAGGTTTGTTTTACTGGAATCAATTAAACGTTTTGGGATTGGCCCCATTTGCGCTTAGGCCAAACTTGATGAGATCTCCGGGAGTTACAAAAATACCTCTCTCTTTCACCCCGGCTACACGCTAATCTATGGGATCCATGCGTTCTCCAATAAGCCGAGGATTATGCGTCATTAGAACATGAGAGGAAGGCAAAGAGCAGGTGTTGACACAGTCTTCAATTACTTTTCATTACACGCCTATTGCCTCCTGTTGGAATCATCATGGCATTTGCAGTCCAGCTTGCAAAGATCTGAATCAGGCTTACATTTTACACCAGATGCCCTTCCTGTAACGTTTCCAAATTAGCAGCAGGTGAATATGCACTGTGTTTGGATTTCAGCTACGTTTTGGTCATAAGGTTGAAGGTTTAAAGTGAACTCGTTAAAGCGCCCATATTACTCACAAACAAACCTGGAGTTGTGTTTTGTTTCCTTCCCACATGTTTAACACACAAACTCTGCATATTTAGGCTGAGTTCTTCTCTAAAACACAAAACACCGTTCCACCTTATGATGTCAGAAAGTGCTCCACTGTGTTTTTAAACTCCACACACCTTCACTAGAATCATTTGGATACTTCCAGTCCTGAAATTGGCAATCTCTACTGAATTAAAGGCAAAAGGTAGATGTTAACTTCAAAACTACCACTTCATGACATCACAGGGTGGGACAGGGCATTATGAGCTTTCCAGATGTAGACAACCTAATAACGCAAGATTACTCAAACATGTGTGAGTGAAACAAAACTCCGGGTATGTTTTTGTGAGGGTAACAACATTGTAACACGGCTTAAAGCTCACAAGGGTCAGTTTTGCATAATATAACGTTTAACATTTGTTTATTTTAAATAGTCACTCTAAAAACAATATTCATTCACTTTCCACTGACAGATGTGAGGCTGCATATCTGCTATGGCCCCTCTCACCAGCGTGACAGGTATATAGGACTTTCAGTGGTTAAACAGCCAATGGGTGCGTTAAAACATGTCCTTGCTTGGTCCTTGACCCCAGTTTTGTCCTGATGTAGACTTGGTTTGATCCTATACAAGTCCTGAGCTAATCCAGGTATCAGGTTTAGTTCCAGTTTAGTCCAACTTTTGATATGGTGTGTGTGTTTGTGTGTGTGTGAGTGTGTGAGTGTGTGAACGCCCCATTGGAAATAGCAATATGTGAGAAAGTCTGAAATCTCTGGCATAGTAAACCCATGTAAAAAGTGTACTTCAAAAACCTGGACTAGACCAGAACTAAACCAAGGCTAGTACAAATCAAGTCATCATCATCAAGACTAGGTCCAGGTCTAGTAAGGACACATCCTAAACATAAGAGTATCACTGATATCTGGTGTTAGACCCATTTAATTCCCATTACTTTCTATTACATTTCCTCCATTTCATTGTTCTTGGTTATGACTTCCTGGCTATGAAAGTGCCACATCACACCACACAGTCTACCATTCTCTGTAACAGGTAAAACCAACACGAAATGAAAAACCACAACAACCCCCCTCCAGTTTCTAATCTGTTTAACTCTCACCTCATCCAATCTGCTAGCCTCTCCTATTCCTCTGGATCTTTTACAATCTCCTCATGGGGCTCGGTACCTCCAAGCTTCACCCATCGCCATAACAACCACAGTTACCCATCCAATCTCGCAGCTCCGTACTGTAGTCTCCGTCCTGAGCTATAACCTCCCCCCCTCTCCTCCCCCCTCCTCCCTCCTCCCCTCTCGCTCAATCCATCTTTGCTGAAAAACATAAATACCAGTTTCCTATTACATCAGTCTGATGAAGGCAGCAGCTGAGGCAAGATTGCATTACTGCGGAGAGAACAATACTGGAGAGTGTTGGAGAGAAAGGCAGAGAGAGACAGAGAAAGAGAGAGAGAGAAAGGGGGAGGTTGGGTGGGGGTGGTGGGGATTGTCAATCAAAACGTTGCATTTTTATTTGTTGAAGTGAAAACCCCATGGGAGATACTGACGCTCATCCCAGGTCATAATACAGAGAGCACATGAACAAGGTGAAGGAGAGATAGAGGACACAACTACACCATCTGGAGAAAGGTCCAGTGCGACATGGTCCAGATCCAAAATTAAAAAAAAAAAAGGTTTAGAAATATCGTTTCATCTAGTTTTGTAATAATTCAACTTTTTAGACCTCAAACAAGCATAAAATAGACTAGTTATCCACCCATTTACAACTACTCACAATGTTGACTTAAAAGTGCGCTATATGCAACTTTTCTGGTGAGGTTCCACTACTTTCGTCTTTCTTGGAGATGTAATTGCCTTACCTGGAATGTTCCACAGTACAGCATTAAACTCATCTATCTTGTACTTATTCAATAGCATGTATGTTTATAGCTCTAAATACTCCTCAGTGGTCTTCACCTCTCCAAAGATCTTGCGTTAACTTGGCCTGATGGAGTCATTTGCTTGTCTCCATGGAGATAAATAAGTTTAATGCTATGGCACAACCCAGGCAAAAGTAATAATATCAAGTGGAGGACTAGCCTTCCACCAGAAAAGTTATATTGTGTAGCTTTAAAGCAGACTTATGATGCAAAACCAACTTTTCAGAGATTTTAACCATGTTATAGTTGTTTCCCCTCGCCATTTGTGCATGTTTGTGTAATCTTTAATCGCTTATTTTCAAGACGCCATATTGCCGATCAATCCTCGTTTTCACCGCCATGGTACACGCCTACTTCTCTGTACTCAGTTTTATATTCTTAATTGATGATACACGTAGGATTTGGTAGCGTTGCATCATTATTTTGGTACAAATCAAAGAAAAAGTCTGCTGCTCGCTAGTGTGATTTGCAGCTATCCATCGGAGGTGCTGACTTTGTTGTGGAGACGTCAGCTCCCATTGGGCACCGCAGTTTTCTAATGTGGAAATCAGCGGACTTGTTTCTGTTTTTAAGATGTTTTAGATGAATATTGTGATTTCAAATGTGCAGATTACAACATAATGATCCGAGGGTGTCATGGATTTTAACTATATAGCAGACGCAACACAATAGGTCTGCTACCATCTCCAGTAGGCTCTCCTGATTGTCCATTTTTCGTGAGGTTGCCCGGATGGTATTAAAAGACACTTACTTTAACCTGACTCAAACCACTATGCACCCTTACCACCCCTGGTCTAAATACATACTGACAAAAGTGCAAAAGTGTTGTTAGTGTAGTCATGTCTTTTGAAAGTTAAATGTATTTTTGGAGGAAGGATGCAAACTTAAACAAAAGCAAGACACAGACCATATGCGCAGTGTGTAATTGCATCTATAGGACTTTCCTTTCGATAGAACAAGCTGTTTAAAATCTATATTGAGAAAAAGCTGCATTATTGGACTTTTTTCAATCTCCATCTTCAAAATAAAGTTCATCAAATGCTCTTTCAGCCTGCAGTTGGGTCATCACCGCAATATTACACCCCAAGAATCTTATTATCGTGAGTGTGTCTCTATATGAGTAATTCTGGTATATTAATAACACGATCTCCCAGACTTGCATTTATGAAACTAATGTGAATAAACAAAGGAACATCATATTGCAGCGTTTCATAGAAGACTTCGGGACTGCGTGTGTCTGCGCATGTGTGTATATGTGTGTGTTCATATAGTGCTCGTGTATATGCCTGTAAATCACATTGATTGCAGCAATAATTAAATTGTGCTTCCAGAGATCATGCCCCCCTCCCCCTCTCTCCTTCTCTTTATGGTTAACTAGAAGATGGTCGGGTTGGGCCCAAGCTGATTACTGCTATTCAAGCTCCACACAGCACAATCAACCCCATGTTTTATTACATCTCTGCAAATGCTTTTAAAATTATGTAGAAACAGAGCTTATTAGTGGCCAAAGTAGTGTATTTGAACAGTGCCTCGGTGTTTCTGTCGATTTCTGTCTATTGTAAGCCCGGACATGAATGGGAAAAAAATACTGCTAAAATCATACAGTTAACTAAATTATACATCATTGTGCTAGTGTAATTTTGGACACTGAATGAGGCAAAAATCAAAACTTTGTGAAATTAGGGAACAGGCAATAAATTGTGCTACTTTTATTCAGCGCAACAATTTTCAGTATTTGAGATTTTGATCACAATTGTTGGAAATTTCCCTATAACAAGACTTGTCCTTGTGAATGTTATGTTCTTAGATATCTGTTTTTTAGGGAAAATGTGTGCCTATCCAAGAATGTTTTATTCATGTTACTTTGTTATTGTCATGCTTACATTGGAAAATCGCTTCTGGTTTTGTGATCAGCAGAATATTGCTGTGGCTATTCCACCTTGAAAACACCTGATCTCATCTACTATAATAACACTATATATAATATACTATATACAAAATGGACCATATACCTTGGACTATAGGTGACACAGTGTTGTGTTACTGGCTCTTCTGAACACTGTTGGCGTGTCACCTCACTCACTATGCCAATGAATGTGGTTTGTGTATGAGTGTTGGTCAGAAGGACCTATGCCACAGATTGGCAGCCTTACACCTCAGGGCAGATGTGGCTACAGAAACTTACTGTGAATGTGAAGTGAATGAATAATGTAATGTTGAAAGGCACTACATAAATCCATACTGTGTTGAGTTTTTTGGCATTAGTGATTTTAGAGGTAAGATATCACATAGGTAGATCATGATTTTACATTTTGTTGTAAACCACAATAGTGGTTGAAATCCTTTGAAATCCTTCTCAAAGCTGACATTTGACTCTCTGCTGTTAGACTTTGACAGTAACAAGCGGCAGCTTTTCATTTACATGTTTTCTATTATTTTGAAAAATGGCTACGCAACATTTTTGAACATTTGTGTATGACCTGAAGCTTGAATTGTTCAAATGAAAGTACAGAGCTGTGGGGATAAGAAGGAGGTGCACTCATGCTTGTGTTGAAGGGCACTAGAGAATTCCTCAAACATGAAACACTCAATTATAACTCAGAGTAAGCATAACATGAGAAAGCCTTTATAACATGGTTAAAAGCTCACGAGGTTGATTTTGCAGAACATGTCATCTGTAAGTACCACAGATGGTTCCTCTGCTGGTACCCAGAATTCTAATTCTAAAGTCACCTATCAGACAAAATGGACAGTTTTGAGCTTTTAACCAAATTGTGCTGTAATGTAAACATTATCAATTTAGAAAATGTGAAATACTGAAACCAAGGTCACCAAAAGCCAGTTAAAGCCAGTGAATTCTACCCTGGCTCTCGCCAGATTGATATGTGTATCCATCTGAATAGAGTTCACATCAGTCTGGGATGGCTCTCGCTGAATGCGTTCAGAACCAATGGTCAGAGCATTCAAACAAAGACTTGACGTTGATTGGTCGGAGCACAACAGTGGAACAAAAAAATCTAACTTTAGTTAAAGCCAGTTGAAAGAAAAGCACAGTGTCTTACCTGTCCACAAATGCACAAAGCGCTTCCCTCTGCATGTTTTTCACAAATCAAATAGTCCATATTTCTGCTAAAATAGGCTGAAGTATATCTGTTGGCATGACTATGTTTGTGTTCGTTCTGTGCTGGCTTCCACATAAACCACAGTGTTGCCCTATGACTGGTCAGTTTCCGCAGTTTTCGGGACCTATCACATGCAAACAATTCAGCCAGAGCTGTTCAAGATGGATTCTCAAGGGTTTATGAACTCACAAAAATGGTAGGCATTTTTCAAGCTGGTAAGGCTAACTGAGAATTGCAGTTGGCATTAGATTAGCAATTTATGTTTTAAACTCATGTTCAAAATTCAGATCTTAAATGCATCTAGAATTGACAAAAAGACTGAAAGATGACCTGACCCCCATCGTTCAGAACATGAGATCTAAACTACAGGGTTAGCGTTTTTTATGCAGAATAAGACAGTATATGTTGTTGTTTGTGGAAGAAATGATGGTACTTCAAAAACTGCAGTCTTTGTCTTTTGCTAATTACATCATATTGTTTCAATTCAATTGCAGTTGACCCTGCAGCCCTACTGTACAGTCACAATTTGTGTAGGTCAGAATCTCAATAACTCCTTAAACTTTGCAATACACACACGTGTGCACACAGCCAACTTTAATTATTTTAAGCTTTGTGCATAATTACATTAGAAAAAACATGATAAACAAACAACATTACAGATCCCTCTGCTTTTCCCTTTATTGAAATTCCTTCAGATTCATCTTAATGCCTTCCCACCGCCTGTAATCCTGCCTTATGTGAGACAGTGGAGATGGAGGGAACCAGATGGGCCCTAACCAAAGCTCTTGTCTCTTTTCTGTTGAAGACGTGAGGATTGGCGGCACGTTCTCGGTGGCGCCTCCCGTTGGCATTTGTGAGAGTGACAGTCTGATGTGAGTTTTATTGTGCTTCGTAATGGGCTGACAGTTATTGCATTGTTGTGTCTTAATTACGCCGGATCGGAAGTCCGTTTACGATGATGAGGAACCACCATCAAGACTTCAGTTCAATTTTTCACTGCCATGATGCCTCCCCCACAAGGGGGGAGGAGGGGGAGTGTAAGGCTAATTATTAAAGGTGGATAGATGTAAGCTATAACTTTAAGAGATTGCAAAACAATCTCTGTAGTCCAGTGAGGTTCATCTGGTCTTCCAGATTATTCCTTATTTTAATAGATTATTTTTCTAGACCAAGGTTTAATTTGTTTTCATACCCTGACAGTTTCAACTGCTCCCTGACAGTCTTCCTCAGAGTGGTCACATGACGTGTGGTCATTCAACTGGATTAAAGCTAATAGAAATACGGAAACGTGCAAACTGGGACTAGAAACCAGGACGAAGGGGCTTTTTTACTCTCACACACATGGGATACTGTCCTGAAGAAGTTGGACTGCAGATGGCGCTGTCGTCCTGCCTCCGCCCGTAGGAAGACAGCACAAAAAGCAGTTTAAATCAGCTGACCAGACACGTCACAGAAACATCAAGTGACCACTCTGAGGAAGAGTGCTAGTGAGCAGTCCAAACTGTCAAGTATGAAAACAAACTAAACCTTGGTCTGAAAAAAGAATCTATTGAAATAAATGGTCAGAATTTACATTGTACAACATGACACTGTTCAAACAGGAAGTGAGCATAGGTGTGCTTCCTGCTCCATTGACTCTGGCTCCAATTCACTTTCTATTGAAAAAAAACTGCTGCTGTCAGGCTTGTCATTTGGGTCTTAAAATGTTCGGATTAACCTGCTCTACATGATCCTGGTACTTTTATTTTGCTATTGTGTCCATAAATCAAGATATGAACATTAATAATAGACAAATCCGCCGCCTTCTTTCCTTGAGGTTGCTCCCACTAGCTTTAGCAACAGCTTTGATTGCCAGTGTTGCTAACCACCCGCTCCCTGCTAAACCAGCAGTGTGGGTGGGAAGGAGTGTTAGCTTCAACAGCCTCGCTTTGGATTGGCTCTTTGGTTGCAATGATACTTACAGTCTGAAGTCTAAATATGGAATTCAGCTCCAAATTCACCGCTAGCCTAAACAAGCTTCATTTGACTGGAGCCGAACGCTTTGGGTGATGTCACAGTCACTTAGTCCACTTCTTTATACAGTCGATGGTCCATGCCCATAGAGGACCTACCCTGATAACACACAACTATCACATCTTTATCTATTTAAACTCCAACAATAAGTAAAGAAATTATGAAATAGGCCATGAATATGAATAGCTCACTTCTCTTTTCTCCATTTCTTTTACACCAATTAGACTCAAAGATTGTTTACCTGTACTGCTTTACTAACTGTTATCACCAGACAATGTGAAACCCGCAGGGGAGGTTGCATTAATCGTTGGTATTCTGGAATTAATTAAGAGCTGTGTTTGTGTAGGATCCATACAGCCCCATAGAGTTTGAGGAAACAGCAGGGGGAGCCGCAGACGCTTCCTGTGGATCTGATCAGCACCATTCATTTGACTGGAGCAAAATGGCAGAGGAATGCAAAACAGGGAAATCGGCATTCATTGAGTAATATGTGTCAGATTATATGTAAACTTATGCAAATCAAATGCTAGCTGACATGCTAACTACTTTCAAAACTGCTCACTGCTTTTGCCAGAGGGGCAATGATGAATCAGTCCCTCACTCAACATCTGTCGGGGGGTTTGTTTGGGGAATAACAAGGTTGGGCCTTTAATTCCTCCAGTTGATTTGAGAAATATATTTGATTTGCAGAATTATAATGAATAGTAAAATGGTTGCAATATGTCAACTTACAAGTGCATCTCAAGAAGCTATTCCCACTCACTCAAGTCCTTACTCCGTTGTACTAGTGTAAACAGACCCCAGAAGCAAGTTTGGTCAAGTGTCTTGCCCAAGGACACAACCACAGCGTGTAGTCATGAGAAGATTCAATTCAAGTCAATTTACTTTTCTAGAGGCCAAAATCATAACCAGGACTGAACCAGGACTAAAACCAGGACTAAACCAGGATTAAACTAAGTCTAAACCAGGACTGAAAAAGGACTAAATCAGGATTGAAGCAGGACTGAACCAGGACCAAACCAGGACCGAACCAGGACCAAACCAAAACTGAACCAAGACTAAACAAGGACTAAACCAGGACCAAACCAGGACCGAACTAGGACCAGGTTTGAAGCAGGACTGAACCAGGTTTGAACCAGGATTAAACCAGGACTAAAAAAGGACTAAAGCAGGATCAAAGCAGGACTGAACCAGGACCAAACCAAAACTGAACCAGAACTAAACTAGAAAACTAAACCAGAACTAAACCAGGACTAAACTAGGATTAAACCAGGATTAAACCAGGACTAAAAAAAGGACTAAATCAGGATCGAGGCGGGACTGAACCAGGACCAAACCAGGACTGAAACAGGACAAAACTAGAAAACTAAACCAGAACTAAACCAGGACTAAACCAGTATTAAACCAGTATTAAACCAGGATTAAACCAGGACTAAAGCAGGATCAAAGCAGCAGGACCAAACCAGGACTAAACCGGGACTTAACCAGGACTAAACCAGAGCTAAACCAGGATTAAACCAGGTTTTAACCAGGACTAAAAAAGACTAAATCGGGATCGAAGCAGGACTGAACCAGGACTGAACCAGGACCGAACCAGGACTGAACCAGGACTGAACCAGGACTGAACCAGGACAAAACCAGAAAACTAAACCAGAACTAAACCAGGACTAAACCAGGATTAAACCAGGATTGAATCGGGATTAAATCCAAGACTAAACCAGCACCAAACCAGCACCAAACCAGGACTGAACCAGGACTTGACAAGTTTAAATTGAAACAGGCTATGGCTCTCAGTCTTGTTCCAACAAATACATGCGTAGAGTCAAAAAACATTGTTTCATCAAATAAGTCCATACATCATCACTGTTTGGAAAGGCAACTACAGAAAGAAGGATCAGGTCTGCAACATCTGCTCATGCGGATTTCACCTGAACAAACCAAACTGAGCAAATTGTATTACAAACACAATCTCAGTTATGATTGATTTGAATAACACTCAACTAACCTTACCCAAGAGGCCGTGTAATTTGAACAGTACAATAGAAATACACGAAGAGAACAAAAACGGCCAGTTGTTCTACAAAAATACAGGACACGAGAAGGTGTAGCCCCATCCTCATCACAGCAGCAAAACTACCAGCCACCTCAACCTTTCCATCTCCTCCTTCATCACAGTTCTATTATATAGTTACTGATATTTAAGGAGTGACTTCATCTATATAACAAATTATTAGCTCAGTTGGTAGAGTGTGTGTCCACTGATCCAAAGGTGTGATTCTAGCTCCCACAGATGAATGCTGTCATTGTGTCCTTGGGCAAGACACTCATAGATGTAAAGAGCTTTGAGTCCCTTGAAGGTGGAAAAGCTATATAAAAAAAGCTATATAAAAAAAAAAAAGTCACCATGCTGTCTTCTATTAGTCCTGATAAAGCTAAAGATCATTCTACAAATGTTCAGAAAAGTTCAAATTTTTTCCTGTGTATTTGATTTTTTAAAATATCAATACTTTAAATTAGTATCTTGTTTCGATAGTAGGTTTTTGTATCAATTAGACAGTTTTTAATAAAACATTTCCAAACATCAGCCCACATTTACCTGTAGTCCCATAAACTCAACTCAAACTTGAATGTTAAATGTCCTGAAACGCCAGTGGCAAAATTTCACACTGGATTAAGCCCCCTGTTGGTCACACCTGCTAGTGCGCTTTTTGCCTGAAGGGTTCCATGTACGCCGCGCTTTCATTCAGTACTGACACATTCTCAAGCAGAAAAATACCCCAAATATCCCACAATGCACTCTGCAAGACCCCATTTCTTCACCACAACTTTTATCTCTCCATATTACACTTTTATTGCCTCGATTTGGAGCCTTCTTATTTCAGTGTTTTATCTTATCTTGGGGAGGAGATTCTAATTTTCACTTGGGGTAGAGAGAGATGCGGCGTATTTTTAGATTTGATGTGGCTGATTTACAAGCTGATGACATTTTGGTGCGTAATGAACTTCTTGAACTTTTGATGTAGGGACAGGGGACAGCGGCAGTGTTCTCATAAGTATCTCTGGGCTCTAGGCGAGGAAAAGGTTGCTTATGTAAGTTAGATCCAAGCGCTCGAGAATCAATATGTATACGGCTTATTAGAATAACCAGGTTTAAGAGGGGAGGTGAGGTGATGTCAGGAGTGCATGCTCTGGAGATGTGGTGAACTTAAGACGAACTACACTGTTGAAGGCTAAATTAAAAATGTTTATACTGAAGAACGCAGTGAATGCACAGCTGTAAGACGTCTTTTATTGCAAGAGATATAAGTATAAGTACTATATTTTTACTTCTATATAAACACATTGTATCATTTTGCTTTATTTGGCACAAGTTTCTTGCCATTTCTTTGCTGCTTATGTTGGATTTACTGTTACCATATATATTGTTGCTCTGTTATTATATTATACTAACAAAAAAGCTCAGAGGTAGAATGTTTGTCCACTGATCCAAAGGTTGGTGGTTTGAATCCCGCTCTTGACATAGACATCACTGGTTGAGCGGTCAGATCACAGTGTTTGTGTGTGTGAATGGGTGAGTGGGTCCTTCATGTAAAACGCTTTGAGTGCCTTGAAGGTGGAAACGCACTATATAAAAATGTGACCGTAATATATTTTAATGTGTGAAGTTACTGTAATTCCTGTGGTTAAAAAGGTGGTACCCAGATATTTGTAAAACGTAGCTCTTGTAAGCATGTTCCTTTAATCCAATCAGAAGAATCATGGGAGACCAGAGAGTAGAATCACACGAGGTTTATTCCCTATACATCCAATCTAATACAAGCCAGGCGTGATGCTGTCCCTAGTACGTGCACGGAGATCTCAGGGGCGCTCCCGTGTTGATCTGAGTGCCTTACCCTGCGCTCCACATTTAAAGATAAATCATGAATATTCAGTAGCTGGGCATGGATATCTTCTTCTTCCTTCCGGCACTCCTCTACCCTCCAGGTGCCTCGCTGGTGTGACCAAATTTGGAGTTGTTGCTCATCACTCATCCTGTTGATTCACCTCAGCGTTATCTGTAACAGGTTAATCTGAGAGAACATGCTACACAATCTATTTTCATAGTACGTACATTGCTATGCGATAGGGCAAGAATGGAGTGTGTTTGTGCAGTGTTGCGTGCAAGTCCTGAAACTCCTTTAATCTAATCTCTGCTATTATGAGCAATGCTGTTTACATCCTTCACTCTTAAGGTCAAAATAAGACCGCTGTGTGATGTCTGCATGTGTTTTATCATCTTAGAACCAGGAAGTGCACTGTCTGTGTAATCCCTCAGTCGTCCGGGTCTGATCCATAGCAAAAGATGAATTTTAAATCTGTCAAATGGACATTCCATGTATACTGTGTTTTCATTCAGTACTGACAAATTGCCAAGCAGAAAAATACCCCAAATATACCTCAATGCACTCTGCAAGACCCCCTACACCTATTTGTCCAGTTGACTGATTTAAACTTCATCTTTTGCCAGGAAGTGTTCTGTTAGTATGCTAGTTATTGTTAGCTTTACCGTCACAGCACAAACATGAGAAGCATGTTAATAATTACGAAAGTGGAATAAGTTGTGTTATATTTTCGTATTTTTAAGGCAGTAAAAGGTACAGCATTTTTAAGGACTAAAAACACATCATGTCTTTGTAAATGCAACCACCATTTCAACTAAAGAAACTTTTTAAATCTAGTTTTTTGTCCATGGATCATACATACATGTTGTAAATATTAAAATTTCAAACACTTATCAGACCCTATATTAGTTTGAATAGATTTCACCTGAACAAATTGAAATGAATTGAGCTAATTGTAGCGTAAACACAATTACTTTTATGATGGATTACATGGCAATTTTAAGTGCCGTACTGAAACATGGGGGAATAACTGCACGCACCAAAGTTCCCTGAATCAGTTATAAAGTAGTCTATAATTGAAATAACCTGCTGTCGTAACGGGCCAGACAGAGGGACCAAGAATGCAGCACTCAAGGAGTATTTACAGTGTTTATTTACAGTTAGGTGGCAAAGGTAAGTATAGTTCGATAATACAAACGGTGCTCGGGTGCGTGGGTGTGCTTTCCGATCCAGAGCGGGACACACAAATACAGGAGACCAGATACGAATAGCCAAACCGGTGCGAGAGTGCAGGAGTGCTGGTGCAGAGTTCCAGAGCGGATCCAAGACGGGGTCTGAAGCAGAGCAGAAACAGGTAAGTAACAACATACAAGGTAGCGAGCACAAAACGGGTAACGGGCTGATTCACGTTTACACGTGGACGTTCTCGCCTCGAATGGAAGCCTCCAGCCCTCTTTATCCTCCACGGCAGGTGCAGGTGATCAGGAGATGAGGTGCAGGTGTGCGTGGAGAAGGCTGGAAGCTCCGCCCAGCTCCAGGAGAAGCAGGTAAGGGAGGGGGAGAGTGAAGCAGGAGGAAAACAGGCGGAGATCGTGACAGTGCCCCCCCCCTACGGGACACCTCCCGGTGGACCTCCAGGCTTCTCCGGGTGAGCGCGGTGGAACTCGGTGACCATGTCAGGGTCGAGGATGCGGGCACTGGGAACCCACGAGCGCTCTTCCGGGCCATACCCCTCCCAATCGACCAGGTACTGCAGCCCTCTACCCCTCCGGCGGACGTCGATGAGCCGCCGGACGGTGAAGGCTGGGTGACCGTCGATGAGTCGGGCGGGAGGAGGGGGGGATCGGAGGCAGGGCAGAGGTCACTGGTCTGGACTGGCTTGATCTGGGAGACATGGAAGGTCGGATGGATTCGGAGGGTTGGAGGAAGCTGGAGCTGGACTGCGGAGTCCGTCGTTGACTATTTTAGTGATTTTGAAAGGCCCGAGGAAACGGGGAGAGAGCTTACGAGAGTCTGTCTTGAGGGGAATGTTCTTGGCGGATAACCATACCGACTGGCCTGGTGAGTAATTGGGAGCCGGGACACGGTGACGGTCGGCCGCCCTCTTCGTGCGAGCCCCGGATTGGAGGAGAGCGGCTCGCGTCCTCCTCCAGACCCGGCGACAGCGCTGAAGGTGATGTTGCACCGATGGCACGGTCAGCTCTCTCTCTCTTCGGCCGGAAACAGCGGAGGTTGGTATCCCAATGAGGCCTGGAAGGGAGAGATGCCGGAGGCGGAGCTCACCAATGAATTGTGGGAGTATTCGATCCAAGGGAGGTACGTGCTCCATGCAGACGGGTTGGCCGAAACCACGCACCTTAATGCTGATTCTAGGTCCTGGTTGGTGCGTTTCTGTTCTGTCTGGCCGTTAGATTCCGGGTGGAAGCCGGAGGTCAGGCTAACTGAAGCTCCCAGCCCCTCACAAAAGGCGCGCCAGACCTGCGAGGTGAACTGGGTCCCCCCGGTCTGACACAATGTCCGTGGGGATGCCGTGCAGACGGAAGACGTGGAGAGTGATCTGGTCAGCAGTCTCTTTCGCCGTCGGAGTTTGGGCAGGGCGACAAAGTGGGCTGCCTTGGAAAAGCGATCCACAATGGTTAGTATGACTGTGTTACCGTTAGATGGGGGTAGTCCGGTGACAAAGTCCACTGCCACGTGTGACCAGGGCCGGCTCGGGACGGAAGCGGGTGCAGAAGACCGGACGGAGGCGAATGAGTGGACTTTCCCCGGGCACACACCTGACAGGCGGAGACAAAAGCCCGAGTGTCCTTGTCCATAGTGGGCCACCAGAAGTTCCGCCGGAGTAGAGTGAGGGTGCGGGAGGCTCCAGATGGCAGGCAAAGCGTGAAGTGTGGGATCCATTGCAAAACCTGGGAGCGGACAGAATCAGGGACAATAATGTGCCTGGGGGAGTGTGTTACCTGGAGCGGGACCTGGAGCGGGATTGTCCCGCTGGGCCTCCCGCACCAGATCCTCGATCTCCCAGTGGAGAGATGCCACGATCCGGGATGGAGGGATGATGGTTTCTGGAGAGGTGTTAGTCTCCTCCTGAGCAAACTGACGGGAGAGTGCGTCTGGCTTCACGTTGCGGGATCCAGGGCGGTAGGTTAGAGTGAAGCAGAAGCGGCTAAAAAACAGGGACCAGCGGGCCTGCCGGGAATTTAGTCGTTTAGCGGACTGGATATACGACAGGTTTTTATGGTCTGTCCAAACTACAAAAGGTTGCTCCGCCCCCTCCAACCAGTGACGCCATTCTTCCAGGGCCAGTTTTACCGCGAGGAGCTCGCGATCCCCCACGTCGTAGTTGGTCTCTGCTGGGGTCAGGCGTCGGGAGAAAAAGGCACAGGGGAACAACTGGTTGAGTGGGCCGGACCTTTGGGAGAGGACCGCCCCCACCCCGGTGTCGGAGGCGTCGACTTCCACAATGAATTGTAGAGCAGGATCAGGCTGGTGCAAAATGGGAGCGGACGTGAACAAGTCTTTGAGTCTATCAAACGCTAGCTGAGCTTCGGGGGACCACTTAAATGGTTGGGCAGGAGAGGTAAGTCTGGTGAGCGGAGAGATAACCCTGCTAAAGTCTCTAATAAAGCGCCTATAAAAATTAGCAAAACCAATGAAACGCTGAAGTTGTTTGCGGTTAGAAGGGATTGGCCAGTCCCTAACAGCCCTTATCTTCTCAGGATCTGCTCTCACCTGGCCCCGCCCCACTATGAAACCCAAGAAACTGACCTGATCGGAGTGGAACTCACATTTCTCCGCTTTAACAAAAAGTCTATTCTCAAGGAGGCGCTGTAAAAACCTGGCGAACATGCTGCCTGTGTTCCTGCAGGGATCTGGAAAAAAAATCAAAATATCATCCAGGTATACGAAGACAAACTGATTCAGGAAATCACGGAGGACGTCATTAATTAATGCTTGGGAACACTGCGGGGGCGTTTGTGAGTCCGAATGGCATGACTAAGTACTCATAGTGGCCGAGCGGGGTCTTAAAGGCAGTTTTCCATTCGTCTCCCTCCCTCACCCGCACTAAGTGGTAAGCATTACGTAAATCTAACTTCGAGAAAATGGTGGCGCCATGCAGTGGTGTAAAGGCTGAATCTAGGAGGGGAAGTGGATACTTGTTTTTAACTGTGATATTGTTTAGCCCCCTGTAATCTATGCATGGACGCAAGGTCTTATCTTTCTTAGCCACAAAAAAGAACCCTGCGCCTAATGGTGAAGAAGAGGGGTGTATTATACCTGCGGCTAAAGAGTCTCTGATATATCGCTCCATTGTCTCTCTCTCGGGCCGGGACAGATTATATAGACGGCTAGCAGGTAAAGGAGCGCCAGGCAGAATGTCTATAGCGCAATCATAGGGACGGTGCGGAGGTAGGGAGAGCGCCTGGTCTTTGCTAAAGACGTCCCGGAGGTCATGGTACTCCTCCGGAACCAGAGACAGGTCAGATACCTCCCAGGCGGGTCCGGAAGACGGAGCAGCTCCCTCAGCTGGAGAACGGGCAGACCGCAGGCAGGCGGCGTGGCAGGCGGAGCTCCATCCCGCTATCCTCCCTCGGGTCCAGTCGATTACCGGGTTGGGGCCCTGAGCCAGGGAAAGCCCAAGACCACAGGTGCAGACGGAGACGAGATGACGTGGAACCTCCGGGTCTCCCTGTGATTGCCGGACAGGAGCAGAATAACAGGTTCTGAAATCTGGGAAACACGGGTTAATACAAGTCCATTAAGAGAGCGGGCAGTGAGGGGGCGTTTCAGGGGCTCCAAGCGAATTCCCCACTGCTCCGCCACCTGCTGGTCAATAAAGTCCTCTTCGGCCCCCGAGTCAACAAGGGCCTGGACAGGTAGGGACTCCGAGCGGATGCAAAGGGAGGCCGGGAGGAGAAGTCTATTGCTTGTTTCTGGGATTTTGGACTGACCCACAAGTACTCCAGAGCTACTGGTGGGTCCTCCCTTTTGGCCGAGCCGGGCAGGAGGCGATCCAATGTCCCCGGAGGCCACAGTAGAAACACTGGCCCTCCGAGCGGCGCTGCACGCGCTCCTCGTCAGTCAGGTGCGCCCGTCCAATTTGCATGGGCTCCTCCGCGGGCGGCGAAGGGGGGCGAGCGGGAGGACGAGCTGACTGGAGCCGGATCTCTCGACGACGAGTCTGTAGTCGGTTGTCTATGCGACTAGCGAGTGAGATGAGAGACTTCAGGTCCGGAGGTTCGTCACGTGACACAAGCTCGTTTTTTTAACGTGTCATTAAGTCCCTTAAGAAACACGGCCTTTAAGGCGCTATCTGACCAGTCTAGTTCGGCCGCTAAAGTCCAGAACTCGATGGAGTAGTCGGCCACAGATCTGGCGCCCTGAGTCAGGCCTAACAGGCGGGAGGCGGCGTCAGTCTGGTAGTGGGGGTGCTGGAACACAAGTCTAAAGTCTGTCAGGAATGTCTCAAAACGATACTATCTAATGATGTGGTAGCGAATTTGGCTTCTGCCCATTGAAGAGCCCTCTCTCTGAGCAGCCCGCAGATGTAACGCACCTTGGCCGCGTCAGATGGAAAGCGAGCCGGGCGTTGCTGAAAGAGGGAGAGGCATTGAAACAGAAAGCCCCGGCAGAGACCGGGCTGACCTGCATAAGGCTCAGGGTCCGTGCCTCTCGATTCGGGAGGTGGAGGTGGGTGCGCCGCGGCAGCGGGGATGTTCGGGGATGCCTGGAGCACGAGCGCAGCCATCCGTCCGGAGAGTTCGGTCACCTGCTGAGCCAGGGACTGGTTGTGCTCCGTCAAGCTCCGAATAGTTTCCTCGTGTTGTCCGAGCAGAACGCCGTGGTGCTGGTATGCTTGCTGTAGCGTGGAAACCGGAATTGAGCCTGCTTGGTCCATTTCTGGCGAGAACGTTCTGTCGTAACGGGCCAGACAGAGGGACCAAGAATGCAGCACTCAAGGAGTATTTACAGTGTTTATTTACAGTTAGGTGGCAAAGGTAAGTATAGTTCGATAATACAAACGGTGCTCGGGTGCGTGGGTGTGCTTTCCGATCCAGAGCGGGACACACAAATACAGGAGACCAGATACGAATAGCCAAACCGGTGCGAGAGTGCAGGAGTGCTGGTGCAGAGTTCCAGAGCGGATCCAAGACGGGGTCTGAAGCAGAGCAGAAACAGGTAAGTAACAACATACAAGGTAGCGAGCACAAAACGGGTAACGGGCTGATTCACGTTTACACGTGGACGTTCTCGCCTCGAATGGAAGCCTCCAGCCCTCTTTATCCTCCACGGCAGGTGCAGGTGATCAGGAGATGAGGTGCAGGTGTGCGTGGAGAAGGCTGGAAGCTCCGCCCAGCTCCAGGAGAAGCAGGTAAGGGAGGGGGAGAGTGAAGCAGGAGGAAAACAGGCGGAGATCGTGACACCTGCACGAGGCACACAGTATAAAATCCTGCCAAAGATAACAACATAACTGATCACAACAACTAGTAAAATTACCATTTAAATTTGGAAATTGTAGAAAATTATTGGAGTGAATTCAGTGTAGCATAAACACAATTAATTTTATGATTAATTACTTGGAAATTTTAATTGCTGAACCAAAAGGGGGAAGTCCCATGAGGTCCATCTGGTCTTCTGATCATTTATTTTAATAGATTTTTTTCAGAGTTTGTTTAATATGAAAACAAAATAAACCTATAAATTAAACAACTTAAATATGAAAATGATTTTTAATTTCAATATTTTTTCCCAATCTGAAAAATTGAACGATTTGCAGCTTAAATTCTATTGGCTTGTTGTGTTACCATACTTGTTCTATAGTCTTGTGCACTCAAACTGACCCCATAAAGAATGCTTTTCATTACTGTCTATAATCCCAGTCACATCCAAGTGCCCCAACACTGTATCATATTTCCTCTTCCTCTCTTTTCACTTCTCCAGTGTTCTCAATCCTCTCTTTCCCCCTCTATCTCTCCATCTCTGCACCCCTCACTCCTCCCTCTTTCTTGCCTTCTTCACCTCTCTCTGGTATCCTCTCCTTCTCTCTTTCCTCTCCACCTCTTCAGTTTTGGATGAAAGAACATTATAACATGGTAGAAAGCTCCAAAAAGTCAATTTCGGATAATACCCCCTTTAATAAGACTGTAAATAGTGTAGTTATTATAGGGTCTCCTTCTTTTCTCCTCCCGCTCTCCCCATTCCTCCCTGTCTCTCTCTCTCCCTCCAATGTACCTCTGATAACAATGGACAATCGTGTTTAGCTCTCATGTTTAATCCAGATCTAAACAAGGACTAAGCTATGACAAGGAAAGTCCAATGTAGGATTAAAGAACACCTATCGTGCTTTTGTCTGCTATATAGTAATAATCTATGTCACTCGTTGATCATTATGTTATAATTTGCACATTTCAAATCGTAATATTCATCTAATAAAAGAAAGTCCCCTGGCTTCTGTGTTAGAAAACTGCAGTGCCCAATGGGAGCTGACATCGCCGTAACGTGATCACAACGAAGAGCCGTGTACCTGTCAACGCCTCACCGATGAATAGTGCTCATCATGTTGAAGAGTAGCGGATTTTTTCCCCCATTTGTACCACAATGACTACGTGATGCTGTCAAATCCGACTCGAATTAACGTTTAAGAAAATTGAATTAAAGAATGAAGTAAGACAGAGCGATGGGTGTATGCCAGTTGAGGTGAAAACGGGGACCGATCTGCAAAATGGCGTCTTCAAAAATAAGCGATTAAAGATAACTCAAACATGCACGAGTCACTCCAAATACAACTTCGAGAGGGTAAATGAGAGCAACTATGACATGTTTAAAATCTCTGAAAAGCCCATTTTGCAGAATAGGTCGCTTTAATTAAGATAAATCCCAGGAGTAAAGCAGGTCTAAAGAACAAGGGCTAAACTTTGACTAAACCAGGCCACAACTTAACTGAACTAAATCAGGTCTAGACAATAATGGATCATCAGATGAACAGTTTAATATGGGTTTTTCGTTTTCTTTCCTTCGTCCTCTCCCCATTTCTCTCCCCCCTCCCTCTCTCCCTCTCGCCTCCAGTGTTCCCCTGATGAGAATGGACAGTCGCGTTTAGCCCTGTGAGGGTTTGGCGGAGGAGATGGCAGGTAGTTTTTGAGCTCTCCAGTTTTCAGTTCAGGAGCTCGGGGCTGAAGTCGAAGCTGAGGTCTGGCTTGTGATTGGCCTCTTTAGGGGCAGCAGCCGTCAGCACTGCCTCATTACCACGCACCAGCGCACACACACTGACTCAACAACTGCCCCAGGATGTGAACTGTGCTCTATGTGGTCATATCACAGGGGTGTCTATGGTTATTGTGAATGAAAAGGATTGAAACAAGTAGACGAGGCGTAGCGCTGCACGGGTTTGAAAAATACTCCCTGTCCAATATTTCAGACTAATATTGCTATTACGGTTGGATTTGCAATTTATGTTTTCAAGTCAGGCTTCAGTTCACAGAGCACATCTCAACATGTTGGTGTATTAACATCTGAAACAAGATTGAAATATCGACTGCTAGTAATACCATGAGGTTCAGAACATGTTTGAAGAGATCTAAACAAAACATTTAGCATTTAGTATTTAGTAATTTTTCCTTCTTAAAGAGAATATATTTTGTTATTTGCAACATACCAATTATTGCAAACTTTTCAATATGATAACTGCACTAGCTGTGGCCCCGCCCTTAAGTAAGAATTAATTAGGATTGAATGGTTCAGGAAGGACTAAACCAGGACTAAACCAGGACTAAACCAGGACTAAAGGAGCTGAAGAAGACCAAAGACGAAACTATTGAACCAGGACAGAGCCAGGACACAAGCAGAACTAAACCAGGAAATAATACCTATAGGTCTAAACCAGTGCGAGAACCAACCATCGACTGTATAAAGAAGTGGACAAAGAAAGTGTGACATCATCCATAGCGTTCGGCTCCAGTTAAATGAAGCTCATCGAGGCTAGCAGTTATTAGCAACCAAACAGCCAATCCGAGTGAGGCTGTTGAAGTTATGACCCTTTCCAACCTGTACTGCTGGTTTAGCATGCAGCAGGCGCTTAGCAACGCTGTCAATCAAACCTGTTGTTAAAGCTAGCGGCAACAACCTCGGGAAAGAAGTCACCTGTTTTGTCTGTTATTAATGCTCATATCTTGATTTAAGGACACAATAGTGGAATAAAAAAAAAACAGGATCACGTAGAGCGGGTTAATACAAACATTTTAAGACTAAAATGACGACCCTGGCAGCAGCAGTTACAGAAGGAGGGGTGACAGTTGCTCAATACACAGTGAATTTTAGCCAGGGTCAATGGAGCCGGAAGCACCCCCATGCTCATTATTGCAGATATTACAGGGACAACAGTAGCTCAGTTGGTAGAGTGTTTGTCCACTGAGCTGAAATATGGCAGTTCAAATCCTGCTCTTTACATAAACCATCATTGGTAGAGCGATGAGATCCCCTGACCCACATGTTGGCGATGCAATTCCAACTCCCCCAACTGCTGTTGTATCTGTGGACAAAACCACGTCCCCAGTGTCTGCGTACACTGGGGTATGAGTGTATGAGTGTGTGTGTGAATGGGTGGGTGGTTCCATGATGTAAAGCACTTCGAGTGCCTTGAAGGTGGAAAAGCGCTATATAGAATATGACCATTTACCGTTTACTATAAAACAGGACAACCACAACTAAACCAGCCCTTAACCACTGCTATAGGATTGGCTAGGCTATAACGGACTCTGAAATGTAGTTTTATGTATGTTTCTGTGGAGCTGTTGGGCCACTGCTTGCGAGTGGTTCTCCTCTCAGTCTGTATGAATGATGCATGTGTGTGTGCTCTGTTATTTTACCTCTGGGGTTTGGGAGAGAGCGGTAAAGGGCTCTTTAGTGTCCTGCTATGTGAAGAGATTTCTTTTCACAACTTGGGACCTGGAGATGTTACAAATGTTCAGTCTAGTTCATGTTTGGAGGACCAATTTGCATTTATTTGTAAGAAAATACAAAACATTGTTAAGAGGACAGACACTCAACTTGCCCTCTTCGATCAAGTGCAAGGCTTAAAACAATATCTGCAGCTAGCTTCGATTTGAGAGTATGGCAGATTTGAGTGAAATAATTTGTCTGATGGAAGAATGGACATTAAAGCAGACTTATTCTGCAAAATCAACTTTCCAAAGCTTTAAACCATGTTGTAGTTGCTTACCCTTCTATCCTCTCGAAGTTGTTTTTGGAGTGATTCGTGCATGTTTGACCAATTGTTAATCACTTTTTTTCAAGACGCCATATTGCTAATCAATCCATGTTTGCACTGCTACTAGCATACACCCACTCCGTACTTACTTCGTTTTGGCACAGTTGAAAGCTAGCTACTAGTGTGATCTGCAGCTATCCATAGGGACGACAGCTTTCTGACGGCTCTTTGTTGTGATGACGTTTACACCGACATCAGTTCCCACTGGGCACTGCAGATTTCCAACACGGAAGTCAGTGGGCTTTATTAAGTCGTTTTAAATGAACATTCTGATTTAAATTGAGCAAATTATAACCATGGGTGTCATAGATTATAGCTGTATAGCAAACACAAGCACATTAGGTCTACTTTAACATGGAAGAGCACCTAATAACATCACAATTGAAGCCTAGTATTTGAGTGGAGATGCATTATGGAAGTTTCTGAAGGTTGGTCTGCCCCCTGCATGTTTCCATGGTGGGATGTTATTACTTTGCTTAGAATGTTCCACAGAATGGCTTTAAAATATCCATAGACACATGGAAGACATCGCCAGGTCAGGCCAGATCTCTGGAAAGGTGACAGTAAGAAAATATGTTGTTCAAGGTATTTTTGCATGTTACGTGAGTGTGATACAATACTGTGGAACATTCCAGGCAAATAAATAACTTCTCCATGGTAGCGAACTCCGCTGGAAGGGTTGCACTGTGCAGCTTTAATATGTAGACTTATTCACTCACTATAACATCACTAAATGTTCACAGTGGTTGATTTATCGTAGGTATTTTCAGTAAAGCCTGCTGCTCAGTGCTTTTTCTCTGAATATGACTATAGTAAATGCTTGAACTCACGGCACAGAATCTGAGACATCATTAAAAGGGCGAGAGGCTGCGTCTTTCCAAATGTATGTTGTATAAAGTACTGTTACCCGGGCCCCTATTACCACCACAACACCACTGGATTTCAAGGTCCACGGTTTTATAGTCCCTGAGGGAAATCTGACCTGCAGCCTCCAATACAAAAGCATATAATACACTGCAATAATAAAATCAATAGATATTAGACATAAAACACCCAGAGCACGACTGTAATGCTCTGCTATACCCGCATTTTATGGTGGGAATAAGATCAAAATGTTAATATTATTTGAGTAAATCTTTTAAATTGAAAACAACAAATCAACTGCGCAATGTAATATTCCTCCATAGGCTCTCTGTAAATGAGGATGAAGTTTTTAAAAGTGCAGAAGAAGAGAGAAACTTCCTGATGCGTCCTTTGGCAGCAGATGCACAGATGTGTCCTTCCCAGATTTCTTTACAGCGCTGGCTCGAGTACCTGGATTCGAGAGGCGCCAGAACATGACATCATCATCGAGAGACGAGAACTTGGCTGCTGCCAGGTGGCCCTTAATTCAGGTGGAATGGATTAGGATGTAATGAGTGTAATAGTGTCCAAAACCTCCCGACCAAGACATGGGTAACTGCATGGAAGAGGAGCTTATTGGAGAGGATTCATATTTAAAGGTGCACTGTGTAACTTTTCTGATGGAGAGCCCGCCATCTTCAAGTTTCCATGGTGATATTATCGCTTCCCTGCAATGTGTCACTTTATGGTAATATGCAAATCTATCGCCAAGAAGCAGATGACATCATAAAATACAAGTTTTTAAGTATTTGAGGCATAAATTGAATAAATGCAAAATGTAAAAGTCTAATGTCATACCGTGGAACGTTCCAGCCAGAGCAATACCTTCACATAAAAAGAAGCAGGTGTCATACCCCTCACTGAAAAGTTTCATTCCGCACCTTTAAAGTAGGGCTAAATGCCTGAACTCGGTCCCACAATCACATTTCGAACAGACCTGCTAAACTGGGCAGTACCTGGAAGACTGAAGAAGAGAGTGATGTGGTAAAAGGGGCGGGGTCTGGAGAAATAAAGGACCGTGTGATTGGTAAATGGTCACATTTTTATAGCGCTTTTCTACCTTTCAAGGCACTCAAAGCGCTTTACAAGGAACCAGTCATCCATTCACACACACATTCATACACCAGTGTACGCAGACACTGGGGGCGAGGTGGGTTAAGTGTCTTGCCCAAGGACACAACGACAGCATTCATCTGTGAGGGTTGGAATTGCACCGCCAACCTTCAAGTCAGTGGATCTAACCACTCAACCAATGTTGTTTATGTAGAGAGCGGGATTTGAACCGCCAACCTTCGGATCAGTGGTTGGCGGTTCACCCAACCAACTGAGCTACTGTCGCCCCCCATTGGTCTAATAGGTATCTACATTTCAAACTCCGCCCCCGTCGCCAGGCGTTTGTAATCATAAACATTGTAGTCATGTGTGGTGTCACATAGTACTTGAAATTCCAGTGACCTCTTGAGGCAGGACACACTCAGTTTTATACGTTTTAGAATACAAAGCTACACATTTACCAAGTCTACACTAAAATGCCAGTATGAAGAGTAGACCACACACAGTTAAGTAGCAGAAAAAAGTGATTCAGTGTTAAGTTCCATTTTAACTTGACATAACTTTACACCATAGAACATAAGTCATTAATTAACAGCACAGACTGGCTGGAAAAGGAAATGCAAATGTATTAGTGCATGTACATTTAAATGGCATCATAGTAACAAAACAGAATACGCAAGGAGATGTGTCCTCTGCATCAGGTCCTTCAGTACTGCAGAGCCATTATCGAGAGTAAGAAGTCACCGTGATTGATGGTGGAAAGAAGAACAACAAAAGTAAACCCAGACATGGTAAGAGCAAACTTAAAAAACTGGCCAGCTCGCTCTCCCCCCTTGTCCCTTAGCTTTCTATGAAATACACCACCTCCTCCTTGACACTGTTTCTGCTCTGGGTGATTCTGTCTCTTATTTCCCCATGGCCCCATGTTCAACACTGAAAACATTTGCTGTGAACATTTTCTGACACTGACTCTAGTTTTAGATGATGTGGAGCTGAACTGTGGGACTTTAAATAGAAAATGTGGTATCATTGAAAGAGCAGAGCCAGCAGCCACCTCTGGGAGACCCTGTTACACACTGCAACGAGATGTCAGCATCCCTACAGTTTTAGAGTGGAAATGTTGGCCAGGTATGCACCAAAATCATCGATATTTGCACTGTAATTTTATAATGGAGGAAGTGTGGGAAAGACAGACTTTACTGGACGATGTATAAAGACAAATTCTGTTACTTAGACAAAATGAACTTAGTGATAGATGTCATGCTAATTTAGTGGACTGTGGACACCTCTGACGAAGGCGGAAGTCCTACCGCCCAAATTTATTTTTTACACTATTGACAAAAGAAGAAAGTTTGTTATAAAAGAAAAAAAAAAAAACGCACAAAAATGTATTTTCTAGGTATGTACCATTCAGTCAGTTATGTTTATTATTTGATGAGAATATCAGTACTTTAAATTGACGAAAATGATTAAATGTATTTAATTTTAGTGCGCCAAAACGGTGCATTGACAAAATATTTCAGGTCGACAAAATGAACACTGTATGGTGACTGAGAACGACCCAAGCCTGCAGGGTGCCTCCACACTGCAGCTAACCTCCACTAAAACACTGACAATGCAGAAGATCCCGTCACACAGAGCACGCAGGACACATTCAGGGCAGATGAGTGAGGCAGTGAGACTTGTATGTGGCTGGTAATGATCTGAAAGGGCAGAAGCTAAAAGGCCTCAAGAGATCGACAACCAGTTAGACCCCAAACAACAGCAGATAGAGTTCACTGAGAAATGCCCAACTGAAGAAGTTCCTTATGGTCACACGGTAACAGTCACCTTTTATTTTGGCCTTTACCGAACAGTCACATGATGGTGTTGTGTAGGGCTGGACTATTCGGGAAAATATCTAATAAAGCATTGTGATTGCGGTTAGATTTGTGATTTATGTTTTAATAGAATTCTGTTTAAAGTTCACATTTTAAACACATCCAGAAATATTGACAAAAAAGATTGAAACATATAAAAATAAATATAACGACAAACTAATCCAAGAATCACATTTGATTGAAAATGTTTGTACAGGGTTAGCCATTTTTATGCAGAATACAGAACACAGGACGGCTTGTTGTCAGTGGGGGAAATTATGGTACTTCAAAAACTGCAGCCTTTGCAAAATGCTAATTGTGTTCATTCAAATTGCACTTTCGATTAGATTGCGATTATGTCACAGCCCGGGTGTTGTGTTGTATACTGCTTCAACGGTTTTGGTAGGCAGTATGGATGAGGTTTGTCTGTCCCTTCTCTAGGACTGCAGGCTTGTCTCAGTTCATTCTCTCAGGACCATGCTTTAGAGCGCAATGACTCTGATCCATTGATGCCCCACAACAATGCCTGACTCATTTTGCCTCATTCATGGGCTTCACTCAAATGACTCTCTCACTCAAATTTCCTGATACAAGCAATTTTGTGAGGACTTTCACCTATTCAGTGGTTTAATAACAACAGTGCAGTTTCTATAGCTTGAAACCCATGCCTTTACAACCACCACCAACACATAGGCCTGTCACGATAACACATTTTCAATTACGATATATTGCTGAAGTAAATACAGGCGATACATGATAATTTAATGAACATGTATATATATGAGCTGCAATAAATATATAACAAAATGCAACACTTAAGTATGTCTATAATGAGTCACAGAAGCTCATAATTCGGCTCTCTACACCTCAAATCTTCATAATAGCGCAGAAAAGTTACCAAATATTCTCCCACTAGAACAAAGATAAAGTACCACGATAAAAACTGCCCCCCAAAATGATTGTCCCATCTGTCATGGACTGAACAAAGTCCATATTGTATTTCTCATAACAGGCCAACAAACACATTCACATAGGGATGGCAAAATATGTACGTACACTATGTACTGACACTGTAAAATGTGTTACGTAAAGGCGCAGTATGTAACTTTCTGGAGGTGGCACATCACCTGCACTATTCCATGGAAATAGAAGGTTAAAGTCAAACTGCATGACATTCTACAAGAAGATAGATATGTTTTATGCTATACTGTGGAACATTACAGCCAAAGGAGTAACATTTCCATGGAGACAAGAGAGAAGAGGGCTTTCTCTATATGGCAAATAGGAGTCAGGTTTGTGGAGATGCAAGCCTGTTCATGGTAAGGACATGTGGTTTTACATATTTTTCAGTGCAACAAACACAACCAAAATGAAAAAAAAAAAAAAAAAAAGTTCTATTTTTTGGCTAAAAGTTGCATACTGTATAGAGAGTAAAAAATTTAGTAACAGAAAAACTACAAGAATTTCCTCAACATGTTACGTAAGTTGTGTGACCAGAGAGAGACAGTACTGAGTTACATTTACTTAAGTCCCATAAGCATTACTTTGTATCACACAAATAAGCAGTGGTGAGGTGGTGTGGAAGTGTCAGGGACTCGGAGCCAGATCGGGCCCTTGAGCCAAAGCACTCGCTGCTGTCAGACTCTCATTGATCTGATCTGGCCCCAAGACCGGACCTGGCACAGACCGAGAACGAGGGGAGATTTGTGTGTCAAGAAGAGACGAGAGAAAGAGAGAAAAAAAAAAGAGAGAGAGAGAGAGAGAGAGAAAGGGAGATAGAGGGGGAGAGAGAAGGAGAGAAAGAGAGAGGCAGAGGAAGAGAGCGGAGAGAACGAGAAAATGAGAGAGAGAGAAAGTGAGAGAGGAGAGAAAAAGAGAGGGAGGGAAGGAGAGAGACAGATAGAGAGATGAAGGAGAGAGAGGGAGAGAAGGAGAGAAAGAGCGGGAGGACAGAGAGAGAGACAGAGGGAAGAAGAGAGACAGTAAGAGAGGGCGAGACAGAGTAAACGAAAGTGACAGAGGAGAAAGAGAGAGATAGAGAGAGAGATGAGAGAGAGAGAAGGAGAGAAAGAGAGAGAAAGAGTGAGAGAGAAAAAGAAAGAGAGAGAGAGAGGAAGAAGAAGAGAGAGAGAGAGAAAGAGAGAGACAGAGAGAGAGAGAGCGGGAAGGAGGGAGACAGTAAGAGAGGGCGAGACAGTAAGTAAAAGAAAGTGAGAGAGGAGAAAAAGAGACATAGGGAGAGAGATGAGAGAGAGAGAGAGAAAGAAAGAGAGAGAAGAGCAGAAGAAAAAAGAGAGAGAGAGAAAGAAAGAGAGAGGGAGAGAGAGAGAGAGGGAGAGAGAAGGAGAGAAGGAGAGAGAGAAAGAAAGAGAGGCAGAGGGAGAGAGAGCACGGGAGAGAACGAGAAAAAGAGAGAAAGAGAGAGAGAGGAGAGAAAAAGAGAGAGAGGGAAGGAGAGAGACAGATAGAGAGAGGAATGAGAGAAAGAGAGAGAGAGAAGGAGAGAAAGAGCGGGAGGACAGAGAGAGAACACAGAGGGAAGGAGAGAGACAGTAAGAGAGGGCGAGACAGAGTAAAAGAAAGTGAGAGATAGGGAGAGAGATGAGAGAGACTGAGCCAGAGAAAGAGGGAGAGAGGGAGAGAGAGATGGCAAGAGAGATGGAGAGAGAGTAAAAGAAAAGTAAAAGAGATAGGGAGAGACACATTCAGAGAGAGAGAAAGAGGACAGAAAAAGAGAGAGAGGTTAGCGAGAAAGGGAAAAGGTGGCCTGTCTGGAGCTGTATGTCAGTATGGACTGCTGTGGGCATTCGGAGATACTGTGAAACCTGCTACATAATGTCACTTAGGTCAGACACAGAAAGGCTAATGCTATCAGAAAGCTAACTGTTCCTGACAAGAGCTAGAGCGGTGATGCTAATTACAAAATAATGATGTCTGTGAGTTGTCTGCATGCAACAGTCATGACTCTACCAGTGTTGGGAATCTTACTTCAAAAATGTAATTAGTTATAGTTACAAGTTACTTCTCCCAAAAAGTAACTGAGTTACCATCTCAGTTACTTTTTGGGAGAAGTAACTCGTTACTAGGCAAAGTAACTATGCCGTTACTATGTAAAAAAAATTAAACACAAATGATGTGAACCTTTAACATTTATTTCACTTTAACAGATTGTAATTATATTGCATTTGTTTAAAAGTGATCCATATCTGACACCAGCCTGGACACTTTCAGTCACATTTAAACATATGTTCATATCAAATATGTGGTAGTAGTTTGTGTAAAGTTTCAGGAGGAGGCGCTGTGCGTCAGGGCGTCACGTTTCTGATCAAAACTCAACTCGGACCCAATCAGCTGTCACTGCACGTGTGACAGGACACCATTTCCCATCATGCATTTAGCGTTTGTAGTCCATGCAGGCGCCGCAGTCGGTGGAGCTGCTGCGCTCGCCTCGCTCTAAAATTGCGGCCGTGTCTCAATTCGCCAAATGCGCCATGTTCTGTTCGAAGTGCGGGTCGAAGTACCGCCCGACTTAAATGCGCCGTTCGAGCGGCGCATTTAAGGGACTTTGGTTAATTGAGACACGGCCTGCGTCGGCCTCGCTCTCACGAGATTATCTGCGCCCGCCTCGCTCATCTCTAACAAGCCTATGATCTCACCCCGAGCCTCTTTCACCAAAGAAACACAACAGCAGCTCCTTGTCTGAGAGACTCTGATGAAGAGCAGAGTGAACTGAAGTAATAGTAACGCGCCACATTTTACTGTAAGTAACGGTAACGGCGTTGGGACGCTGGGAAAAGTAATTAGTTAAATTACTCCGTTAGTGAAAAAACAAAACGTTACTAACGCCGTTATTGTTTAACGCCGTTATTCCCAACACTGGACTCTACATAACAACGTCCAGGTTTGGTTTTCAACTTAACATCTTATTTAGTTTACAGCTGTTGTCCAAAGCTATTCCTCATTTCCTTATGCATTCCCGGCATCCTAATTATTCACAGTGATGAGTTTATAAGCACCAGAACCAACACTAATCTTCTCACAAATATTAGGTAAGGTTCAAGTATACTTTCTGATAGTAAAGGGCAACTTTTTTTAGCCAGCACATTTTACTATCGCAGAAATGCTAACAGAAATTAGCATGGTAACTGAGCACTTCCTGCTTTTTGGAAGATAAAACACTTTTCTAATAAGGTGCATCACAGCGCAGTCTCATTTTGACCCCAAGAGCTGCTTTTACAATGTATCTGAGTCAAATTTTTACTCATCTATGGAAGGTTTAGTGGCAAATCCTAAAACCAAGTTACATAGTGCACTTAATTAGCTTTAACATGAATGCATTTCCACTTTAAGATTTAAAATTTGCCATTACTCTCTGGTTAATACATCCATAATGTTAATGATCAATTAGATATTCCTCATATGGGCCATAATGAGAAGGTGGGTTAATTAGTCCTCCCATATAGGAAAGGTCACTCATAGGCCTATCTACAGCCTGGACTAAAACTCTACTGAATAGATGCAACATGGAGCGAAGGAACAATTAGCCGTTAACTCACAGGAAGCTAAACCTCCGCTCCTCTTTACCCTTTAGAACGACAGACAAAATCCCAGGAGCTAGTCGTTTCTAAAGGCCACTGGTTTAATGGGAATATATTTAAGTAATTCTGTACAATAGAAAATGAAAATAGTTGGATGTCTCAAAATTATTGTACATTATACATCTGACTGTATAACCACCTGCCTTATATGCGATACCATATGCAATTCAACCAGTCAGAAAATTACATCATCATATAATATATTGTAGACCCCATTGGCAACTTTGTCCATTGGTTTGAAATATCGACATTATAAAGAAGTGGACTAAAAGAGCGTGACAGCCTGATTTGTCTGTTATTAATGTCCATATCTTGATTTACAGACACAATAGCAAAATAAAAATACTACGATCATGTAAGACCAAAATTATGAGCCTAATAGCAGCAGTTACGGAGAGAGGGGTGAGGAGTTTTTCAATGGAAAGTGAATTGGAGCCAGAGTCGATGGAGCCGGAAGCTCCTAAAGGTGAAAGAAAGTGCTAGACCTAGTAAATAGGAGAGGCTGAGGAGGCTGTTGGTTTTACTTCTTCGTAAGAGAGGATGCTGAACAATGTTGAAACTGCAGGATAAGTGATTGAAGCGAAAGTGCATTTGTATGAAAGACTTATGTGATTAACGGCAACAGACAGGTGTCATGGGAGAACCAGTGTTGCCAGGTATTTTTGCCATGGGTGAAAAATATTGTCTGCGAGTTTGGCCAGAGCTATTTTCCACATAAAATGTATTGATTTTAGAATAATCCTATTGAAAGTCCTGAATTTCAGTGACAAATCTTCATTTTCAAAGCCATCCGAGCCCTGTGGAGCTTCCATTCGTGCATGAGAGATTGGAGGGGGAAGGTCTATGTTACTGGAGCAGCTCACGTTCTGCGGGTTTGGCTGGTTTTTCAGATGCTCTTGTGCGGATTGGGTCGGTGCAGCTTGGCAACCCTGGGGACAATGAGGAAGGGGATATTGCAGGTTGAAAATATGATTCACCTTTGTTGATATTTTGGGAAGAACAAAGGCTTTAGTTTAACCTTCTATCACCACATAAAGATTAAGGTAAGTTGTCATTGTCCACTGCATTTGACCCATCTTTCAATTCCACTGGGTGTACTTTCAGGAGTAGTGGGCACCTCAGGGCAGATTATAGTCCCATCTTTCGATCTTGAGCGCGGTATGTTCTAGACTACGTTAGCTCAAGGGCTTTAGCTACTGTGCATGTTTTGGAAACCCAGTCAGCAGTGGTGGATGAAGTATTCAATTTTGTTCTATAAAAGTACAGAAACCAAAGCAAAGAAATAATAAATAATAAATAAATAAATAAATGATATCACACAAAAAAATGTAGTTACGTAAAAGTATTTACTTTTAGAGTAAAAAGTAAGTATTTCACAAATATTGTTACTTTGCTGAAGTGTAAAATGTAATGATGTTGACTGAAAATTATACATATTTTGGTAAAAAAAAAAAAAAAAATGCAAATCAATTTGTTATTTTTCTCATGCATTTTGTATATTTGTTTTATTTTATTTTTGTTTATTTTTATTAATTAATTTTTTTTTTTTATCCCTCAGTCATCCAGGTGTGATCCATAGTAAAAGCTGAAGTTAAAGCTGTCAACTGGAAAAAACGTTGTAGGAGTCAAAAAGTTTCGCTGCTCATCAAGCCACTTCTTCAGAACAACATTTTGTCCAGTTGACAGATTTAACTTTGGCTTTTACGGTATATTTATTTTAGTTTGCTCAAAGCCGAAGCTTGAACTCAAAACCTTTCGTCAGGATGTTAGCACAAACATGGTCAAAATAACCTCCTCAAATCATATGAAAAGTACTTTTTACTTTTTAGTTCAGTTAAAAGACGTAGTGAAGTAGAGAGTACAGACTGAAATAGAAAATACTGATACCTGTAAAGTAAAAAGTACTGAAGTAAAACTTACTTCAGCAATGTACAGATACCTAAATATTCTACTGAAGTGCAGTATTTTACTACTTTTACTTTGTTACCTTCCACCACTGCCAGTAAAACAAATAGAGAAATGCAAACAGGTAACTAACTTTTATCTAAACTTTCATACCCACACGCATCATTTATCGCTGTTTTTCCACTTAGAAACATTCTTGATTTCTTTGGGCTATTACTTAGCACTGTAGGCCGGGAACTTGCCACACAAGCTACAATTTAGGGAATTTTGAGAGCTAAGGCATGGTACATTACACCTGTCAAACATTTGTCCCTGCTTCTAAAATGCCAAAATTGAACATTGAAAGTTCCCTTGTCACCTATTACTCCAGCCCCTTACAATTTTGTTACATTAAAGTAGCACTGACAGTTCAGATGAGGGTAAGTATACGCATCAGAAAAATGCTATACAAGTCCGTCAATCAAAGTCACTTCGGTTTTCCAGTAGCTCGGGGCGTAAACTTTGGTAGCTGTTGATGTTAGGGCCCAAGGCAAAAGGAAATAGATGTAAAAGCAGTTCTGGAGGCTCAGCGGGCTCCACAGCTCAACCCCAGGGCTCCCGTGGTTTAGTCTGCACCCAGCCACGCTCTCAAATGGACCAGATATGGAAATACACTACGATGCTGTTCAAGTTTCTTATGTAGAGGAATTACAGTGAAAAAGGTGAAGAGATCTAAGAGGAAATGTATTGACAAAAACATTGAGATGCATCAATCACATTGTCTGGCATCTAAGCAAGATAGACTCTAATAGCTTGAGTTATCTGCCTTTAGCCTTGGGAATCTGGATCAAATGTATATAACTTTTTGAAAGAAGTATTGAAAAGCCACAAAAGTTGGACCTGATCATTTTAGCCGGGAATTGGATCCACAAACATGTCATATACATTTAATTATTAGTCTGACAACACTGTGTATGTAACTGAATATTTGTAATACTATTGTTCTTGCTATATGCAGACCTCATAGCAGCTTGTTTGCACTCTCAACCATAGACAGCATAATGAAGTGGACTAAGTGAGTGTGACATCACCCATATTGTTCAGCTCCTGTCAAATGAAGCAAAATTGTGGCAGAGTTTCATATTTGGAAATCTGCCCACAAGTAACATAGCAACCAAAGAACCAATCCAGAGCGAGGTTGATGAAGGTAACGCCCCTTCCCTTCCGCTTAGCAATGCTGTCAGTCAAACGGGAGCGACCTCAAGGAAAGAAGGCACCTGATTTGTCTGTTATTGATGTCCATATCTTGGTTTATGGATGAATAAAATAAAAACTCCAGGATCATGTAGAGCCGGATAATACGAACATTTTAAGACCAAAATGACGAAGCTCAGTGCAACAGTTACAGGGAGAGGGGTGACAATTTTTCAATGTAAAGGGAATTAGAGCCAGAGTCGATGGAGAAGCGGGCTCATGATCACTTCCTATTTGGAACACTAGCAGGTTAGCTATGTGTATTTATATATACAGTCTATGCTCTCAACATGCTGTGGAGACATGGGGCCAATCCCTTGCCACAGAATATTGTTGCTGTGTCTTTCGGCAAAGCACTTTACCTCACACTGTGTTGGAGCAGGAAGAGAATCTATACGAAACTAGTCAAACGCCAAGGATTGAACTGATATGGCAACCGTTTAAGAAAGTAGTTAGGTTTCACACATTGTTATGCTCCTGAACAAACCCAATACAATACTATATTATTTTCACAAAAGTCACCTGATCAAAATTTTACCACTGATGTCTAAACAAGTTTAATCTGGCATATTCCGAGCCGAATATAGGAATTACCTTTTGCATTCTCACACACACACACACACATACACACATGCCGTGGGCCCCTCCCATGTTGTCTTCACACTGCCCTGTTTTCCATTAGCTCTGATTGGAAGTGTTGATTGATCTGTCCATGTGTTGCCAGCCACTCCACTTTATTGGCTAAGGGTGGCGGACTGGGGACTGAAAATACGCTGATGTTGCACAAAACCCTTGCGTTTGTAGCTTGGAGATATTTTTTGGCATATTTATCTGATGTCTGATCGTGTCTGTTTGTCTGTATCCCCCACAGTACTTAGAAAAACATCTCTTCTCATTTATCTTTTGTTTCCAATCACTCACATTATATTTTATGGCCGTTTAGCAGCACACTTGACAGATACATCAACATAAAAACCTGTGTAATATTCGCTCTATAAATACTATCACTGCAAATGTGATGAGTTCAAATGGAGATTAAGTAAAGTGGTTGAGAGATAAGCTTTGAAATAAGAGCTGCATAAGTGCACAGATAATAAATTCACACATCGAAATAACACTTGTCTAAAATGGCTGATAAGATTTGACACCTATACTACCCAAGTCATTAAGGATACTGCACGCAAGATTAACTATAGGCAAAAGTAACATGAATCTACTGCGGCTGTGTGCAATAAAAGATAAGAAAACCACATATAGTATCTCATTATGGAGTAAAATCGTATTAGATAATCTCAAAGTGCGAGATTTTTATAATGTAAATATATTGTGAACTAAAGTGTAAACTAAGTAACTGTATGGGGTTACAAAAAAAGAAAGAAATGAAACAAAACAGTATGGATGGAGTAGTTGAAGTAAAGTCATTTTGATTTTGCCATCATACAAATAAAAATTTTCACTCCAGCAACTTTTTGCTGAGTTGAGAGATTTTAATTTTTTCTTTTAGTATGGATCATACCTGGATGACTGAGGGAGTGCATAGATATCATACAAATAAAACATTTATTGCAAAAAGGAAAAAAAAAAAAGAAAAACAAAACAAAACATATAGACTACAGTCAGTGATCAAGTTTTGAAATGGGTCTGGCTTTATATTTGTCTTGCATTTCGCATGTTATTACTTATATTCCATAGGTGACCATAATAGAAAGAAATCATATATAATAGAGATTTTTTCTTTCCACTTTCACCCTGAGAAAGTTTGAAAGTGTCACATTTACAATAAGCACTTATTATAACTATACAAGCTGAATCATATATGGTACAAGACGTATTGGGTTTTCTGTTCTGTGTAGTTGAAAGAATTGAATTTTCCTTTCTTGGTTATGTCTCAAACTCAAGGTGTTGGCAATGCGACTCATCACATTTTTAGTCAAGGTTAATTAGGTCTTTCTTATTCTTATGTACAGACCTATATTTGTTTGCTGCACCGCCTCCCTCAGAAGTGTCAGAAAATGTTGCTGTGACGTGTCTGGTCAGCTGATTTAAACAGATTTTGGCACTGTTTATCGACTTGCAGTAGTAGGATGGGAACGCCATCTGCAGTCCAACTTCTTCAGAACTGTATCCCAGGTGTGAGGAAGCTGGTACGCCCCCTCATCCTGGTTTACAGTCTGACGGGCGCGTTTCCAGATCTCCATGGCCTCCCTGATCGAGCTGTGGTACTTGCTGCTCTCTGTGCCTATGACCTTAGCGTTGTCCCAATTCATGAGATAGTTTTCCCTCTTGCAGTGGTCTGATATTGAAAATTTAAGCTGTCCTCGGTGGGCTAGTTTCTTACGGGCTTGGGTGCATGTTTTGCTTTTTTTCCTTTTCACTTTCCATTTTGAAATCAGGAGCTCACTAACCACCTCAATACACTGGACGAGAGAGACAACATCAAATTCAAACATGATGAAGAAGCAGAGAGCACAATATACTTTCTGGACATTAAACACTTAGACAATGGCAGCATACAAATTAAAATATACTGGACACTTACCCACACCGTCATCACGCAAGAAGACAGAAAGGAGGAGGAGCATATCGCCACCAAATATCCAAAATGGGCCATACACACAGGGAAACAGCAAAAATACAACAGGCCATGAACAAACATAACATCAGTACTCTGGTCAAACCTCATTCAAAGTTATGACAGTTACCAGTGTATCCCAATGACAAAATAAGCCAGGGTCACAAATGCAGTCATACACAGGCAAAACAGGAAGAGCTTTTAACACATAGACAAAATAATATAAAACGTAATGTGAAAACGAAACAACAAAAACATGCACCTAAGCCACTCAGCGAAAAGCACTCCAGAAACAACTTAAGTCTGCAGTATCAGACCACTGCAAGAGGGAAAACCATCTCATGAACGGGGACAACACTAAAGTCAGAGCCACAGAGAGCAACTGGATCAGGGAGGCTATCGAGATCCAAAAATGCACCCACCAGACAGTTAATCGAGATGAGGGGACGCACCAACTCTCTCACACCTGGGATACTGTTCTGAAGAAGTTAGACTGCAGATATGGCGCTGTTGTCCTACTGCTCAAAGAAGGAAGAGCAGTGCCAAAATCTGTTAAATAGATGACTAGACACGTCACAGCAACATCACGTATCACTTCTGAGAAAGTGCAGCTGAAATTGTCAAGGGATGAAATAAATAGAGATCTATCCATACGAATCTAAATTATGATCACATATTTATTTATCTCAATTTTTGTAAACTTAATATAGCTTTATCTTGCATCAAGATCAAAAGTCATCTTCTCCAGACCAGAGGTGACACAGCCTTTTCTGTGGCAGCGCCCAGACTATGGAACAGCCTCCTTCTACCTGTCAGATCCTCACAGATAAGACTGAAAACCCACCTCTTCTCCCACGCTTGAATGTGATTGGTTGCATTTGCCTGGCTCTCATTCAGAAGATGACAGATGCTGACCAATAGTAGTAGTGTCCAGAGCTCCATTAAACAGAAAAGTAGGAATAGGATAAGATATTCTGCCACAAAATCTAGGGACATAAAATTCTGACAAGACGAAGCTTTACCTCCAAAACGCAGTGCTAGCAGAAATATTATATATATTTTTTTGAATAAATATAAAAAGCAGTGATGCCAAAATTAAATTGTACTGCACAATTTATATAGTATAAATTATGTCCAAATCTTGTCTTGTCTTGCTGCCCTGTACCCAATCTTATGTCGCGTCTCATTCCATCCTTAGATTGATAGTCCCAGTTGGATCGTGGTTTCATTTCATTATATTACCCAACTCCTTTCACAGTAAGAATGCACGTTTTTCAAGGTTTGAGCAATAAACACACTCGTAATAAAAATTCAAGAAAGATAAGTTTAACACCGTACTGGAAAGAGCAACGTCTACATGGAAACAAGCAGGTGGCGATGTTTAAGTTCATTTTATTACCCAACCCATATTGCATGCAACTTTATGTGTCTCAAAACAGCTCCTTTGGCTAGAGTAACACATTACTTCTGCAGTTTTTTAAAATTATATTGGATTCCCAGTTTTACATATAACCTAACATATTTACACGATTCTCGACCTCAGCTCTCACACCTCCGCTCGTAGCTCTGCTCATTCTCTCCACGCTGCTCCTGTCCCTCTGCATTTGTCTCCTGTCTCGTCTCCCCCTGTCTTCCTCGTCCTGAATGTCAATCTGACCAACTGCATTAGGATTACTAGCTCACCAGGCCACCCTCTTTATATTTATTTATTTGTTTATTTCCCCCCCTCCCTTTTCTGCAGCACTGTTCTCTCCATCTCATCACAGGACATCATCATAACAGCAGGGCTTGTAGGATGGATGATCAATACAAATGGCCCAGTGATTTCTTGGCCTGGCACTGACGGAGGAGGGGGGAGGGGTCTGGCTCGAATGCTGTTTGGCCCTGAGTGAATTTGGAACAAGCTCTAGATGACCCTCTTCACACATTCATTCGCACATACACAAACATGGTAGTGGTGGTTGGCTGATGTTGCCGTGGTAAAATTAGCCAAATTTATATCGACCCGAGCCAGAAATCCATGTGTTCACAGCCAAAGTTGGACACATAGCACATGACAGAGCTGAGTGCTTTATAGTCATTTAGTGTTTAGTATTAGGTCATATCACAGTGTAAATGCGGAAAATCTCAAATGATCTCTCTGTTGTTTTTATACAGAGGGACATCAGTCTGGTCCCCACACCCTTTGGCACATCTCGAGCCAGAACCAAACATGTGCAATTAAATTTATTTTTTTCGGGTTTTTTTTTCAGTGATGTGAACGAAGGAGCTCATTGGTCTCCTATCATTTAGGATATAATCAAATTTCTCTCACCTCAGATTAACCACAATTAAATCCACAATGTTTTTCAGTCCCCTGTGATAATTTGTTCCTTTCTGTAGTCTGGTAAGCAGCCATATTTGTTTTGATACGGGCGGACCACGCGTGCCCCTAATTGGCTAATTCGCCTGTTAGATATGATTATCCCAAATACAGCACCGCCACCTCTGCTTTGGATATGTTTCAATACAAAGCCCCCGATGATATTCATGTGATAATGTGATATGTATAAATAAACCTGTTTTTCATGGTAAATGGTCTCAGTTTTATATAGCGCTTTTCCATTTTCAAGGCACTCAAAGCGGTTTACATCTAAGAAACACTCATCCATTCACACACCAGTGTACGCAGACACTGGGAATGAGGTTGGTTAAGTGTCTTGCCCAAGGACACAATGGCACTATTCATCTGTGGGAGATGAAATTGTACCGCCAACCTGTGGGCCAGTGGATTTGACCACTCTACCAATGATGTTTTTTTGTTTTTTTTGTTTTTGTTTTTTTTTTATGTTGAGAGTGGGATTTGAACCACCAACCTTCGGCTCAGAGGACGAACACCCTACTTGACAGGAGCCAAATCATAGAGATATGGGCTTGAATTCTGGTTAGAAGAAAAAATGGAGAATATATACATGTCTTAGGCTCCCATCCATCTGGGTTAAATTCACCCAGACAAAGAGAAAACAGAGAACATCATTTTATGTAGGGAGGGAGAAAAGTTTAAACAAAATATTAAAACAAAGATTTTTAAGCATTGCTCATTCTATTCTATAACTATATAACTCTAATAACTATTTTAAAGGTGAACTATGTAACTTTTCTACTGCTCATCTTTCTTTCAGTAAAAACACATCTCTTTCTATGAGGTATTTGACACCACCAGGCTAAGTTACAGGTCAGATCTATGGGGAGGCAAGACCATTCACAGCATGCATGTTTTTCAAGTTTTGCACAATAAACACACTTGCAATCAAAGTTCAGATTAGATAGTCCGAACGCCACACTGGAAAGAGCAATGTCTATATAAGCAGGTGGCAGACCCCTTAACTGAAGTTACAGAGTGCACCTTTAACTAGCTTTATTTACAGTTTAGGAAATCATAATTTGTAGAATGAACTGCCCCTTTTACTCTTTTCCCCACATGAAAATGAAACGTTATGGGAAATGAATGAGAAAAAGAGCCACTGTAGCACAAATATGGTGTACAAGGAGGTCCAGCTCCAACAGGATCAGCCAGGTCTCACAAAAGACAATTCAGAAAACACAACAAAGACATACATATACTGTACTATAAAAACACAGAGGTACAAAATGAAATGCAGGTACCACAATGACTAGAGCTAACAGTGATCCACAGAGCATATAGATCCTGCTTTCGCCCTTTAGCTCTGTCCACCAGAGACAATCAGATAACAAGATGGTGTCATCCGATTAGTATTGACAATCTGTCTTTATTTTTTAGCTCACAAACACATGCCCCGAGCACTTCTTGTTCTGTGGTATTTATGTATCTGTGTATGCCTTTCTCGAGTAGGTGCAGACCTTATATTAGCACGCTTTTACATTTAGATTTTACTGATAGTCCAGAAGCACATGGACGTTTCTTGGCCCTGAAGACACACACCTGTGAAGTGAAAAAAAAATCAGGTGAATTGAATTAATCATGAAGCTCATTGAAAGAAGGCCAAGGACTGCAGCACTGTCAGCTAAGCAAAGGGTGGCTATTTTGGGCATTTGAGCATATAAAATAAACTATATGTACATTTTCTTTTACTACATAAATACATATCTTGCATCATATGTTCATTGTCTTCCATATGTATTGAAAATGTAGAAAGTAGTAAACAAAAAAAAAAAACACTGAATGAGATGGTGTGTCCATAATTTTCACTGGTTGTGTATGAGCATTTAAATATGTTACACTAGAATCCACAATACAACAGGTCCAACTCAGTCAAATGCATTACACATATCTGGTTAATATGGTAAAGTTGGCATTATAATTTGTTGTGGGTAAGTATCTAGAACAGATTTTTGTAGTACAAGTACATAGCTTAAACCTCCACAGTGAAGCACATAGAGCCTGCCGTCGCTAACATCCAGATGGGACATAAAACACACACACACTGCTGCTGCGCTTCAGCCCTCTCTGTTTACTTCCCGTTTTCGCGGCTTTGACTTGAGGAAAATCTAATTTGCCTGGAGACGTGGGGCTCTTTGTTTGTTTGGCAAATGAGGAACTACAAGGAAATTTTCAGGAAAGCTGTGGCACTTAATCAAAAGATGTTGTAAAAGCCAACCAAAACTGAAAGCAAGCATAAAATGTGCCAATAAACTCAACTAAAAGCATTTGTTATACTTCAAAATTCTGGAAAAAATGGAAGACCATTTTTATTTGTCAGTTCTTGAATATACTGTGAAAATCTATATAAATGTGACCATTTACATTTTTACTACTACGACTACTAGAAAACTACTACTACTGCGATAACTAGACAACTACTGCTACTAACAAACAACTACTACTACTGCTACTGCTACTATTAGCACTACTATACTACAGCTGCTGCTACTACTACTACTACCAAACAACAACTACCACTAGCCTACTACTAGACTACTACAACTAAGACTACTGCTACTGCTACTATGACTACTACTACTGCTACTCCTACCACCAAACAACACCTACTAGTAAAAGCAGCTTCTTCAGTTCAGAAGTGGCTTCGATGAGCACCGAAATGTCTTCATTCCACAATGATTTGTCCAGTTCACAGAGTTAAATTTTGTCTTATGTGGATTACACAGACAACAAGTACTAGTACTACTACTACTACCTACTGCTACCACCAAACAACAACTACTACAACTACTACCTCTGCTGTTACTGCAACTACTGCCCCTACCACTACTACAACTACCACTACTACAACTACTACCACTACCACTACTACCACTACCACTACTGTCACTACTATAACTACTACCACTACTACTACAACACAACTACTACAACTACCACTACTACCACTACCACTACTATCACTACTACAACTACTACCACTACCACCAAACAACAACTATTACAACTACTACCTCTGCTGCTACTGCAACTACTACCACTACTACCACTACTACCAAACAACAACGATTACAACATCTACCTCTGCTGTTACTGCAACTACTGCCACTAGCACTACCACTACTCCTACCACCACTAATACAACTACTACTACTACGACTACTACAACTACTACTACCACTACCACCAAACAACAAAAATTACAACTACTACCTCAGTTGCTACTGCAGCTACTACCACTACTACCACTACTACCACTACTACAACTAGTACTAGTCAACTACTAATTCTTGTTTGACTTTCTGATTGGTCTTATAGAAAAGAGATGAAGTTTCATGAACAGAAACCTTGAGGACCATCTTAGTGACACAGAAGTAATTTAATTAGAACAGAAATGCCAAACACTGCCTGAACAATATACAAAAATAAACTAGCGGTCATCAAAAGGACACATTACCAAGGCTGTTCTGAGGCGTCTCACTTCTATTTAATATTGACAGGAATCTGCGCACATTCACTGGTGTCACGAAAGACAAAATATGTCCATAAAATGAAGCTTCAAGTGAACTTTGTTGTTGCCAATTAAAGCTTACGAAAAGTAGGATGAACAAAAAATATATATAGAAAAATAGCTTCACTTTTGGTAAGTGTTTAGGGAAATGTAATATTGCAGCTTTGGGCCAAATTGGAAGCAGAATTTCCGTTTCTCTCACCAGAAAGAGCTGACGTATTTGGAACTACAACAGGTGAGCTGATTTGTGCTTAAACAAGTCTCTCACACATGCAATTACAGTCACTACCAAGCTAGCAGTAGCCAACGTTTTTTCAGTTAGTCACTCTCACTTTTTTGTTGAAAATGAAACAAAACATGATCATGAACGCTCGGATTGTTCACTGGCTCCTGGAAATGTGTTGTTTCAATTCATTCTGTACAGTATTTTACCTTGAGTTTTCAGACAATCTTAAAACTTTTTGGGGTATTATTGCTGAAGTTGTGTCACCATGGTAACTGCTGAACATTCCGCCATAGACATACATGCAGTTATGCTAATTCATGTTAAAGTTTTTATCTATTATATTAAAATTAACTGAAAGAATAGATAGAAAAAAAATGACTATAAACTGTCCTGCTACTAAACTGAAATAAAGAGCCACTCCTAACCTATAATGTATGCTAAGGTACCGAGGAAATAATCCAAATGATTCTCGTGAAGGTGTATGGAGTTTAAAAACACAGTGGAGCACTTCCTATATTACCACATGACATCACAAGGTGGAACAGAGCAGACTAAATTTGCAAGGTTTGTGTGTTAAACGTGTGAATGAAAGAAAACACAACTCCAGGTATGTTTGTGATGAGGAAACAACATTATACCATTGATCAGAAAATACAATAATATAGGCCCTTTGTCTTCCCTTCCTCTTTTCTCTAAGATCTCTCAAACAAACTCATCATGTTTAAGTGCCACTTGTTCTGAGTGGCCATCGTGTCAATAACCACTCTCCCTCATCTCTCACGGATTATGACCATCAGGTTTGCCCATAACAGTCCTCACTTAAAACACCGTGCCTCCAATCTGGTCTAACTCCCATAATGCATTGCTTCGTCTCTTGCTGTGCTGGTCAGACGAGTCCTAGCTGTGCGACCAAGGCCCTAACTTTAATTCGAAGCCCATATTCGGTCCATTATGTCAGGCCACAAGGGAGCAGCAGCAAATTACAACTATCTCTACTCCACTGACTTCATCATTAAAATGAAAATAGCGCAGGCTGCACCCACCTGCCATGCACACACGCTCAGCTGACCAAGAGTCTGAGTCACTGTGGAGACTGGACTCCAAACAAGAACGCACCCGCAACTCTCATATAATTAGAATTTTACGCTGGAGTTTGATTCTAAGGAAATGGCTTCATACTCAAAATTTCAATACTGCAGTGATAATAACACATCTCTGGACAATGTAATGCAATTCTCAAAGTACTTTTATTTTGTGTTATTATTGCCTTTGATTATAGACTGTATAAAGAAGTGAACTAAGTGAGTGTGACAACACCCACAGATGAAATTCATCAAGGCTAGAGGTTATAGGGGCAAATCTGGAGCTGAGTTCCATATTTCGATTTCCAACCACAAGTATCATAGCAGCCAAAGAGCCAATCCAGAGCAAGGCTGATGAAGGTAAAGCATCATCCTGCCCTCACTGCTGGTTTAGCATGGAGTGGGCGCTTGGCAACGCTGTCAGTCAAACCTTTTCCTAACACTGGTGACCTCAGGGAAAGAAGGTGCCTGGTTTGTCTGTTATTAATGTTCATATCTTGATTTACAGACACAATAGCGAAATAAACACCAGGATCATGTAGAGCAGGTTAATATGAACATTTTAAGACCAAAATGATGAGCCTAACAGCAGCAGTTACAGAGAGATGGGCCACAGTTTCCTCATGTAAAGTGAACTGGAGTCGATGGAGCCAGAAACGCGCCCATGATCACTGCCTATTTGGAACACAGGGGCTAGCAGGTTAGCTATGGCCATTTATATATACAGTCTATGGTTTTGATCTTACAGTAGTTCTAATGTATGTAGGGTTCAGGAAAAAACATTTTTTGTCCTGTTTATGTGTGTATTCGTGTATGTGTGTCAGTACTTGTTCAAATGAGTCTCTAGTTTTGTTTTTTGGTATTAAGTATTGCACTGTATAACCTTTAGTACTGTAGTATTATAGTATGAAAGTGGTGTGTGCACCATGAATGATTGGAGGAGGTCAGAGGGGCCGATGGCGCAAACTGGCAGCCTCGCTTCCGTCAGCCTGCCCCAGGGCAGTTGTGGCTACAATAGTAGCTTACCATCACCAAATGTGGAGTGAATGAATAATGACTATAGTGTAGTGCTTTGAGAGGCTTTGACAAGCCTGTAAAGCGCATTACAAGTGTAAGGCATTATCATATTATTATTATTTAGTATCTGAGTATTCATACTCCCTTTGGGCATGTACTGGTTATCTCAGAGTAGAATTTTATTTATTTTTATTTATCTTTATTTATTCAGGGAAAGTCCAATGAGAGCACCCCCTCCCCCCAAAAAACAACAACTACATAAATCCATTTAAAAACAGGTGCAGGTGTGATTATAAATGTTTATCACCAGATTATTAAATTGCATCTGTGGAACCAAAGTATCCAGTTTTGCGTGTCCTTGAAATATAATCCATTTTTGTGAAGCAAAACAGCCAAAATCCCTTTTTACATCTCAGTTCTGGTGTGGCCTGTCCTTAGACTTATCCGATCATGTTATCATCATGTTATACTAATCATGTGATCTTGTATTAAATAAAACATACATTTAGTTCTTTAGTTGTTGAGACATTTTATCAGTTGTAAGTTATAAATACTGCTTTAGTTGTATAAATATTATAAGTAGAGGACATCTGAGCGCTGATATGATCTGAAAAAGTCTAATGGTGTTTTATGAATAACACTCACACCTGTGTAGTACACCCATGAGGGGCAACTGTTTGAGTTGTTCTCAGAACTAATTAGGATAACTGAAAACTGCACAAATGCAACAAAACACAAACACTTTTTGAAGAGGAAGCAGCATCATTACATATGATCACACAGTGACGTGCAGTCAGAGGAGGCAGGTGAGGCAGCTGTAAAAAGGCCACAGGTGAGGCACGTAGTTATCTGGCCTCATGGTAGGGGGCACTCGTGAGCCCAGGGATTCTTGGAACTCCTGCAGAATAGTGACTGCAAGCTACAATTTAGAGTTAGCAAATCAAGTTTAGCAATCCGTTCACTTTTTTCTTCATGTCTGGCCCCACTTTTTAAATGGAGGAAGATTACATATTAAAGGGCAAACTGTTTTCTAAACTGGACTGTTGGTCCAAGCAGGAGGTTATAATTAAAGCAAGACCAACGCTAAAGGAGCAAAAGGGTTTGCTCCAGACTATGGGATGAAAGACTCACTCTTTTCAAACAGAGTGGTACGAAATGGTGAGAAATTGAATGACTTCAATCCATTGAAAAATGGGGAACCAGAATAAGGATAAAAAACAATACAAACCAGCTTGCTTTTTATTTTATATCATTAGAGCTACTTCATACGTACTTCGGAACTTTTATTTTGAAATTCTTTTTTATTCTTGCCTCAAGTCACTGGGAGAGACACTGGCCCGGAGCCAAATGTACTGACACTTGGTTTACATGTTTGTAGATCTGATTGTGATGACATCAGTGCCTCACCAGCCATGAAGGAATATGACTTCTGATATTGTAACACTTTTGGACATCTTTACATTCATTGTCAGACTTTATGACTTAAAAAATGCACTACAAAACTTAGCTGGTACTGGCATTAAACGTACACTATGTAACTTTTCTGGCACAGAGTCATCCAGTCTCTGCTCCAGAAAAGTTACATAGTTTACATAGGGCAACGGGAACTCAGTTGGCGTGTTTGAGTGTTTGTCCATTGATCTGAAGGTTGGCGGTTTGAATCCCGCTCTCGACATAAACATCACTGGTTTGAGAGGTCAGATTCACAGATCCACAGGTTCACGATAAACACTATATCGACTTATCGTTCAATACATGACAAATGGAACAACTTTTTTGGGAGGGGGTCAATATTTATCGTGGGTAATTTTTCTTTGTACCTGTGATTAAAATTGTACTTGTATGTTATCATCTAATAAACTATATGCTGATGTGTGTTAGATTTTAGAAATAGGTAGAACTCAAGCTAATGGGTTTAAGCTAAACTGGGAGAGTAAATGATGGGAGTGCAAGTTAAAGGTCAAAAGACTGGGTAGCCTGAACTGAAGGCAGGAGACACTTGTCTGGAAAGAGATTGTTGCTGTTAAGAGGTGTTGAGATAAGCGGGGGTGCTGAGTTAAAACATGTGTAAACTGAATATATGCTTTGTTTTAAAGAATACGTCTGAAAGGAGGGACGATGTAGAAGGCTGAGAGATAGCATTCATGTGATAGTACCAGAATACTTTTGCTTGCTTTTTCTTCCGCTTTATGTCTTGCTTTGAATATTATCGTTTACTTCAGCAATATATCACACTTCAAAAGTTTTTATCATGACAACGGTGTGATTCAGGCTCCCACAGATAAATACTGTCATTGTGTCCTTGGGCACGACACACACACCTCGCCCCCAGTGTCTGTGTACACTGGTGTATGAATGTCGGTGTGTGAATGGTTCTTTGATGTAAAGTTCTTTAAGTGCTTTTAAGGTGGAAAAGCAGTATATAAAAATGTGACAATTTACTATTTACTTTAAACAAACAGGTGGTGGCCCATCTGAAAATCTAGTTTAAAATACTGCATGCTCCTTCACATACTTTTTCTCATAAGTGGCAAGTTATTCTTTACCAACTTCATGCATTCTTAACGTTGCGTCTTTAGTTGTACAAATATCCTCCATCCAATCTGTTGAACCACTCCCGTCTGTCCGCTTCTACACTTTACAGTCTCCCATTTAAGCAGCATGGGGCGGGCTTGGATACCACGGATAATGCAAGAAGTATGGATGGTCGGCCATTTAGTTGATATAGCCTCACAGCTAGCCACAGGCCTGAATGCGGCCCAAACAAGATCGATTGAGGAGAATGCGGGAGACCTGTGGTGCGCAGAGAGGGGAGGAAGAGAACAGATAGGCTAATACAGTAGCCCTGTGTTCTGCTGCCTGTAATCACACTCGTAAAACTCAATAATTACACCAGCCTCTCTGTAAACAAGGGGAGCTAAGGGCACGAGGCAGAGGGGCAAGCCAGCGGGCATGTCCTCCTGCTGCGTACTCCGGCTTTTAATCTACCCCTACTCAGAATATGATGGAGAACTCATCTAAAGAAACAATTTGTGTGTGTATTGAAATGAGAGTGAGTGATTCTGATGTAAATGAGTTAGAATAAGGGCAGTGAACCACAATGACCCTGTGCCTAGCGATGTTATGTACGGTCTGAGAAGCCGCTACTCCACAGCTCTACTCTGTAAAACAAAATGAGCTGAATTTAGTTAAGTAAAGGGGCACTGTGGAACTTTTCTAGTAGAGGGTCCTTCACTTGCTTTTTTCCATTGAAACTCCTCTATCTCCATGGAGAGAGCCGCACCCATTCCCAGAAAGACTTTATGTTTTTCAAAGTACTTTTGAGTAATAAACATAGCTGTAATTGAATAAATACAATATATCTTAACTGTTGGACAATCAAGACAAAGCAATAAAATCTTCATGAGAAAAGCAGGTCGCATCTAACAAGAATAGTGAATCATAAAAAAAAAAAAAAAAAATTACAAACTCATTTTTCAACCAGTATTGTAGTCTGGCACTCAATTTACTCCTAATCATTTTGCAATGTTTTAGATTGACAAGAGAAACTGGAACACTTTAAAGGAGCACTATGTAACTTTTCTGTCTGAAGGTTCGTTACGTTACCCCATGAAGATTGTCTCCATGAAGAAGTGAGTGTGACGTCACCCATAGCGTTCAGCTCCGGTCAAATGAAGCTCATCGAGGCTAAAACAGTTATAGGGGCGAATCTGGAGCCGAGATCCATACGCGGAATTCCGATCGCAAGTATCATAGCAACCAAAGAGCCAATATGTAGCAAGGCTGTTGAAGGTAATGGCCATTCCCTTAGCAACGCTGTCAATCAAACATTTTGCTAACGCTAGTGGGAGCAACCTGGGAAAAAAGGCACCTTATTTGTCTTGATTTACGGACACAAAAGCAAAATAAAAATCATGTAGGGTTGGGTTAATACAAACATTTTAAGACCAAAATGATGAGTCTGACAGCAGCAGTTATGGAGAGAGAGGCGAGATTTTCAATAGAAAGTGAATTGGAGCCAGAGTCAGTGGAGCTGGAAGTGCACCCATGCTCACTTCCTATTTTGAACACAGCGGTTAGCGGGTTAGCTATGTCCATTTATATACAGTCTATGGATGTTCCACAGTATGGCTGGAAACTCATTGTTTTTATTCAATTTCAAATGCTGAAAAAAAAAAAAAAAAAAAAAAAACATTGGAAAAAAGTGCATTCTTACAGTGGGCTTGCCTCTCCATAGATCTGACCTCCAACTTGCCTCGTCTTCATTAAGATGTATAGGTTTAATGCCAAAATGTGGAACTCAACAAGCAAATTAATAAAACCTCTGGAGACAAGCACGTGGCACACTCTCTAACAGAAAAGTTGCATAATGGATCTTTACAAAAAAAACCACCCAATTACAATGCAAACCCCACAGTCTGGGAATGAAACCAAGGACGGCATATAGTTATAATTGATTATTTTAACTGTCTCCAGCAGTAATTAAGGTGCTTTGTTTTTACCCGCTTTATAATTCAAATTTTTATGTTTGGTTGGAGTTTGAGTCTTTCTCAGGTGATCAAAGTTAGCAGATTTTTTCATATTTTACAGCGCACAGAGCGAGGGAGAATCGCTCACGGTTCACAGAGGAGTCAGAAAGAGAGGGAGGTGAGGAAATGAGATGAAGTGAAGCAGGAAGAAGAGAGGAGGAGAGGAAGACACAAAAGATGGAGGAGCCCAACTGCAAGACAAAAATAACACGGCTGCATATCAGGAGACACGTCTGGGTGAGTGGAACAGATTGCTTGAGCGTTACATAATCGATATCTGGAATGACTTGGACTATTCACATAAAAAACTGCAAATTTACCATATTTGCTACAACATCAGAAAGTGTACTGAAAGTTGAAGCCACATGATGTAAAGCTTAAAATATAAGGATTTTTATTTTTCTCATTTTGGACATGTTTTTATTGCACTGAAATACATCGAAAAAACGTGTCCTCACCTGACTCTTATGACGCTAATTTTGGCTATCCCCATGGACAATGTTCCGAAATATGGCTTTAACTTTCGATTACAATGGAATCATGCAGGGGACGTGCCGCTTCCATAACGCAGTGGTGGAAAAAGTACTCAGTTTTGATACTTAAGTAAAAGTACAAATACAAAAAAAAAAAATAAATAAATAAAATCAAAGTTAAAATATCATGTGAAAAAAAATCTACTATTAACATATTAAAGTACTTGTTTAAAAATGTACTTAAAGAGTAAAAAGTTAAAGTATTTAATGCAGATTTACAGATCTAATAAAGCTTCAAATGTAGTGATCTTTATACAGATTTGAGCTATTTTTTTTTTTTTTTTTTTTTTAACAGAAGCACTGGCTCTTATTATTTATATGTTTTTTTTTTTTTTTTTTGCTCTCAAACTATGAATGTGTTAAAAATAAACCTCTCTACCTTTTCACCAGGTCTCAGAGAATAATAAATAAAAAAAAAAAAAACTTTTTTCTTTTCAGTTGTGTTCAAAATGTAGTGGAGTAGAAAGAACAGATATCTCAAATGTAGTGAAGTAAACGTGGCTACAGTACTTAACTAAGTTTACTTCATTACATTCCACCATGGCCAAAGAGTAAAAAAAAAAAAAAAATCAATAATGTACCAATATTTGTACATTTTCAGTTTGATGTGAGACAAGCCTGCTGGCATAGATCAAGGATGCAGGTCAAGAGTGTTACTGGTCAACCAAGAGTCAGAACTAATAGGAATTCAAATGAATCAATCCCTGTAACATGTCTTTTACAACAACTACAGCTTTTTGTGTCTGAGTGTGGACTACATAAAATGTCAAATTAATTTAGCTGTAGTTAAAGCCAGATTTTTTCCCCATTTATTTGAGCAATATCTAGTACAAGTTAGTAAGTAAGCTGCGTACTATCTGTATTTAAATAAGCATTTCATTGCCCAATAATAAGGAAGTGCATCATCAGCATGACAGTTGTTGCTTAGCTTTACTGTGACCGCAAAGTTCTGCTCTAGCCTGGGAAAAGCGCTCATAAGCTCATCACTGTGAGTAATTAGGAAGTTCAGAATACATAATGTAAGTGAGGAATCATTTGGACCACTGCGAACTGTTTAAAATTAATTAGTTCACATTTTTAAGACAACAAAAATCAGATACTGCAGTAAAAACTCATAGTAGTAACCACATTGTATCTGCATGTTAAGGCTTGGTAGATTTTAGTCAGAGTTTGAAACTAAAGCATTGTGATGGAGTCTTTTGTCTGACTGATGGCCTTCTACTCACAGTCTCTAAATATCGGCTCCGGCATCGACTTTTTAACAGCTCAAAGTGGACAATCAGTGTTAATTATTAAGTAATCCCACCATTTAAAATGCCATTGATTTGGAGGAACGGCGCAGTCTGTGAGGCCCACACAAGCGCACATGACGAGCACACTTTGTTTAGCCTCTGAATCGATACACAACATAAATTAGCACTTTTAAACAGGGCTCTGGCATTTACAAACCCGCTCTGGCCTCGTACCTGTGCATATCGACTCACAAGAAAACCACTACTTCGTGTCCTGCCTAAACGCTTTTGGACAGTGTGCTCCCATGAGTAAAAGACTCAACAGACTTACATCCACATTCACTTTTTAATTTTCATATAGTTTATTAATTTCTAAGTGATGGCCATAGTTATCATTGTATAAGTCAATAAAACTCAAAATAACTACAAAGAAAATGCTGTTATTTCGAATCGGTTACTAGGTTGGTCACGATGATTACCATATCGACTTATCTGGAGCTGGAACAGTACATGTATTTGGGGGCTCAGTTTTATTATGTGTGCAGTTTCTTTACAGTAGTGGTGAGATTTTATGTATTTTTGTTGTAATGCAATAAGATGTGAGCTCTGGAGGGTGGTGTTACGACCCAGATCAGCTAGGGAAAGGGCAACAAAACAAGATGGAAAACTGTGAAACTAAAGTTATCATTTATTTAAGAAGAATGTTAAAGTAAAAACTAACAAAAAAAGTAAAAACTAACAAAAAGATGCTCTCAACAGAATAGTATTCAATGTATAACTAACAGAAACAAAAGTAGAGGGTTTACAATGACGCAAAACAAAATCATTCTTAGAGTTAATTCAAAGGACCCAATTTACAAAAGCACAAAGATGAATCAAGACTCACAGAGCAAAGGTGGCATGCTGTTCACTATCAGAATCCAGCAGCCAGGAGTGCAGGGGGCGGGTCTTTCTAAGGTGTGGCTAACCAATCCTGGGCCCTAGAGGTTGGCCCAAGATTGGCCAGGCTCTTGGGTGTCGCACCAGACACAGGGCCCAGGAGCCAATCAGGTGCCAGTTTGAGAGCAATTCTTCAATCACGAGAGAGGTCACAGGTCAAAGCTTGCACAGGGAATCAGGGATCAGCTGCAAGGACTTGATGCATATGACACTGGGAGCTGGAGGACTGGGGCCGTAACAAGTAGAATAAAAAAAACTTTTATTGTTAATTATTAGTTCATTCTGCTGTTTATTTGTTGGAGCTCATGTCTTTTAATGGTGCTGTCTATTTAAAAAGGTTCAGTGGGATTGTCCTGCTTCTTTGTTATTGTGACAGAGAAATAAAGTAGTTTCAGTATTATCATTTATTGCAGTATTTCTCTGTAGCGATATATCATAGACCACTATAATCGCTATATCGACCTATCATTCATCATCAGAAATTTTGGGTTTATTTTTTGACTATATGTTAAGATTTGAGCTGTAGAAGGTTGAAGTAATAACTTCTATAACTCATTACAGATGCAAACTAAGTACTGAAGTGTTTCATTCTGCCATTTTTTTAAATTGCAGCTCATGTTTTTTGAAATATTGTACATTTAGAATAGTTTTTTGGTTTAAATCTGATCTTGGATTATTGTGTCCGTGGCATCAAGTAGTTTCAATATTATCGTTTATTGTCTATATCTGTGTAATCCCTCAGTCGTCCAGATATGATCCATAGTAAAAGAAAAATATAAAATCTACAAGTGAAGATGTGTCTTGACGGGCCTATCTGTTAGTATACTTTATTACCAAGATGGGAATGGAAACTAGAAACACTTCAAGTAATCCAACATCACTTTTCTGGTAGGGGGTCCATTACCTGCTCGTCTCCATGGAGATGTTATTGCTCTTCCTAGAACATCAATTTGGCATTCATTCAATTACATGTGTTTTCATTGCTCGAACACCTGGACCATCATGCATTCCTACTGTGAGCTGGCTCGCCTTTCCACAGATATGACATGTAACTTGGCCTGGTGCCGTCACATACAAGAAAAATTCAAAAGTAATAAAATCTCCATGGAGATTTGTAGACAGGCTCTCCACCATGAAGTGATACTTAGCGTAGCCTTGAGAAAATGTACTAAATACACTATAGTTGTAGAGTCAGTAGCAGCGGCTGTATTGTGTCCTTTTGTAACACGGGGCAGCGGGGCAAACCCAGGGCATCATGGGAAATGGAGTCTGGGGCACCTGAATGCAGCATGAAGAAAGAGAGTGACGAAACAGAGCCAAGGGACAGACACAGAAACATGAGACCAGCTATGCAAAGTCAAAAACCTTACCTATTTTAGTCAGGTTTGGAAATATTATTGTTTTTACTTGGTGCAAGAGCAGCTGGGGGATTTGCTCCGAGTTAATGTTTGGGTGATGTGAGAAGAAGAGGAGAGGCAGCATTGAAAGGCCCCCCCCACACAGTTTGGGAACTTACTGTGACTCATGAGGGCTGTGCAATTTCATTCAATAGAGATAGGCAAAAACAAAACAAAACAAACAAAAAAAAAAAAAAAAGGATTCCTGGTTTTCTTAGAGCTTGGGGTTAGTTTCCTGTAAACACTTTTTTTATTACTTTTATTCTGTCCCCAAATGCATTGATTTCACACAGACATCATAACACAGTCTATATGTTATTTGGCCAATATTGCACCACTGTTTTTAACACAGCAGGCAACGATGACCTACTTTGACTTGTCTATTGAAAAAAAAAAAAAAAAAAAAGACTATAGGAAGAGTACGTAACATAGGTCCTTAATGAGTGCACGACTGGGTAGTGCTTTTACTGTCAGTCTCGTGTCATGGACCTGATAACTTTGAGCTGTTTATATCACCATCACATTTTTATCAACACATGTCAAACGAAATCATTTTCAACCTTTCAATTTACTTTTACACCTCAGCTAGTGTTGGCAGGCCTGAGTGAGATGCTTTGGACATGTTCAGAGGAGGAATAGTTAAGGATGCACTATGCCGTGTATGTGTGTATCTCCATGGTGATGTCATTGCTTTTCCTGAAATGTTCCACTGTTCCTTATTAACCTTATCCATCTTAACACATAATACATGCCTTCTGACTGTGAAGAAGTAGCCTAGGCACAGTCCAGACTTGGCGACATCTGTCTGTCCCCATGGTTAAAGTCGCATTTAACCCTCCACCCGCGAAGTTACGTAGTGCACCTTTAGTTTAAGGGTAAGATATGTATACTGAAGTTGCCATGGTAACAGACCTTTACAACCTTTGTGGATGGTGTGAATAAAAGGTGTAGACAGTATGAGAAGGGTCACGATCTTGCTTACTGTTTATAAAGGTGCTACTTTCATTTTAGGATGGGTCAAATGGAAAGAAAACATTTTTATTGTTTTACAAATAAATTATCTTTCTTCGTTTCCATAACAGAGTAAACCAAGAATTAAAATCCAACCAGAACCATGCAATTTCATTCTCAAAAGACATATCAGCAGCTCACCTGATTCCTGGTTTTGCTGCATCTACTTAAAATATGTTCTTTAGAGTTCGGCCAATATGGGTTTATACATGGCTGATGCACATTGCTTAGAATCCAAAGAAACTGATGGCTGATAAGCTCTTCTGATAATTTTGGACTGATATTTTTGGAACAATTTTGGTAATTTTCCCAAATTATCTCATTTCATCACTCACCCACAACCTTGTTTTGCTATAAACTGGACAAAAGAGCAGTGTAATTACGTTTTTGCTGAACCTTCTGTGGAAGTGTTCAAATGTATGCGACGTGGCTAGTTGAGCCAAACAAAATATCGGCCTCTGCTGGAGATTTAAAGCTGATAACCAATACGTTAAAAGTGCAGATATCAGCCGTGGTGGATGAAGTACTAAATTTTGTTACTTAAGTAAAAGTACAGATACAGAGGTAGAGAGTTATTCATTTAAAGTACCCTTTTAAAAAATGTCCTTTAAGAGTAAAAATTTTAAATATTTCGCACATTATATTTAACAAGTGTTAAATGTAGTGATATTGATTAATAAATTATACATATTTGGGTCAACAGTCACAATACAAATCCATTTCTTCGTTTTTATTGTCAATTTTGTGTATTTATTTCTGTTTGCTCAAAGCCAAAGCCTGAACCCAGTTTGAAACTCCACGATCATGGTAAAAAATAACCCTTCAAATCATATGAAAAATCATTTTTACACTTTCAGTCGAGTTAAAAAAATGTAGTGAAAAGTACAGATACCTGCTCTCAAATGAAGTAAAAAGTATTTGCTGTAAAATGTACTTAAATAGATCACAGATACCTAAGAAATCTACTTAAGTACTTTTTTACCTTCCACCACTGAATGGCACCACTGGCCCTGTCTGTGGTATTCTTATTTCTTCCAAACCTCTCCTTGTCTGTGCATGTTGGGGGCACTTGCAGAAGTGGCTTTTCTCAACCCAAACTCGAGGACAGGTCTCTTCAAGGATCTGTCTCTCTCCTTTAAGACTTGTCCTTCTCGATGCACAGCTCCATTAGTTTATCTCTCACCTGGCCTCTCTCCTCTCACTCCACGTCCAAACACTTTATTGCTCTCTACAGCTCATAAACTACAAAGAAGAGGCGCTAAATAAAGAGACAGTAATATATTCTATCTGGGCGGCGACTGGATAAACACAAGCTGCATGGGTGACTGTTAATAATGGTGATGGTGGCTAAGGCGGAGAGTCCCAGTCGTGATTAAGAAAAGTGCCAATAGAAGGAAAAACAATGAGAACTCAATTTCCTGTTTGTCTGTGTGCGCAGAGGGGTGGAGGGGAGGAGGGGAAGAGGAGGGAGAAGGGGAGGAGGAGGGGAGGAGGAGAGGAGAAGGAGGGGGAGGGGGGGAGGGGAGGAGGGGGAGGAGGAGAGGGGAGGAGGACTGGAGGAGAGGAGAAAGGAGGGGAGAAGGGAGGAGGACTGGAGGAGAGGAGGTGGGGGAGAGGAGAAGATAGAGGAGAGGAGAGGAGAGGAGAAATGAAAAGTGAGAAGAAAGGGGGGGGAGAGCGAGAAAGAGAGGAGACATGAAAAGGGGGAGAGAGGGGGAGAGAGGGGAGAGGGGGAGGGGGGAGTAGAGGAGAGCGAAGATGCGGAAAAGGGGAGAGGGGGGAAGGAGGAAAGGAAGGGAGGAGGGAGGAAGAGGATTAGGGGGGGAGGAGCAGGGGAGGAGGAGGAGGGGAGGAAAGAAGGGGAGGAGGAGAAAGAAAGTGGGACACAGATGGCACGGCAAGACCACAGGGCAAGATCTTACGACACAAATACAGTCAACTCAGCCAGGGCACGTTAAATATGGAGGGTATTAATAAAGGTTTAGACAGGTATGAAGGTCATATTTAAATGTAAACTGTCACATTTTTATATACTGCTTTTCTGCCTTTAAGGCATTCAAAGCACTTTACATCAAGGAACCACTCACCCATTCACACACACACACACACTCAAACACCGGTGTATGCAAACTCCGGGGGCAAGGTGGATTAAGTGTCTTGCCCAAGGACACAACAACAGCATTCATTTGTGGGAACTGGAATCCAACCCGCCAACCTGTGGATCAGCTGAGCTACTGTTAATCATTTAAAGGTGCACTATGGAACTGGAGATGTTATGCTTTTCCCACAATTCCACTAAACCTATCCACTCCACGGAGTCAAGCAGGTAATGCAACCAGGCCAAGTCAATCTGCGAAGAGGTGACCCCTGTGTTAATGTCATACTGTGGAACTTCAGAGATCAAGCAATAACATCTCCATGGAGACAAACAGATGGCAGTTCCTCCGCCAGAAAAAAGTGAAGACAATATAAGAAAAGAACCAACAAAAGCGGTGTGGTTGAGTATTCACCTTCACCAGAGTGTTGCTGGTTCAAACCTTGTGAGTGTTTTGTCTGGGTATGACACTTCAACAATGCCTAAAACAGTCTTGTGGGTGAAGAGGAAGGGCATCTGATACATAAACTGTATAAAGAAGTGGACTAAGGGAGTGTAACATCACCCATAGCGCCAGTCAAATGAAGCTCATCGAGGCTAGCAGTCATAGGGGCGAATTTGGAGCCGAGTTCCACATTTGGAATTCTGATCGCGAGTATCATAGCAACCAAAGAACCAATCCAGAGTGAGACTGATGAAGGTAACTCCTCTTCCCGCCTGCACCGCTGGTTAAACAGGGAGCGGGCACGTACCAACACTGTCAATCAAACATGTTGCTAATGCTAGTGAGAGCGACCTCGGGAAACAAGGCACCTGATTCGCCTGTAATTGATGTTCATATCTTGATTTATGGACACAATAGCAAAATAAAAAACAGTATCATGTAGAACAGGTTAACAAGAACATTTTAAGACCAAAATGACGAGCGTAACTGTGGCAGTTACAAAGAGAGAGGTAACGATTTTTCAATGACAAGTGAATTGGAGCCAGAGTTGATGGAGCTTTGATGGACCCTTACTCACTTCCTATTTGGAACACAGTGGCTAGCAGGTTAGCTATGTCCATTTATATACACAGTTATGATCTGGCATTAAAAAAAAAAAAAAAATCAAAAAAAAAAAATCAAATAATTCATTTGTGTGGTGATAAATAATAAATATATCATTGGAAAGAGTAAATGCTTTGGTCAGTGGAAAAGAGGGTGGAAAGTGAGGTCATGTAACCAAGTATATTTGGATTTTAAAAAAAATAAAAATCCATTACAATGTGTTAGCAAATTGGCTACATTCATCATGTCTGACTGAACAAACTGCTAAAAACTGAACAATCCCAAAATATTCACCACACCACATTAACTTTAATTTGCCTTTTAGTCTGAATATTCAATAAAAAAAACAAAACAAAACAAAACATGACACTCAATACCGAGCATCAGAAACCTTTTGAAAATGACACTGCTGTGGAAAACCTAAATTGCTGCTAAATGAACTGAAACATATTTGTACAAAAATCAACATCTACTCAATCTGTTCACTAATAACATATCACTTGGAGCATTAAAACCCCAAATATCTAACCTTTTTAACATTGTGAAAATCAGCGCTAAACCCAGGCCCCAACTGTGACCCTTTCCACTGTCCAGACCAGTGCAGAGCAGCAGGGTGTGTCAGCAGGGGAGGGGGGGCGATGAGGGTCTAATCTCCCCCCCAAACCACACCTCTCCCCGGGGCATGGGCTGCCACGGGACACCCCCTGTGCCATCACTTATGTTGGCACCAGGAGAGGCTCAGTGCATCAGCCCCCCACAGAGAGACTGAGAGGGGGGAGAGCAGACAGCAGGGGGCGGCCGGGGCTCCAGACACAACAACATCTGATGGAGATAAATACTGACCACTTACAACAAAGGATCAAAGATGAAATGATTGTCACTGTGGTTATAATGACACCAATTTTCAAACATAACAGAAGTTTTGTAGGATTTATTTCTTGGAAGTTCTATGTTACTGTTGCTATTGTGTAACACTCACATGTCCTCCACTTGCTTGCATTCATGGAGATTTTACTGGTTTCCTTGGAATGGAAATATGCTAATTAGGGGAAGCCAGTGAAATATCATCAAATTTTTATTTTTTTGTTTTGTTTTGTTTTTTGTCTTCTGATGAACTGCATTAATTGATGTGTCCACTGTGTGTGTATGTTATGTGTATGTTTTTATCGGTGGCATGAGTTCCCTTGTCCCAAGACAAATTTCTCCTAAGGGAGACAGTCTAATCTAAGGGAGAAAGTCTAATCTAATCTAATGGTCCATATGTTCCATGTTAAAGACAAAGTATTATTCTAAATCGATTTTTGGAGCTTTCGACCATGTTATAATGTGGTTCCCTCATCAAAAACATACCTGAAGGCGTTTTAGACCTTATCCATGCATGTTTGAGTAATCTTGTGATCTCTCCCGCGCTCTAATTGAACCCTCCTTAGCAGTACAGTCCTATCCAAAATTCAACCCACAAGCACATGTCACCCACGCACCCACATGACAATTCTCCATAAATATAGAAAATCATGATACAAAACAACACACTACGACTTCACAAACCTGATGCAATGTGCAGTAGTTTCATTAGCAGAATGCATGCAGATTGTGTTGTGATAGCATGGGGGAGAGAAAAGGGAGGGGGGGGGCCCAGTGAGAGGGCCAAAAATGAAAATATTACTTATGAAACATGGAGATACTTAATTTTCAGTGATAATTGAGGCGTAATTTTCAACACAAGGTGGTTATGTGTTAGCTGCAAGCCCGGGGGTCTAAACATGGCCGCCCATTGAAGTCAATGGGTCATGCTCAGTGGCACATGTTCTGCCGCTAGGTACATTCGGTCCTGACCTTACTATGGATCATGTGCAGTTGAATTACCTGCCATGAGACTTTGCGCAAAGAGAGTGAGCAGAGCGGCTATAAAGGAGACAAGGGAATAATAAATACATCATTATTATAATGTTTAAGCTTCCAGGGCACTTCTGAACCATGTTCTAAACCTGTGGCTCATTCAAGACAGTTGAGCCCGTTCACATTGTCCGCATCGCTCACATGTTTGTTAATGTCTTACCATGTGACTGTGCTAACCAATCAGCACTTAAGTTTAGCTAGGGTGTTCATAGAGCATAGCCGAAGCTAACAATTAAAAAGCATTTTTTGAACAGATGGATTTTCAGCCAAGAAAAAGTTGAAAATAGGTCAAAATCGCCACAAAATTCGACCTTTGTAGGGGCCCTGTCAGTCCCTGTCAGCCGAACACGGGCTGTTTGTGATTACTTTGCACACTATGAGAAAATCCTTTCTGGGCAGGAGGGATTTTTTCGTTGTAGTTCCAATGAGTGACCACTAATCCAATCTGAGACATTTTTAAGCTAGCAATACCCTATCCAGTTATTTTAATAGATCCATGGTTAGCTATTAATACCCCATAGAAGTCTAATACCTCCTCTTTGAACTTATCTCTTTAAACTTATCTGCAGAGACATGCAGGTGGTGGACACTATCAGAAAAGTGAAATATCCAGCTTTAAGTTAAAGTATAGAAAGTTATTCTTAAAGCAGGCCGAAAGTTTGCCTGGACAGTCAAGACAACATACTTCCCCATTTGAGTTTGGGACCTGGTATCTCCCTGAATTCAGATGGGCATGGCTGACAGACAGTCTAACTATTATCAGACAAACACATGGTCCAAACAACACGGCTGTGCCCGAGCAATACAGGAAATAACAGAGAAACAAAGAGGACTCTGCAGTGAGTGACACACTGAACACTGTTAATCTGAGAAGTTTGATGTTGTTCTACATGACAGACGAACATGAGCTTGTCCGTTTCCTGTGCATTGCTGAAAACAAACTCACTGGGTTATACTGCTCTGTTTGAGTTTGGCCTGAGACATGGCAGAGGGGGCGCTGACCACACTGACATCTTCTATGTTAGAATATACAGAGAGAGCCAGGCTGGATCCCGAGTTATGCGTCAGTAGATGGTCAACACTCTCAAACCTGAGTGCTGGTTGTTCCAGACAAAGTCACTTCAACTCAAAGAACTTTATTTTTCTGCCAGACTTTGGAAGAGAGATCCAAGGCATTTTAGACTTCAATACCTGCTACCATGCATTACTGATGTTGTACCATTGGCCAAGACACTTTTCCAGTCTTGATTTTTATTTATTTTTTCAATGTGTGGATCGAATAGGCCTTAGAATGACGCTAATGTTTCCATCAGCCAGTCCCAGAGTAGCTATAGAAGTTTATCTCCTTATCTACTTGTGAGCTTGTGGGCGCCATGCACATCCTTACTTCTCATTGTATTTTGAATAAGGTCAAAAGTATGTATCCATCCACCCACAAATGCTCAGTACTCCAGCTCGAGTGATCCAGTTTTGCTCAAATTTGTGATAAAAGCCCAAATTTACTAAGGTGAAGAGATAGTAATAAGTGAATCCTTACAGAAACAAATGCTTCTTATGTTCTGTGACTGGTTTAACAGCTCAGAAACTACATCTATTCCAGGTAAAGGTCACCTCTTCAGAGTCCATAATGTTCTCTGTCTCTGCATTACAGTGTAGTTTTGAACCATAAGTGTGTAATCTAATGCTGATGACTTCAAACCGCTCTATAACATGATATCAATTGTATTTTCTGCTAACTGTAATTGGCCCCTTGTTTCTGTGAAGTGTACACTTATTTCATTAAGACAATTGCCCATGCAACATGACACAGTAGGACAAACTTTTGCATTTCCACTTGGCATCTGAGCTTTACTTTATCAGACAGAATTAGTAGAAATAGAAATAGAAACAGTCAAAATTAATATTGTTACAATGCACATTCTTGTTGTAATCATTGAGTTCTTGGGTCTAATTAACAGGGGCAACATTTGTGCTTTTACCTTTTGGATATTTCATGGCAAAGTACAATATAATCAATAGGAAAAACTGTATGTTACCCCTCATCTGGGATTATGACCTCATCACATTCAAGAGTCTGAAAACCACTAAAGTGAGAATGCATGTTTTTTATCCATAATATTCTTCAAAACAACAATAGAACGGAATAGATTTGGTGGTTTACCTCTGTCTGGACACCTATAAATCAAGAACTTTTTATAGATCTTATAACTAAACAACCAGAAGAAATTTGGCATGTTTCCTTACATCAGAACGCTACAAAAGTATTTACCACAGCTAAAACACTTGGCTTTTCGTCCGCTATTTGTTGATATACACTGATTAAAATGAGGTCCAGTTCCAGTTTGTTGAGGATTAAGTAACCACTCCCCTCTTCAGTTACGCCGATTGGGTCAAGTAGCTATTCAGCTATTTCACACTGTTGGACAAGGTACATGTTGTTTGTGACACATTTGAAAACGGGGATAGATCTCCCACAGAGAGGAAAAACAGCTTGTCTTGTCCCAGAAATTCCCTCTGACCTAAATAGGGCGGCTCGGATACAAAGTCCATTTCCTCCCATTGAGCGTGCTGCTGTGGCCTGTCACGCACAGTTAGCCTGGGATTGACTGGGGGCTACAGGCTGCTGCTCAGAGCCAGACAAGCTAACTACTGCGCCCACCAATTTAAGAGTCCTCTGCAGTTCACCTGATACAGAGCTATGGTCACAGAAACATACAAACTGCAGGGCAAACACGAGTAACAAGCCACAATCAGATCACATGGGGACTGGACCAAATGCATGTCAATGGAGGCAAAAGTCTGGAGAGCGACGGATGGTCAGTAACTATAAGACAGGGTAGATGAGTTAGAATATATATCTTTGTCCCCAAATTCAACATGTTCAAATCCAATTTTGCTCAAAGACAACAACTGCAATGCCAATTTATTCTTAATTACAAAAAAAAAAAAAAAAAAAAAAAATGCAATGGACATGATGGCCTTTGTTCATGTTGTTCATGGCTCTCATTTGGGTTGCCAGTTTCCATTTATGAAGTCTTAATCACTGGCACTTCCTAAACCCCAACACGGAGCCAATAATTAATCAGTGCTTGTGCAGCCTCTGCAGCTCAGTGAATTAATTCTGGAGGTTCTGAGCGTTCACATGAGCCCTGGCCTGTCCTGAACCTGTGTAATGTGTCCTCAATATGCAGGTTAAGGCACTGGCAACCCAGGTTCAGTTGTGATTGTTACATACCCTTCCTCAAAACAATGTCTGAGGTTGGTTGACCTGTGCAGGTAAATTCTACTAAATATATTTTGGCTACATTATTTAGTAACCACAAAACCCAGAGCAGATGTTTTTTAGTGTGCCTGTTTATGTTTGTCCAGAAACATATTTGTTTTTACAGTTCCTTTGCCTCAACTGTTTTGCAGTGAGCGCTGCCCCCTATGCCTCCCATGTCTCCCCTGAAGTTGTGTTAAAAGTACCAGAAGTAGAAGCCAAAACCCTTTTTCTTCCCTGGTTCGATTTGCAGTGGGGAGCAGGGCTGGAGCCGCTGAGAGACCTAAACGGTTTATACCTGCATGCAACCTCCAGTAACGGACTCCAATCTGAGAAAGGGGAGCAGGAAGCATGCTCGCTCTGCCTTCTAAATCTCATTTGGCTGCGAGTCCTGAGGCCTGACTCTAAAAGCTGATAGGAAAAAAAGTGAATAAGAGCCCAAGAGCGAGGGGTGAAGACTGCTCTGAAAAAAAAAAAAAAAAACATCTGGGGTAAAAAAGGTGTCAGGGAAGTGCAAGTGGAGAACGAATCCAAGAAAATGACAGGAAATTGCAAAGGAGTCCAAACTGTGTGGAGATGGGAGAAGGATAGGATGGGTTTTATGGTCAGACCAGGATGGACTGAAAGAGTTTAGAGTCAGTGGTGCTCATCTTAGAAATGCAAAAAATCAGAATAACTTCATTTCAAATGGTTTGCAGTGGGCCAATGTTATTCCTCACTTACCTTATGCATTTCCTAAGCGTTTCCTAAATATTCACTGCGATGAGTTTATGAGGTTGACCATGGTAAAGTCACCAACACCAATTAGCATGCTGACTCACTTCCTTATTTTGAGCTTAAGACCTGCTTACCCAATATATCTGTACTACTCAATTATAGCTCAAATACAGTACACAATAATATGGTAAATAGATCAGTGCAAATAGGGACTCAAGCACACCAAGTAGTACATATGGTATTAGAACACAGTGAGTATAGCTCATAGTTATCCACAGACTGTTGATAAAGAATATAATCCATTTTCCCCACTGGATTTAGATCAGGAGAGGGCGATAAGACAAAAAACTTTATATCACTATTTATTCAGTCAACAGATTACAAGTCATTTACATTTAGTATCCTTGTATTCCACTAGGAGGTCACTTAAAAGTCCTATATTACACACAATTGACTCTTATGAGCTTTAAGGCCACATCAAAAACATATCTGGAGTTGTGTTTTGTCTCATTCACACATGTTTGAGTAATCCTTTATTATTAGTCTGTCTACATCTCCAAAGCTCAAAATGCTATGTTCCACCCTGTGATGTCATGTAGTGGTATTTTTCAAGTTAACAGCTACGTTTTATCCTTAGTTCAGAAGAGATCAGCAACTCCAGGGCTGAAATCATTCAAATGACTCTAGTGAAGGAGTGGAGCGCTTCCTGTATTACCATGTGACATCACAAGGTGGAACAAAGTGTGTTCTGTTTGAGAGAAGAACTTACACTACTTTTTCCATACATTTTTCCCAAAGAGGTTTTACTCAAAGGGACTAGCTAGAAAGAATATCCTTAACAAAAAGCACAGTTTAAACAACAGATTTGGCGAAATGTTTTAATAACTTGACAGTTTGTAAAATTCCAGAAACAGATTTTAAATAAAATGATAAGTCGTGTGGTCATTAGTTCCCATGTAGCTGATTAGCCCTGAGCAAAGTTTCAGACTTTTATTTTATTTTTATTTTCTTTGAGAGTTTTTGGGGAAAAATTATGGGAAGTTTAATTTCTGGGGGTGGGTTTTCACTATTGAGCTCTATTAATGAATAACAATATTTCTGGACTATAAGTTGCACTTTTTTCATAGTTTGGCCAGGGGTGCAACTTATACTCAGATCCGACTTATATATGAAATTATTGAAATATATAAGTTCACATCTTTGCTATTGTCACACTGAAAACTGCACAAGGACACTCTCGGCTTGTGCACCGGTATGACAGCACATCTACTTCCAGAGCAGACGGAGTTGTTCAGAAGCAACACTGAGGACAAAGAATTCAATGGATTAAGTGATTTGGAGTGAGATCGAGAGTAAACCTGTTAGGTTGTTTTTTTATGATTTAGTTATCTGATTAACTCTTAATATCTTACGTGAACATACCAGACACATATTCAGTTCACTGTCTATGCTTCATGTAGTGTTAACGCATGTGTTATGTAACGGTTGATTATACATGTTACAATTCTGCATAATCTTGTAACAACGGCGCCAATAGCATCAATAGGTGGCGCTGGTGTGTTTGTAATACCTGTAAGGACATTTACTTGACTCGTTTTCTTTTATACTTTCATATTTATCATAAAGGTGATTTTTTTTTTCATTTGGAACTATATTGTAAATGTTTAGTTTATCATAAGTCTAGTTTAAGGTCACAAAAACTACTTCCTGTTTTCCGATTCAGCCTTTTACGCTAATGTGAAGTCTGACGCGACAGAGCTCTATTTAAGTGCATTTATTTGCTGGTGCGATTTATACTCCACAGCGACATATAGTCTGGAAAATGCGATTTATTTTCTGATCTATTATAATGTTGTTTCTTCATCACAAACCGACCTGGAGTTGTCTTTTGTTTCATTCAGACATGTTTAACACACAAACCCTGCATATTTAGAGTTCGGATCCACCTTGTGAAGTCGTGTCATTACAACACGGCTTAAAGTTCAAAAGAATCTATTTCGCGTAATACAGGACCTTTAAAATGATTTGCACTATTAATGTGTTAAGACCCTGTACCCAGTTGTCTTAATGTAAAACAAAGTGTGTTAGCATTGATATGTTGTAAATGCAGCTCTAAGGGTCAAAATAATGAATAATCTGGATGCCTATGCGTTCGGAAAGTGAGGAATAACTCTGGACAGCTGTAAAACATTTAAAAAGAACTACTTCTGTTATTCACGTTTTTAAGATAGCAAAAATACAGTGAAGGGATAGTGGCAGAGTCGTTCGCATTCTTGCCTCAAAGCTAAAATGTCCCGGTTTAAATCTATGGAATATGTGGAGCCAATCTGATGAGTTTGCATGTTAGCCGATGCTGACCAAGATCCAGGCTCAGATCTGGCATTTGTTTAAGTTATGTGACCAATGCAGAGGACTAATCCCCTATGGCCATACGAAAATCTATCATAACACTTAACAACATATATTTCTTAAGATTAATGTTGCAAATGGTTCGGAAATGTAAAATGATGGGAATAAATTGAAAGTAAAGACCTGACCAACCTCCAGGGCTCCGATGCTAAATGGCACAAAGGGAGAGACAAAGAGGAGTCTGACTGATATGGCACAGGGAGAGGTAAAAGGTGATTCAATTGCAGTATTGGTGAGGAGCCCAGAGAATAATGCCAAAAGGTTAGCGGCCCAGTCTAAGTAAAGAGGAGACACAGAATCCTGGTTAGTCTCATTTTGTCACCTGGAAAATGAAAAAATAACTGCTTGCTTGGCCTCTTTTGGCACTTCTTTTGGGATCCAGAAAACATACTTCTTCAATACTTTACAAAAATGTTAGTCTGGTCACTGTTGAATCTCCCTGAAATCATATGGGCATGGTTGAGAGGGGAATTAACCAATCAGAGACATGCGTGGTCTGTTAAAAAAAAAAAAAATATGGCTGCTTAGGAAGAAAAAAGAAAGGAAAAAACACAACTTAAACTGCCTAAAGTGATTCACACAAAAGTCAACACATAAATACACACGATAATCACCATACCGGCTTATTGTTCAATATATGAAAGATGGAATAAGATGTTTTGAGTCAGTATTTATTGTGTGTACTTTTTCTTTGCATTAACTGGACATTTTTGGTTATTTTGTGGCTCTATGATAAGATTAAAGCTGTAAAAAGTTGAATAAAAAAGTTGTGTGACTCATTACAAATGCAAACTAAGAATTAAAGTGTTCATTTAGAGTTTTTGTTTAACTCTGCTGTTATTGTGTCAGTGGCATGAATTAGTTTGAATATTATTGTTTATTGTCCATATTGACAGGCCCACCTATCTAGCCTGTATTAAATGCCAGGGAGAAGAGGTGGGTTTTCAGTCTAATCGTAAACTACAGTAAAGACTGAGAGGATCTGACAGGTAGAGAGCGCTGTTCCATAGTCTGGGCGCTGCCACAGAAAAGGTTCTGTCACCTCTGGTCTTAAACTTGGCTTTGGGCAGATCCAGCAGGAGCAGGTCAGCTGATCTCATGGGTCTGGGTGGAGTATAGAGCTGCAGTAACTCCCGCAAATAAAGAGGACCCAAGTGCAGACATTTAAAAACAATCAATAACATTTTAAATTGCACCCGATATGAAATCTCTCATCTTGCATGGGAGCCCTGTTCCAGCCCCTCATACACATTGATGCATTTTTGCTCTTTTTACTTCAGGGATAACTCTGTATATCATAAAACCGCTCTACAAACATACAAACGGGAGAAGCGTGCCGACTTGGTGGTTGCATCAAACCCAATAACCACGAGGCCCAGGAGACTAATGCTACGTTAAAGTAATTGTAGCTTCACCCTATTCAAAAGGCAACACCTGAAACTAACAGACCGTGAGTTTACACTGAGCCAAACAAACTGCTTTTCAAAACCAATGCAAATGTGAGAATTTACCAATCTAAAGTTTTATACAAGGTCCCTGAAGTTTCTCAAGTTTCATATACACAAATGCATTATGTTCAACTTACCACAAATAAGCACTGTCTGCCCATTCAGTCTGTTTACAATTAGGATTAGAGTCTAAACCGTTTGAAATATTAATATAAAACAGTTTGCCAAAGGGTAGTCGAGAGAGAATCTTACAGACTTAAGGTTTCAATATGTAACATTTCATTTTATAGATATAACACAGAACTTGTCCAAATTCATCTAGATTCCTACAGCTGTTCATAAGTCGGACACACTGCCAGTTCTATCTCACTTTTTTCTCTCCGTTTTCTCTGAATCTCCCCTGTCTCCCTCCCCACCCTGATTCTTGCTCGCTCGCTCACTCTCTCTTTCTCTCTCCCTCAACCCCTTCCCTCCCTATCTCTTTCTCTCCTGCATCTCTCTTTCCTCTTTCCTCTCCTCTGTTCCTCTCCCTATCTTTTCCCTCTCTCCCTTTTCTCCTCTCTCTCACTCCAAGCCCAAAAAACAAGTCTTGGCCCTTTCTCTCACTCCTTCCCTCTATTTCCCCCTCTCCCTCTACCCTATCTCTTTTCCCTCCCTACATCCCAGTGACAGGAGCTGAGAGTTAGCACTAGCTACACACTCTATATGCGTCGTATCAGCTGCCTGCTCTGTGACTATGTATGACTGCACTGTCCCTGTCAAATAACTAAAATATCTTTCATTCTTTCTCCCTCTCTTTGCCCCCTCCCTGTCTTTCTTTTCCCTCATCTCTTTCTCTCTCTAGTCTCTCTCTTCTCTGTCCTCTCCTCTGGTCCTCTCTGGACTTGGCCAGGAGCCCAGACAACAAGTGCTGGCTCTGGAGGCGAGACAGGAGCTGCAAGACAAAGTACCCCATACTGGCCGCAGTGGAGAGAGATGGAGAGAGGGATGGAGAGGAAGAGATGGAGAGGGAGAGAGGGAGCGAGAGAGAGAGAAAGATGGGGAGAAAGAGAGAGAGGGGGGGATGGAGAGAGAGAGATGGAGAGAGAGAGAGAGAGAGATGGATGAGAGGGACAGACAGAGAGGGAGAGAGAAAGATGGAGAGAAAGAGAGAGAGATGGGGAGAGAGGGATGAAGAGGGAGAGAGAGGAAAAAGGAGAGAGAGAGATAGATGGAGGGAAAGAGAGAGAGAAGGAGAGATGGAGAGGCAGAGATGGAGTGAGCAAGATGGAGAGAAGAAGAAGAGAGAAGATGGAGAGAAAGAGAGAGAGGGATGGAGAGGGAGAGATGGAGAGGGAGAGAGGGAGCGAGAGAGACAGAAAGATGGAAAGATGGAGGGAAGAGAGAGATGGAGAGAGGGGAGAAGGTGAGGGAGAGATGGGAGAGAGAGAGAGAGAAGGATGGAGAGGGAGAGATGAGAGGGAGAGAAAGATGGAGTGAAAAAGATGGAGAGAGATATGGAAAGAGAGGGATGAAGAGGGAGAGAGGAAGAGAGAGATAGAGAAAGATGGAGAGAAAGAAAAGGAGAGATTGGAGAGGCAAAGATGGAGTGAGAGAGAGAGCTGGAGAAGAAGAAGAGAAAGAAAGATGGAGGAGAAAGAGAGAGAGGGATGGAGAGGCAGAGATGGAGAGAGAAAGAAAGAGAGATAGAGAGAGAAAGATTGATTGAAAGAGAGAGATGGGAGAAAAAACAGTGGAGAGGAAGATAGAGATTGGGAGAGTGAGAGAGAAGAGAGGAGAGAGGAAGAGATGGGAGAGAGAGAGAGAGGAAAGAGATGAGGAGAGAGATGGCGAGAGAGATGCAGAGGGAGGGAGAGTGGAGAGAGATGGATAGAGAGGAGAGAAGGAAAGGGAGCAATAGAACGAGGAGAGGGGAAGAGAAGGGGGAGGGAGATGGAGAGATTTAGGAATGGAGAGAGAACAAGAGATAGATGGAGGGAGAGAGATGGAGGGGAAGAGAGAGATGTAGATGAGGGGGAGGGAGAAATAGATGCAGAGAGCAAGAGAGATACAGAGAGAGAGAGAGAGAGAGAGGTGCATGGGGGATAGTTTTAAGGTACAGTGTATCGAGCAAAGCAGTGATTTGCAATTCCAATGAAGAGCGTGTTTGGTGAGTTACGCAGCGCCCCACTCAGGCTTAAGTGTGCATAAATAATGACAGGACGTCCCGGAACGGATGGGCCCAACAAAGTGAGTCTGCAGCGGGACAACATAAACATCACACACATTATGAGCAGTGTCAGGGAGGATTAGGAGAGATATGGACCACAGTCTGGCACAGTATGGCTTTATTATACAATCTCTAAACTCATAGTGCTTACTGAGAGTGCTGGATTTAAGATGACATCACAACCTTCTATAGGCCAACAATATTTAATACAGATGAGAGCAGCTAAAATAATACGTTTAAAATGCAGATAGATGTTTTAAATCGTAGACTACATAAAGAAGTGGAGTAAGTGAGTGTGACGTCTTCCATAGGATTCAGCTCCAGTCAAATGAAGCTCGTCGATTTGGAGCCAAGTTCCATATTTGAAATTCCATATTTGAAATTCGACTGCGAGTATCATAGCAACCACAGAGCCAATCCGGAGAGAGGTTGTTGAAGGCAACGCTCTTTCTTGCCAGCACCACTGGGTTTAGCAGGGACGGGCGCTTAGCAATGCTGTCAATCAAACCTGTTGCTAACGTTAGCAGGAGTGACCTCGGGGAAAGATGGTGCCTGATTTGTCTGTTATTAATGTTCATATCTTGCGTTACGGACAAAATAGTGAAATAAAAATACCAGGAACATGTAGAGTGGGTTTTATACAAACATTTTAAGACCAAAATGATGAGGCTCACTGCAGCGGTTACAGAGAGAGGGGCTACAGTTTTTTCAATGTAAAGTGATTTAGAGCCAGAGTCGATGGAGCTGGAAGCATGCCCGTGATCACTTCCTATTTGGAACGCAGCGGCTAGCAGTTAGCTATGTCCATTTATATATACAGTCTATGATTGTAATGCGTTGAGTTATTTGGCTGTAGTCACTAAAAGAAATGATTAGGTTCAACATTTGTGCATTAACTTTTTCAATGTTTTATAGCAAAGTACAATGTAATCAACAGGGAAAACTGAATCTAACGCCTCATCTGGGATCATGACCAGGGGCGGACGTGCCAGGCACTTTGGTCTCAGGAGCTGAGGAAGAGCTAAGGACTTTAATGTGGGTGCTCACTTGAAAAGTAAATTTAGAGCCTTTTAACAGTGGAGTGTACCCCCACCCCCTACCACCACTGTCTTATTTTAAAGGTAGTGAATGCCATTGAATATTTTTAGTCAAAATTGAATGTGCTATGAAAGTGGGGCAAAAATCTTTGAGGGAGCTATGGGGCTGCATTGTCCATTCTAGGGGAGGCTAGTGCCCCCTCAAGCCGCCCCTAGCGCCGCCCCTGATTATGACATCATCACATTCTTGAATCTGAACTACCAATACAGTACTACTCACTTTTTAGAGTTTTGGGTACTCAACGGGGCAATGACAATAGAGACGTAACAAAATGCAAGTCTCAAGGTACGATACTATAACAATATTAAAGTTTCATGATACAAAGTTTACCCAGATGCATAAAGTATATGGTGATCTGACTAATGGTGATCTGAGCTGTGATCGTTAATAGGCCAGTTAATATGTTGATGGGGTCTTAAGCCCTAATGGTACAGGATTCATTTTAGCAAAGGTTCCTCTGGTAAATTGTGGTAATCTAAACGTACATCTGTGTTTCTAGGCATCTGCGAATCATCCATGTCTGTAAAAATGAGCCCGTCACGAGAAAGTGCGATATATTGCTGTAAGTAAATATAGACGAGAAAGATAATATTGAAACCAAACCATAAAGCGGAATTATCCCCAAAAAACTACTCTAAATGTACAAAAAAAAAAAATAAAATAGCTGAGTAATTAGCTCATAGGTCAACCCTCTACAGCTCAAAATCTTAGAAAAAAAAAATAAAAATAAAATCAAAGTAATACTAAGAAAAACTTCAAAAAAGTATTGTTCCATCTAACATATATTGAATGATAAGTCGATGTAGTATTTATCATGACAGGCCTATTAAAAAACATCTGTAAAAAAATTCCCCAAATTTTACCTACTGCATTAACCGCAAACTCAGAGCTCCTCGGGCAATTCTAGTCCCGTGTGCACGCTCATGTCTGTGCATTGTAGCCAATAGCGATTCAAAATGTCTATGGCCCATTTTAGGTCCAGATACGAACTAAGTTAATAATGTTCACTCGCCCCAGACCATACTAATCCAGTTATTGTTCTTTCTACAATTTTCAAAGTAAAACACATAAAACTGAGGTAAAGACGTGCTCTGGAAGTACAACCTCGTCGTCGTGGCAACTGAGGGCCAACAGCATGGAGTCTCTTTGGAAAATGTTTGGGTGTTTTTGATGCAAAGTTTGGATGGAAGGGCTCTATCTGTGTGAATGGACTAACAGAGAGGGACCATAGCCTGAGAAAATGTGAAATCTGCATGAAAATACTTTACTTTTTACTCTTTTAAACAGTACATTTTAAACCGGTGCTTTGATACTTTTACTGAAGTAGATTTTTCATGTGATACTTTTACTTAAGTAACAAAATCGAGTACTTTTTCTACCACTGTAGATGCAGCAGGCAGTTTCTAATAGAAGGCCTCTCGTCACGAATAACATCGTGCTGCGCTGATCTGCACAAAAATGTCAGAAAATGAATATTTAAGAATTTGATTTAAATATTTGAGTTACATATTTTATGCATGTGGAATGGATCAAGGATTTGTAATGAAAATGAGAAATCAAACCAGTGACAAAATTGACAGTAATAATAAGAAATGTACCAAAACAACCTCTCCAGCACAAACGCAGGCCACACAGAATATAAAACTATTAGAAAAATGAATCTTTTGAAATGATATGAAAAATGATTAACAAAGCACTTTGCTCACACACTTCTGAGTTTCCATGGGGATATATTTGCAAGCAGTAGATAATTAAAATAATTTGGCAAAAATTTGGAATAAACTGGGTTGTTTGTAATTGCACAAAGGAATTTTGATTCCTGATAATAATGACCCTTTCTGGTTGAGAACCATCCGAGGCCCTGGTTCTCGACTGGAAGAAGGTGGCTTGCCCTCCTCCGGTGGGTGGTGAGGTCCTTGGCTCAAGTGGAGGAGTTCAAGTATCTCGGGTCTTGTTTCACGAGTGAGGAAGGATGGAGTGTGAGATTGACAGGTGGATCGGTGAAGCGTCTGCAGTGATGCGGTCGCTGTATCGGGCTTTTGTGGTAAAGAAGGAGCTGAGTCGAAAAAGGCAAAGCGATTTACCAGTCAGTCTATGTTCCTACCCTCACCTATGGGTCATTAGCTTTGGGTAATGATCAAAAGGACAAAATCGCGGACACAAGCGGTCCGAAATGGGCTTCCTCCTCAGGGTGGCCGGGCGCTCCCTTAGGTATAGGGTGAGGATCTTAGAGTAGAGCCACTGCTCCTAAATGTCGAGAGGAGCCAGCTGAAGGTGGCTCAGGTTTCTGCTCAGGATGCCTCCTGGACACTCCCTAGGGAGGTGTTCTGGGCATGTCCCACCAGGAGAAGGCCCAGGGGAAGACCCAGAACACGCTGGAGGGACTATGTCACTCGGCTGGCCTGGGAACACCTTGGGGTCCCACTGGAGGAGCTGGAGGACAAGTCTGGGGTGAGGGAAGTCTGGCAGTCCTTGCTTAGACTGCTGCCCTCGTGATCCGGCTCTGGATAAGCGGCTTTTGATAAGCAGAAGAAAATGGTATAAATAATAAGTAATAATAATAATATAATAATAATAATAATACTAATATAATATAATAATAATATAATAATAATAATAATAATAATGCCTTAGTCTTATATAATGCGGGTTAATGGTCAAGTGTCTTGCTTAAGGACACAAAAACGACTTGAACTTTACATTAGGAAAAAAATATTATTATTAAAGGTCCTCTCTTTGCTCCTGCCACATACTCGGTGTTTCAGATTTTGAGGACTCTTCCCCACTCAAAGGATATAAATATTTTGTTCTAAATTGTTAATCGCTATGGAAACGGTCTAATTTTCTATAATTCTTGGACACCATGGATACAAATGAGTTGGGGGGAGTTTGTTTGCCTGAATACTGTATCTATGGGACAGACAGTGAACGTGCCAGCTCTGCTTTGTGTTAAACGTGTGCGTAATCTCTTCATTCACAGCGCACAGGAGCAGACAAGTGTCGGTACATGGGCCCAGTGGAGAGAGGTGGAGAGGAAGAGGGAGAGAAAGACGGAAGGAGAGAGGACAAAAGACAAGGAGGATAGAGATAGAAAGGGGAAAATACACAGAAGACAGAAACAGATAGAGGGACAAAGAGAGAGGGGGGGGGAAGAGGAGAGGGAAAGGGAGGTGGAGAGAGAGATGCAGTGGGAGAGACGGGGTGGAGAGAGAGAGTGAGAAAGAGAGAGAGGGGGATTAGAAAAGCAAGAGATAGGAAAAAGACAGAGACAGAACACCAGAGGGCAGAAAGGAAGAGAGGAGAGAGAGATGGGGAGCGAGACGAGGGGGTGGAAGAGAGATGGAGATGGAGAGATAGGTGGGGGTGATGGAGAGGGAGAGAGATGAAGGGAGGAAAGATAGATGAAGACAGAGAAGACAGATAGAGAGAGGATGGGTAGAGAGGAGGGAGG